>CM060696.1:126309415-126909415 GCA_030686995.1 Artemisia argyi
ATGATAACGCAAAAGCAAATTACCTAGAAACGTTTAAAACCTAAAAACGCGTACGTTTGATTTAAAGTTACGTGAACGTACAAAATAAAATGCGAGTTTTAAGAAATAAAAATCCTACGGATATGAAAATTATATTTTTACAATCCTAATGATATAAGAAATTCTTGGAAAATTAAAATTATTTTTATAACTATTTAATTAATTATTATTAATTAATTACTAATTTCCTAATTACTTATAATTATTTAAATTATACTAAAATACTAATAATTAGGATTTAAATCTAGAAAAATAAAATTTAAATTTCGAAAAATCTAAAATAATATAAAACTAATTTTAAAATAGAAAATATATTTTTTAGGCTTTTTAAATAATTATTATTAATTAAAAACTATTTATTAATTAATAAAAACTTAAATTAAATTAAGAAAAATAGCAAATGAACAGTGAAAATCTAAAACTTTTTCTAAAATTATTTTATAACTACTAGAACCTATGAAAATTATAAAAATGAGATTAGCTTTTTAAATAAGCTAAAAAGCTTAAATAGAAGCTATCACTTTTATTAAATTTGGCTTTTTTGGATTTTTTTTTTTTTTTTTTTTTTTTTTTTTTTACAAAACTACTTAAATACTAAAATTAAGCAACTTTAATAAAGACACTTTGGCTGGAAATGGAAAATAAGGACTTTGGGAACCAAAGTGCTTATCAGTTGGTATAATGTGGCTTATTAAGACTTTGAGGAGCTTGAATAAGCTTTTAAAAAGCCACACAGTAACAACCAAGAGTGAAATAAGCTACAATAGGGATGAAGGAACTTGAAATGAACAATAACAAAGAAATAAGCACTGATGATAAGCTGAAATAAGCAATAAGCTAAATCCAAATACCACACAGTCACACAGGCCAAAATGGCCAAGTTTGCAGGCCTGTGGGGCCCACTAGGGGGATTGGAATCCCAAATCAAAAGTTGATCCTTAAAGCCACCAAGATAAGCTTCCTAGAAAGCCCAAGTTCATCCCCTGGGTCCCACTAATAAGCACTAGGGGAGGGCATGAACTTAGGTTTTTGGGACTGAGCATGCAGTGTGCATGTGGAATTGGACAAACTAAAGGGGGCTTGCAACCCTAGCAAATAAGCTGAAAACTGGGAAATAAGCACTTGCTTTTGAAGATTGGCTTATTGGCTATCCAATAAGCCAAAAACCTAAGTGTGGGGCCCACTAGTGAACTTGGAATAGACCTTGGAAGTTGGGGTGTTGAAACAGATAAGTTGGTGCAGGGGAGAAGCTTCCCCTGCAGGACACTTTAAGCTTTCACATAAGCCATAATAAAATTCCTAAAAATAAGAAAACTAGGTGATTCTAAAGTTAAGCTGGTAACTAATAATCCCTAAAAGATGAAGGCCTAATACTAAACACAAAAATCACTAAAAATCCTACAATTTTTGCATTTCTGCACAAAAGTAAAATGTTGATTTTTTATATAAACTTGGAATTTTGACTTACATGAGATTCTAAGGATCCTAGGCGCCTAAAATGGACATGTTAACCCTAAATGAGATTAATACAAGCAATGTTAACAAGTTTTGAACCTAGATGGAGATTATGCTACCCTATTTCCTTATCAGTGGACTGTCACAAGACCACAAGAGAGATTTTTTACTTTTTCACTAAAATAACCAAAGTAAAAGTTGAATTAGACTAATTTGAGCATAAGAGTGGTACTATGATAGGTTTAGTCCAAGTTCAACAACAACTGTACACCTTAATAGATTGAACCAAACACCCCTAACAAACTATTTGTGAAAATTAAAGAAGCAAATGAGGAAACTAAGCAATGAAATTGATTAATGAGATTATACTAATCAACTATAAGCCTAAATGGACAAAAAATCAGCAACAATTAACAACCCTAACTAATGAACACAGATTATGCAAGAAAATGGAAAAAGTCTTACAAGAGGTCCAAAGCAATTCCAAGTGAGAACTAGAACCAAGACCATAAACCTAACACTCCCATGAGTACTAAACCATATTCCATCCACGTTTGCCTTGCTTCAGATTCTTCTTCTTCTTCTTTTTCTTATTTTTGATTTTACACTTTTTTTTTGTGTTTTTTATTTTTTTATGCTAAACTGCTTATTAAAGTTCCTAATAGCTTTTATAAGCTATATTGGGAGCTTATATGGCCTATGAAGTCCAGAAACAACACTAATAAAAACATTCAACAAACATGAGATTTTTGAAATTTAAAAAAATGCATAAACTGAGATTGTGAATTTAAACTGAAATTGGTACTTTGAAACAGACTTAGATTATCATAAAAATGCTCAGTACAGAGCTTTACACTGAAAATTACAAGAGAAAATGATTAATTATATTATTCGACACTAAACGACCCTAAACTAACTACTGCTCTTTCAATCCTGCTTCTTTCCTCCTTTATAGTAAAAATTAGGGTTCCAGGTGGAGGTCTGAGCATTTCCCACTTTAATTCATGGCCGTTGGATGTCTGCAACTGATCCTAGCCATATAAATGGCATTTGGCGCCAAAAAAAAGTAAGCTGCAAATTGCTCTGTTATATTGCAAGGGGACATTTAATGCGGCCTTGGGGTGTGTAATTGGAGGGATAAGGGAGGTGGGATGTGATGGTGGCAAGTGGTGGTGAAACCAGAGAGGTGGAGATGGTGGTATTGGCTGTGTGAGGGAGATGAACAGTGGAGTGGTTTTAGGAGGGATTTGACCGGGTTTGACCTTGGTAAATATCAAAGGGGTGAGTTGGGTGGGCTTGTGGTGAAGTTGGGCCAGGGGATGTTGGGTTTTATTTATTTTGGATTAAGGTTTTATGGGTTTAGGTTAGTAGTAGTAATAGGATCCGTTTGGTTTGTATAGGATTTAAGCCCAAGGACCAATTGTGTAATATTTAGATTTTGAAGGGTGGAAAGTGTTAACTTCTCAAAGGTTATCAAAAGGGCTTATATTGTCAATTGTGAATAGCACAAGGGTTATTTTTGATAATTTGCAATTTTTAATACCCGAGGACTTGTTTTGCCATTTTTGAAACTTGAGGGGTTAAACTTGCCAATTCTAGAAAACTTTCATCCAGGGACTAATAGTGAACAAATTTGATTTACCAAGGACTCATGTTGACTTTTCTTCTAAAATAAACCTTCAGGGACTAATTCTGCCAATTTATGAAACTTGAGGGACTGAAACTGCCAATTATGCAAACTTTGTTCGTTTCTCATCTGTTTTTATTTATTTTGCATCTGAAACATATAAAACACAATTTTGAGATATTTTCTGTATTTTGATGCATTTATGAGTGTTTTTAAATGTTTTTGCAGTTCAGATTGACCAAAAATGATGAGTATTTACACACTCATCAATCCCCCACACTAAACTATTGCTAGTCCCTAGCAATATAAGATCCAAGAACAACCAGTTTTGAAAATTTAATGGATTTGATGTCTCTTTACCAAAAGCCATTACTTCTGGAGTAGCCAAATGTTTCAGTTCAAGTAAGAACTATGGTACACTGATAACCATATGATTTTGAGCAAACCATCAGCTGTAAATGGATTTGATTTGTCTTTACCAGAAGCCGTTTGCTTCTTGACTAGCCAACTCTTTGATAAAGCTATTATCATCTTGGTGAGTTGATTACCAATTATGGTTTTCCACTGCCTTTACCACAAGCCATAACCTTGCGGGCTAGCCAACTCTTTACTTTTAAAGATATGGTGAGTTGAATACCATAAAATTTTGGGCAAATTGTCAACCATAAACGGATTTGATATATCTTTACCAAGAGCCGTTTTCTCCTGGATTAGCCAGTCATTTTGTGGTTTAGACAGAAAGCATATCGTTAGATGTCGTCAACGACAGAAATTTCATAATAGACCTTAAGATTCTTATAAGAAGTTGCAAGATCAGCAAAAACACGTGTCGAGAGTCCAAACGTATCGAATCGTATATCATGGTCAGCAGATCAAACGTATAGGTAGAATGAACCTAAAGTCTCACTATATCGCGGATAGTCGCCAACGGAAAGAAATCCAAGGCTTCTCTAAGGCACTCCTCAAGATATCCTATGCCCACAACAAGTGCACTTTATATGACGTTAGTATTATCACGTTGATCAGGCGTCATAATACTAGCCTCACATAACATGACCTCATGGTGGTCATCCTTTATCTCAAGTCGTGAGTCAAAACCACTTATCTTAATCCACCTAGTACTTCTACAGTCTCAAAGGTCACCAGAATCAAACAACATAACTAAGAGAACGAAATTACTCGAAGAGTAACAGAAATCCGGGAATGTCATTCAAAATTAAGGTACGTCATCAATAGCGTCAATCCATTACAGCATCATCTCGTTTAAACACAATGTCCGCTTCAGAATCCGTCCACTCAAATACGAATTTCAAAATTCCTTACAAGTTGGGGTAGTCTGTTTACTCTTGTCCATCTTACCTCATGATTAAAATAATTTAAAACTCGAGTCGGGTTCCTCCGGTCTTCAGCAGCTCCTCTTGGTAGGGTGGCATCGTAATGGCAGTCTCTGACGCGATCACTGTGTATCCCTCCATCCGCAGGTCTGCTTCTGCTCTCAATTCATCTTAGTACAACTAAAATGAATAGAGAAACAAGACTGCGTGTCTTTGATAGGTCTTCTTACACAGCTCCCGGTTTTAAGGTACTAGATGTTGTTGTCGACTCCAGGTTGTGTTGATTGGTTCGTCTTCTTTGGTCCGGTTGTCTTGACGCCCAAGCTGAAATCTTCACGTGTTGCATGATGTATGATTGAGCACTATCCCAGTTCCTCTCTTCTTCTTGTATGCTTCTTCCATGATAATGCTTGTCGCAACCATCTTCTACTACTCTTCCACCAGGTTTCTAACTCCGATAACGGTCTTCAATCTCACCAATAATCGCTATGTTCTTCTTTCGTTTTAGAACACAACACAATGTCATACTATGACAATTTGTCCAAAACACGCGAAAACATGATTATTCTAGCCAACACCATTGGCATCATTAAAGCTCATAAATGTTATAACGAGTGCAAAGGCAACTTCCGAAATCATCTCAGGGAATTTTCACATCGCCTTCTTTCATCTTCAAGAACTGAAATACTTCACAAAGGTTACTCTCGGTTAGTTAACCCTCTTCTTAGAAGTTCTTGTGGTTGCTTCTTTAGTGATTCAAATCTAAAATGATGAAATCAGATGCGGAGTTTCAAAGGAAGACCAATTTAATTATTGATACGCGGAAACAGATAATGATTATTGATAGTGGTACGTTTAAATTCACGATAGTCGATACGTCGTCGCATACTTCTCTCATTCTTCTTCATAAACAAACAAAAGCATCCAAAGAGAATCACAAAGGGTTAACACAGATCATATCCCATCAGCTCCTTCAATCTCTCAACTTCTATGGAACCACGGTTTCTTCAACTGAGATCAGTTCAATGCCCACTCAACTTCCTAAGCAGGAAGGAGTACCAAAAGGTTCATCAGAGAATACCGGAAAATCTTCGTATGACAAAATATTTCTCAATAGCAGAACTTTCTAAGGGTTGATAATAATGGTTTTCAGGAAAACTTGGTAATCACATGAGTTTGGGGTTGGTGTTTCCATAGTGGCAGAAATTTTAGTAGATGTACAGAGTCATCATAACGGAATAGGGTGAAGCAGATTTTTAAGGTCACATTTCAGATATGGTAGTCTATGGTATCTTCACGAATAGTCATTCAGTCCAAAAGACCGTACAATCAGACATCTCAAAGTCAAAGGATTCATAGAGTGGATACAGTCGTCAAATCATACAGATAGTTCATATCTCAGAGTCAAGTACATGGTTCAACAAAAATGTTGGGATGGATAAACGAACAGTTCAATGTGTGGAAATTTCGTTTAGCTTCTTAGCATAAGTAGCAGGTAGGATGTGTATCATTGGTAATACGAACATCGTATAATTGTCAATTGTGAGATGTACAGAATTTCAGTTATCAGCATCATCATGCTTAGTTAACAATTCCATACAGAGATAGCATTTACATCATACTCTTCCAAAGGAAATGGTTGGCAGAACAAGGTTCATCATTTAAAGAGAGGAAACAAAACTTCTCATATTCGTGGTTCATAATTACCAGAATTCTCATAGGAGTAGTAATGGATCATACAGAGTTAAGTAGCATCGGATGATACATTCATACCTAACATAAGTAATGAATTCACAGAATGTGTCGAACACATTATGGTTGAATGACCTACGATATGGTCGAAAAGTTGTCAAACAGTTTATCAAACAAATAGGAGGCGGAGATCAAAATCTGAAGGTGGAACTTAAATGTGTAAGGTATCCAGGTAGCTTTCCGAGGTATTCCCAACTTACTTGGTTACTAAGCTTAAGTTGCAAAACTTCTAACTTCTGAAGCAAGGGTCCTTATAAGGCTTATGTCTAAGAACAAAGGCACGATCAGATTGATGCAGAAGCAAACGATACTTACATAAATGTCTTAGTCTACCCATTCCTCACTGGTAATAACTTGGGTTCCTATTGGGAATCCTAATGTAAAGTTTCAAAGGTTGTCTTATGAGCACCTACAGGGGAAACTTAGGGGTCCAAACTTCACAGGCCAAGGGTAAATGTATTACAAATCGCAGCCTGGGCTCTGATACCATAATTGTAACACCCCAACCCGATAAGGGTAGAAGTATTACATTACAGTGACATATCAGAACAAACACAAGCATATGATTTATAAATACAAAAGAAATTCAGGGTTACAAATGAAAATCTGAAACTACAAGGTTACAAAAATATAAATACTATATCTAATAAAGTGAAACTTCATCTAATCGTCCCTAGTCCCAAGCATAGTCTTCTAAGTTCAGTCACACTCTTCCCATAACCCAGCTTCCTACTAAAACCTGCCGCAGGAAAAGGAAATGCGGCTGAGCTTAAAAAGCCCAGTGAACAGATACATATACAAAGCAATGATAATGAAGCAAACAGAAGTATAGTGCATTGGGAAAATAGAATAAGGAATAGACAAAAGAGAGTAATAGAAAAGAAAAGAAAAGATAGTCATCCACCACGAGCCCAAAACTCAAAGTCATATCTCAACATCATAATCTCAAAGTCATAATCTCAATGTCATAATCTCACAATCAGAGGGGATACCTCTCAGGCAACCAGATAATATGAGGGGTGTCCTCATGTATCCACAGGGGTGGAGTAGCTAGCTCCCAGAAATTGTGAAAGGCATGTATAGCACACAGTACCAGTCACCTCAAAGTCAACTCAAAGTCATAAATCTCAAAGTCATAATTAAATTATATAATCATACATATCTAGGATTGCAACCCATACGCCCCTTACTCAAAGTCAATTTCATAGTCAAATACTCAAGGTCATAATGGCCATAATAATATCATAAAAAGGGACGGCGTGAGAAATCACTCACCCACACATGAGTCATGCCAGTGGTGCATCACAGACATGCCTATGGTACCTCCATAGGTAGAAGAAACATAAATGGCTCGGGTATCAAACTAAGAGTCAGGTCTCAAGGTCATGCAAAAGGTCATATAGCAAAAGTTTATCTCAAGGTCATGTCTCAAGGTCATCTCAAGGTCATAATATCCGAAGTCATATCAATGGTTCAGAATATCCCAGATTCATTCCCAAAGGTTCATTCCAAAAGATTCGTTATTAAGTTTCGTAAGTTCAAAATAAAATGTGAAAGAGTTAAGAGAAAACAGATTTAAAAACTTTAATAGTCATTTACCCATTTCATCTCAAAGATCTCCCTTTTTAAACATTCTTCATAAAAGCCCATTTAATCCTTCATTTTAAAAATGGTTTCGTATCCAAATCATAGGGTGTTATTTCAAAACAGTTTCCTTCCATGACATCAAGTTATATTTTCAAAAGGTTTTCATATCAATTAATCATAAAAGATGAACCAGAGATATCGGATATTCAAGGGTCAGAAATCATAGCAACGAAATCAGATCAGAAGCTAACAAATCAAAGCTTAACAGAAATCAGGGGAAGTTCACAACAGAAGGGAACATAGCAATGGCTTGGGGAATCTTAACTGAATCGTAGCTCAAAGTCATAAGAAGAATATAGGAGCCTTTACTGAAAAGGCAGAGTATCCGTACCTTATTGCAAAGCACAAATGAAACAAACACAGGAATGGAAAGGCTCAAGGACTCTCCTTCTTCACACCTAGAGGAGAAGAGGGGGAATCATAATTCATTCTTAATTACAAGTCTTTCCATTTTAAGTAACTTTCCATTTTTAGCAAGTTTCCATAAATAGTAAGTTTCCACTTTTAGAAAGTTTCCATATTTAGTAAGCTTCCACTTTTAGAAAGTTTCCATATTTAGTAAGTTGAATCATTATTAATGGGAATAAAGTATCTTTTACTCATTTGGTCCTTAGGGTTTCACCACTTTACATTTTATACCCTTTACTTTCCAAAATTACACTTTAGACCTTTTTGTATTCAAAGTTACACATTAAACCCTTGACTTATCCATTTTACATAATGATCCCTTATTTTATCATGTTATACGAATATACCTTCAAGTATTCACAATTTACACTTTAAGTCCTTCAAGTTATCAAAGTTACATATTTAACCCTTAAATTTACAATTTCAACTTTTAATTACCAATAATTACATATTAAGCCATTTAATTACCAAATTAGCACAAAACCCCCTGAATATATTTTATTACTCAAATCAGTCCCAAGTTTCCAGAAATTACACTTTTAGTCCTTCTACTTTAATTATTTTCAAAACAAACCCTAATTAAGTTTAAAATACATTTTAATCCATTTAAATGTAAAACTTACACTTAGCACCCTCATCATATATTTTTGTCGAATAGTATACAGCCCAAATTAAGTTCCAGAATTAACCCACAAGTTTTAAAAGTTACAAAACTCACCCAAAACTTATATATATAAATCGTATAACATAAAATCATAGGATTAAAAACCCTAATCAAACCTAATCCATTTTTAATCATTTCCAGAACATTAAGGATCATTAATCATTACAAAAACAAGCCCTAATTCATAAAATCAAATCGTATGGATTTTTCCCTTTTATTTATACACGTTTTATTTAAAAATCGATAAACCAAAATAATTCGAAAACACATGATTCAAGCCATGATAATTCTTCCAATAATTTTCCAGATCATATCACATCATAATAAGTGTATAATAATTTTATTAATAATTATTCTGGACCGGAGTATATATTTCACAATTAAACACGTTTTTAGGGTTTTAAATCACGAAAATGATGTAGAGCATGCATGGATCGAATCAATCACTTTATTTGATGTTTATGAGGTATATAGGGTCTGAGAAAAATACCAAATCAAGAATGGAACGTGTAGAGAGAGCTGTACGAATTATAGCATACGCGTGTAGCCAAAACGATCCAAAAATCACCACGACTTCACGAATGATCTTCCAACCTTGAAACCAATTTTCGTGGGTCTTATTTAATGTAAGGAACATCAGAAAAATGATAGGTGAATTTTATAGAGGTCGAAAAAGGTACAAACGTTTTTACCTTATTTATAGGCTCGATAATAGAAAAAGGTTACCACGATCGATTCAAGCTTCCACAAATCAAAAGGGATTTTTTTTAAGCTTCTTAGGATGATGATAGATCACAGAAAATTTCTTAGGAGTCATAGGAGAGTCGAATGGAGGCTAGGGATTTTCTTTTGTGTGTTATTAAAATCGGTTTTTAGGGTTTTCTTGGAATAAAAGATATGGTTTGGTTTTTATTTGGAGTATGCCGTGTATAGGGGGGGGAAAGGCCAGAAATTTCGTGGTTTTTGGTTGGGATCATATTCTCCCATCATTATCTTCCATTTTAAAGAGATATTATCCATTTAAATCAAAATTAAATTAATTAAATGTAATTTTTACCATATTCGGCCATGTAAGGGCATTTTTGTAATTTCACCACTTGTGAAAATGTTAATTGTGATTGTTAAAATTATATGGATACATAACTTGTGCATTGTTAGAAGTTTGGGATTTATTTGATACTTTAATAAGCTTTTAAATAAGTTTTAACTTGTAGGGGCATTTTGGTCTTTTCACATGCTTTTAGATTTTAGGTGTTACAACTTCTTCCCCTCTAAAAAGAAAAAAAAAATTCGTCCTCGAAATTTGAAGTCGCAAAGTTAGACGAAGTCGTAGCAAACCGCAAAAGTCGTCACAAACATTTTCACGCCCGGGGAGGTTCTTCCAAAAGATATTCAGACCAACTGGTTTCTCATGACTCGTAATTATTGTCAAAACAGTTTCAGATTTCTCAGAAGGGCATATCATATTGAGTTTGAATCAAAAGGATAATGTACCAAACATAACGGATGATAATTGAATTCTCCAGAAAGAGGTATGAAAATACATAGGATTTTCATCGAATTGATTTGGCGAATCAGATGAGAATACATTGAATTGTAGCAATTTTGGGGTGATATAAGGTTTAACTCTTCAGCTTCTCAAATAGTCTCGACCTTCAGATAACCTTCCAAAGGTATTCTCATAAACAAACAGGTCTCATTTCCTCAAAGTCCACAATCACATATTTTACTCATAGCAGATCATAATGAACAACTTCAACGAATGCGGAACGTATACGGACAGAAAGCATATCGTTAGATGTCGTCAACGACAGAAATTTCATAATAGACCTTAAGATTCTTATAAGAAGTTGCAAGATCAGCAAAAACACGTGTCGAGAGTCCAAACGTATCGAATCGTATATCATGGTCAGCAGATCAAACGTATAGGTAGAATGAACCTAAAGTCTCACTATATCGCGGATAGTCGCCAACGGAAAGAAATCCAAGGCTTCTCTAAGGCACTCCTCAAGATATCCTATGCCCACAACAAGTGCACTTTATATGACGTTAGTATTATCACGTTGATCAGGCGTCATAATACTAGCCTCACATAACATGACCTCATGGTGGTCATCCTTTATCTCAAGTCGTGAGTCAAAACCACTTATCTTAATCCACCTAGTACTTCTACAGTCTCAAAGGTCACCAGAATCAAACAACATAACTAAGAGAACGAAATTACTCGAAGAGTAACAGAAATCCGGGAATGTCATTCAAAATTAAGGTACGTCATCAATAGCGTCAATCCATTACAGCATCATCTCGTTTAAACACAATGTCCGCTTCAGAATCCGTCCACTCAAATACGAATTTCAAAATTCCTTACAAGTTGGGGTAGTCTGTTTACTCTTGTCCATCTTACCTCATGATTAAAATAATTTAAAACTCGAGTCGGGTTCCTCCGGTCTTCAGCAGCTCCTCTTGGTAGGGTGGCATCGTAATGGCAGTCTCTGACGCGATCACTGTGTATCCCTCCATCCGCAGGTCTGCTTCTGCTCTCAATTCATCTTAGTACAACTAAAATGAATAGAGAAACAAGACTGCGTGTCTTTGATAGGTCTTCTTACACAGCTCCCGGTTTTAAGGTACTAGATGTTGTTGTCGACTCCAGGTTGTGTTGATTGGTTCGTCTTCTTTGGTCCGGTTGTCTTGACGCCCAAGCTGAAATCTTCACGTGTTGCATGATGTATGATTGAGCACTATCCCAGTTCCTCTCTTCTTCTTGTATGCTTCTTCCATGATAATGCTTGTCGCAACCATCTTCTACTACTCTTCCACCAGGTTTCTAACTCCGATAACGGTCTTCAATCTCACCAATAATCGCTATGTTCTTCTTTCGTTTTAGAACACAACACAATGTCATACTATGACAATTTGTCCAAAACACGCGAAAACATGATTATTCTAGCCAACACCATTGGCATCATTAAAGCTCATAAATGTTATAACGAGTGCAAAGGCAACTTCCGAAATCATCTCAGGGAATTTTCACATCGCCTTCTTTCATCTTCAAGAACTGAAATACTTCACAAAGGTTACTCTCGGTTAGTTAACCCTCTTCTTAGAAGTTCTTGTGGTTGCTTCTTTAGTGATTCAAATCTAAAATGATGAAATCAGATGCGGAGTTTCAAAGGAAGACCAATTTAATTATTGATACGCGGAAACAGATAATGATTATTGATAGTGGTACGTTTAAATTCACGATAGTCGATACGTCGTCGCATACTTCTCTCATTCTTCTTCATAAACAAACAAAAGCATCCAAAGAGAATCACAAAGGGTTAACACAGATCATATCCCATCAGCTCCTTCAATCTCTCAACTTCTATGGAACCACGGTTTCTTCAACTGAGATCAGTTCAATGCCCACTCAACTTCCTAAGCAGGAAGGAGTACCAAAAGGTTCATCAGAGAATACCGGAAAATCTTCGTATGACAAAATATTTCTCAATAGCAGAACTTTCTAAGGGTTGATAATAATGGTTTTCAGGAAAACTTGGTAATCACATGAGTTTGGGGTTGGTGTTTCCATAGTGGCAGAAATTTTAGTAGATGTACAGAGTCATCATAACGGAATAGGGTGAAGCAGATTTTTAAGGTCACATTTCAGATATGGTAGTCTATGGTATCTTCACGAATAGTCATTCAGTCCAAAAGACCGTACAATCAGACATCTCAAAGTCAAAGGATTCATAGAGTGGATACAGTCGTCAAATCATACAGATAGTTCATATCTCAGAGTCAAGTACATGGTTCAACAAAAATGTTGGGATGGATAAACGAACAGTTCAATGTGTGGAAATTTCGTTTAGCTTCTTAGCATAAGTAGCAGGTAGGATGTGTATCATTGGTAATACGAACATCGTATAATTGTCAATTGTGAGATGTACAGAATTTCAGTTATCAGCATCATCATGCTTAGTTAACAATTCCATACAGAGATAGCATTTACATCATACTCTTCCAAAGGAAATGGTTGGCAGAACAAGGTTCATCATTTAAAGAGAGGAAACAAAACTTCTCATATTCGTGGTTCATAATTACCAGAATTCTCATAGGAGTAGTAATGGATCATACAGAGTTAAGTAGCATCGGATGATACATTCATACCTAACATAAGTAATGAATTCACAGAATGTGTCGAACACATTATGGTTGAATGACCTACGATATGGTCGAAAAGTTGTCAAACAGTTTATCAAACAAATAGGAGGCGGAGATCAAAATCTGAAGGTGGAACTTAAATGTGTAAGGTATCCAGGTAGCTTTCCGAGGTATTCCCAACTTACTTGGTTACTAAGCTTAAGTTGCAAAACTTCTAACTTCTGAAGCAAGGGTCCTTATAAGGCTTATGTCTAAGAACAAAGGCACGATCAGATTGATGCAGAAGCAAACGATACTTACATAAATGTCTTAGTCTACCCATTCCTCACTGGTAATAACTTGGGTTCCTATTGGGAATCCTAATGTAAAGTTTCAAAGGTTGTCTTATGAGCGCCTACAGGGGAAACTTAGGGGTCCAAACTTCACAGGCCAAGGGTAAATGTATTACAAATCGCAGCCTGGGCTCTGATACCATAATTGTAACACCCCAACCCGATAAGGGTAGAAGTATTACATTACAGTGACATATCAGAACAAACACAAGCATATGATTTATAAATACAAAAGAAATTCAGGGTTACAAATGAAAATCTGAAACTACAAGGTTACAAAAATATAAATACTATATCTAATAAAGTGAAACTTCATCTAATCGTCCCTAGTCCCAAGCATAGTCTTCTAAGTTCAGTCACACTCTTCCCATAACCCAGCTTCCTACTAAAACCTGCCGCAGGAAAAGGAAATGCGGCTGAGCTTAAAAAGCCCAGTGAACAGATACATATACAAAGCAATGATAATGAAGCAAACAGAAGTATAGTGCATTGGGAAAATAGAATAAGGAATAGACAAAAGAGAGTAATAGAAAAGAAAAGAAAAGATAGTCATCCACCACGAGCCCAAAACTCAAAGTCATATCTCAACATCATAATCTCAAAGTCATAATCTCAATGTCATAATCTCACAATCAGAGGGGATACCTCTCAGGCAACCAGATAATATGAGGGGTGTCCTCATGTATCCACAGGGGTGGAGTAGCTAGCTCCCAGAAATTGTGAAAGGCATGTATAGCACACAGTACCAGTCACCTCAAAGTCAACTCAAAGTCATAAATCTCAAAGTCATAATTAAATTATATAATCATACATATCTAGGATTGCAACCCATACGCCCCTTACTCAAAGTCAATTTCATAGTCAAATACTCAAGGTCATAATGGCCATAATAATATCATAAAAAGGGACGGCGTGAGAAATCACTCACCCACACATGAGTCATGCCAGTGGTGCATCACAGACATGCCTATGGTACCTCCATAGGTAGAAGAAACATAAATGGCTCGGGTATCAAACTAAGAGTCAGGTCTCAAGGTCATGCAAAAGGTCATATAGCAAAAGTTTATCTCAAGGTCATGTCTCAAGGTCATCTCAAGGTCATAATATCCGAAGTCATATCAATGGTTCAGAATATCCCAGATTCATTCCCAAAGGTTCATTCCAAAAGATTCGTTATTAAGTTTCGTAAGTTCAAAATAAAATGTGAAAGAGTTAAGAGAAAACAGATTTAAAAACTTTAATAGTCATTTACCCATTTCATCTCAAAGATCTCCCTTTTTAAACATTCTTCATAAAAGCCCATTTAATCCTTCATTTTAAAAATGGTTTCGTATCCAAATCATAGGGTGTTATTTCAAAACAGTTTCCTTCCATGACATCAAGTTATATTTTCAAAAGGTTTTCATATCAATTAATCATAAAAGATGAACCAGAGATATCGGATATTCAAGGGTCAGAAATCATAGCAACGAAATCAGATCAGAAGCTAACAAATCAAAGCTTAACAGAAATCAGGGGAAGTTCACAACAGAAGGGAACATAGCAATGGCTTGGGGAATCTTAACTGAATCGTAGCTCAAAGTCATAAGAAGAATATAGGAGCCTTTACTGAAAAGGCAGAGTATCCGTACCTTATTGCAAAGCACAAATGAAACAAACACAGGAATGGAAAGGCTCAAGGACTCTCCTTCTTCACACCTAGAGGAGAAGAGGGGGAATCATAATTCATTCTTAATTACAAGTCTTTCCATTTTAAGTAACTTTCCATTTTTAGCAAGTTTCCATAAATAGTAAGTTTCCACTTTTAGAAAGTTTCCATATTTAGTAAGCTTCCACTTTTAGAAAGTTTCCATATTTAGTAAGTTGAATCATTATTAATGGGAATAAAGTATCTTTTACTCATTTGGTCCTTAGGGTTTCACCACTTTACATTTTATACCCTTTACTTTCCAAAATTACACTTTAGACCTTTTTGTATTCAAAGTTACACATTAAACCCTTGACTTATCCATTTTACATAATGATCCCTTATTTTATCATGTTATACGAATATACCTTCAAGTATTCACAATTTACACTTTAAGTCCTTCAAGTTATCAAAGTTACATATTTAACCCTTAAATTTACAATTTCAACTTTTAATTACCAATAATTACATATTAAGCCATTTAATTACCAAATTAGCACAAAACCCCCTGAATATATTTTATTACTCAAATCAGTCCCAAGTTTCCAGAAATTACACTTTTAGTCCTTCTACTTTAATTATTTTCAAAACAAACCCTAATTAAGTTTAAAATACATTTTAATCCATTTAAATGTAAAACTTACACTTAGCACCCTCATCATATATTTTTGTCGAATAGTATACAGCCCAAATTAAGTTCCAGAATTAACCCACAAGTTTTAAAAGTTACAAAACTCACCCAAAACTTATATATATAAATCGTATAACATAAAATCATAGGATTAAAAACCCTAATCAAACCTAATCCATTTTTAATCATTTCCAGAACATTAAGGATCATTAATCATTACAAAAACAAGCCCTAATTCATAAAATCAAATCGTATGGATTTTTCCCTTTTATTTATACACGTTTTATTTAAAAATCGATAAACCAAAATAATTCGAAAACACATGATTCAAGCCATGATAATTCTTCCAATAATTTTCCAGATCATATCACATCATAATAAGTGTATAATAATTTTATTAATAATTATTCTGGACCGGAGTATATATTTCACAATTAAACACGTTTTTAGGGTTTTAAATCACGAAAATGATGTAGAGCATGCATGGATCGAATCAATCACTTTATTTGATGTTTATGAGGTATATAGGGTCTGAGAAAAATACCAAATCAAGAATGGAACGTGTAGAGAGAGCTGTACGAATTATAGCATACGCGTGTAGCCAAAACGATCCAAAAATCACCACGACTTCACGAATGATCTTCCAACCTTGAAACCAATTTTCGTGGGTCTTATTTAATGTAAGGAACATCAGAAAAATGATAGGTGAATTTTATAGAGGTCGAAAAAGGTACAAACGTTTTTACCTTATTTATAGGCTCGATAATAGAAAAAGGTTACCACGATCGATTCAAGCTTCCACAAATCAAAAGGGATTTTTTTTAAGCTTCTTAGGATGATGATAGATCACAGAAAATTTCTTAGGAGTCATAGGAGAGTCGAATGGAGGCTAGGGATTTTCTTTTGTGTGTTATTAAAATCGGTTTTTAGGGTTTTCTTGGAATAAAAGATATGGTTTGGTTTTTATTTGGAGTATGCCGTGTATAGGGGGGGGAAAGGCCAGAAATTTCGTGGTTTTTGGTTGGGATCATATTCTCCCATCATTATCTTCCATTTTAAAGAGATATTATCCATTTAAATCAAAATTAAATTAATTAAATGTAATTTTTACCATATTCGGCCATGTAAGGGCATTTTTGTAATTTCACCACTTGTGAAAATGTTAATTGTGATTGTTAAAATTATATGGATACATAACTTGTGCATTGTTAGAAGTTTGGGATTTATTTGATACTTTAATAAGCTTTTAAATAAGTTTTAACTTGTAGGGGCATTTTGGTCTTTTCACATGCTTTTAGATTTTAGGTGTTACACTTTCATTCAAATGTTTGGATAAACATTTGAAGTACGTGAAAGTTCCACACCGATGAGATAAGTACCCGGCTTTACCTAGAAAGGTAATTGGAAATGCCGGGGTCAAAAATAGTGTCTTCATTCCCGAAGGAGTGAAGAACAGGAGAAGCCACGGGATAGGTGTAAAAGAGAAAGAAAGTCATGATGAAAATCATGACTAACTCATCGTCACCCACAGGAGAATTCATAATATCATGAATCTCATCTTTTAAGCTCGTTTGATCAAGACATATCCCGAGTGTGTCTAGATCAAAGTAGAAATTATCATACTCCGACGGAGATATGATATGAGTGAGTTCACAGAAGAACTCATCGAAGGAGAATGAATCATATTCGGGATTGATGTGAGTGAGTTCACAGGAGAACTCTTTGAAGGTAAATGATTCATAATCGGGGAGAGAATTATGAGAATGAGAAGTGGTACTGCCACTAATCTTCTCTCCCATAGGATCAAAATGGAAGGCTTTCAATTCCGGTATAGAATCATCGGAAAGAATGTCACTATCCTTAATGGGGATAGGAGATAAAATAGGTTTCTTATTGAAAGCCTCGATTTTAGAAATGAGGAGACTGACATTCAATAATGTTGCACGAAATGCTTCATCTTTGATTTCAGTGTAAGTTTCATCATTCTCTTCTTCTAAGCTGACTAGCTCAGAAGGTAATCCTTCCACATGACTGATGTCTCCAGAAGATAAAGAATTTTCATCAGCATGTGAAGTACTAAGCTCGATGTTGGGATTAGAATTTAAAAGATTTTCAATTTCTCCCAGATCGGCTCAAACAGATCATTATCACTTCCTAATGGAAGTGGATTGATGTGAGTAAGTTCATCTGTGAACTCCTTAAGAAGAAAGTTAACATCAGAATGAGGCAGTGATGCCTCCATATACTCAACTTCTCTGTAAGATGTATAATCATCATTAAAATCAGAGAAAGTATCAGAATGATCTTTTAGATTTTCAGGAGGGGAAGGTAGATCACATATTTGATGAAAAGTTCCCTGTGACTCTCTCGAGATTGGGACAAGGTTCTCAACACTAGACTTTATGAATTCGTCCGATTCCTTTTCAGGAACAGCGCTAAGATGCTCGTCCCCCATGTTCAGAGAATGAGTGGGAACTTCGGGTGTGATAACAGCAGACTGAGGGAGTTGAGAAGGACTAGCAGTCATGGATTCTACAAGTTCCATTATTTCTACTGCTAGTGATTCAGTCATATTCTTTTCTCCAATTATTTCTACTGATGCAGTTTCAACTGAAGTCGAATCAAAAGGTTTCTCAGATACCTTTGGGATTGGAACAAGGTCATCTAATTCCTTAAGAGGATTGACTTTGACTTCCTTGTCCCCCATTATCAAGATATCTGAAGGTTCCTTAGGGTTTTCTTCTTCAAATGGTTCATCCTCATCACTTTCATCCTCAAGATAAAATGAGTTAACATGAGGCTTTTGTTTCCTAAGAATTAGATCCGTGAGATAGTTTATTCCATCTTGAATGTTCTTGTTGAATTGAGTTTGAGCAATAATCGTTTTAGTTATCAATTCAACTCTAGCTAACTCGTCCTGAGGAAGTGGTTGAGGGTTTGTGTATTGTGAAGGTTGGTTAAAACCAAATTCATGATTGTTACAAGGAACATGTTTAGAGACAAACTGATTCCTAGTTTTGACAATCAGAGCTGTAGTGAGGGCCTCCACAATACTCACAACAGTAAAACTGCTGGGTCTCATGATGAGGAAGCTGATGGAATGAATTAGTCGTGTCATGGTAGGAATAGGGATTCTGGTTATAGACAGACCCGTTTCATGGCTCTACCATGCCACAACTAGGGCAACTACCACCATTATAAAGACTACCACACCATCGACAAACAAGAAGGTGAGGATGAGACATAGAAAGAATCAAAGGGTTTTGGAGGGTGAGAAATGAAGAATCAAAAAGGTAGGAGGGTAAAGATGGATATTTTTGGGATTTTTGATAAACATTTTATATAAAAAGGAAATCTTTTTATGTTTTTCAGTTCGTTGAAAACTAATTTTAAAATATTTTCGGGACCCGTTTTATTTTTATATGATAATAATAAGAACATATGAACACGGATGGATAAATATACAATGAGCGTATATCCAGGTTCACTAATCTGCAAAACCGTTTAGAATACGCGCACAACCTCCCCGGCAGCGGCGCCAAATTTTGATTGGCTCCAAACGGTCAACTCAAATCAACCAAGTGAATGGTCAACTAAGTTAGACTACTTGGATCCAATGCTCCACGGAATAAAGTGTTTCCCCAGGTCGTTATGTCCCAACGAGGTGTGATGGTATAAAAACGGGTTTGTGATCGGATGAATTTGAATGGGAAAGGATATAAGTGAGTGATTGATTAAACAAAAGGAATATAAGAAAAAATAGCTTAAATAAGCTATGGGAATGATAACGCAAAAGCAAATTACCTAGAAACGTTTAAAACCTAAAAACGCGTACGTTTGATTTAAAGTTACGTGAACGTACAAAATAAAACGCGAGTTTTAAGAAATAAAAATCCAACGGATATGAAAATTATATTTTTACAATCCTAATGATATAAGAAAATTATTGGAAAATTAAAATTATTTTTATAACTATTTAATTAATTATTATTAATTAATTACTAATTTCCTAATTACTTATAATTATTTAAATTATACTAAAATACTAATAATTAGGGTTTAAATCTAGAAAAATAAAATTTAAATTTGGGAAAATCTAAAATAATATAAAACTAATTTTAAAACAGAAAAATATATTTTTTAGGCTTTTTAAATAATTATTATTAATTAAAAACTGTTTATTAATTAATAAAACTTAAATTAAATTAAGAAAAATATCAAATGATTAGTGAAAAATCTAAAACTTTTTCTAAAATTATCTTATAACTACTAGAACCTATGAAAATTATAAAAATGAGATTAGCTTTTTAAATAAGCTGAAAATAAGCTAAAAAGTTTAAATAGAAGCTATCACTTTTATTAAATTTGGCTTTTTTGAAATTTTCTTTTACAAAACTACTTAAATACTAAAATTAAGCAACTTTAATAAAGGCATTTGGCTGGAAATGAAAAATAAGCACTTTGGGAACCAAAGTGCTTATTAGTTGGTATAATGTGGCTTATTAGGACTTTGAGGAGCTTGAATAAGCTTGCCACACAGTGACAACCAAGAGTGAAATAAGCTACAATAGGGATGAAGGAACTTGAAATGAACAATAACAAAGAAATAAGCGCTGATGATAAGCTGAAATAAGCAATAAGCTAAATCCAAATACCACACAGTCACACAGGCCAAAATGGCCAAGTTTGCAGGCCTGTGGGGCCCACTAAGGGGATTGGAATCCCAAATCAAAAGTTGATCCTTAAAGCCACCAAGATAAGCTTCCTAGAAAGCCCAAGTTCATCCCCTGGGTCCCACTAATAAGCACTAGGGGAGGGCATGAACTTGGGTTTTTAGGACGGAGCATGCAGTGTGCATGTGGAATGGGACAAAGTAAAGGGGGCTTGCAGCCTTAGCAAATAAGCTGAAAACTGGGAAATAAGCACTTACTTTTGCAGCCCACTAGTGAACTTGGAAGAGACCTTGGAAGTTGGGGTGTTGAAACAGATAAGCTGGTGCAGGGGAGAAGCTTCCCCTGCAGGCCACTTTAAGCTTTCACATAAGCCATAAAAAAATTCCAAAAAATAAGAAAACTAGGTGATTCTAAAGTTAAGCTGGTAAATAATAATCCCTAAAAATATGAAGGCCTAATACTAAACACAAAAATCACTAAAAATCCTACAATTTTTGCATTTCTACACAAAAGTAAAATGTTGACTTTTTATATAAACTTGGAATTTTGACTTACATGAGATTCTAAGGATCCTAGGCACCTGAAATGGACATGTTAACCCTAAATGAGATTAATACAAGCAATGTTAACAAGTTTTGAACCTAGATGGAGATTATGCTACCCTATTTCCTTATCAGTGGACTGTCACAAGACCACAAGAGAGATTTTTTACTTTTTCACTAAAATAACCAAAGTAAAAGTTGAATTAGACTAATTTGAGCATAAGAGTGGTACTATGGTAGGTTTAGTCCAAGTTCAACAACAACTGCACACCTTAATAGATTGAACCAAACACCCCTAACAAACTATTTATAAAATTTAAAGAAGCAAACGAGGAAACTAAGCAATGAAATTGATGAATGAGATTATACTAATCAACTATAAGCATAAATGGACAAAAAATCAGCAACAATTAACAACCTTAACTAATGAACACAGATTATGCAAGAAAATGGAAAAAGTCTTACAAGAGGTCCAAAGTAATTCCAAATGAGAACTAGAACAAAGACCATAAACCTAACACTCCCATGAGTACTAAACCATATTCCATCCACATTTGCCTTGCTTCAGATTCTTCTTCTTCTTTTTCTTATTTTTGATTTTACACTATTTTTTTTTTTTTTTTGTGTTTTTGATTTTTTTTTATGCTAAACTGCTTATTAAAGTTCCTAATAGCTTTTATAAGCTATATTGGGAGCTTATATGGCCTATGAAGTCTAGAAACAACACTAATAACAACATTCAACAAACATTAGATTTTTGAAATTTAAAAAAATGCATAAACTGAGATTCTGAATTTAAACTGAAATTGGTACTTTGAAACAGATTATCATAAAAATGCTCAGTACAGAGCTTTACACTGAAAATTACAAGAGAAAATGATTAATTATACTATTCGACACTAAACTACCCTAAACTAACTACTACTCTTTCAATCCTGCTTCTTTCCTCCTTTATAGTAAAAATTAGGGTTCCAGGTGGAGGTCTGAGCATTTCCCACTTTAATTCATGGTCGTTGGATGTCTGCAACTGATCCTAGCCATATAAATGGCATTTGGCGCCAAAAAAAAGTAAGCTGCAAATTGCTTTGTAATATTGCAAGGGGCATTTAATGCGGGGCCTTGGGGTGTGTAATTGGAGGGATAAGGGAGGTGGGATGTGATGGTGGCAAGTGGTGGTGAAACCAGAGAGGTGGAGATGGTGGTATTGGCTGTGTGAGGGAGATGAACAGTGGAGTGGTTTTGGGAGGGATTTGACCGGGTTTGACCCTGGTAAATATCAAAGGGGTGAGTTGGGTGGGCTTGTGGTGAAGTTGGGCCAGGGGGTGTTGGGTTTTATTTATTTTGGATTAAGGTTGTATGGATTTAGGTTAGTAGTAGTAATAGGATCCGTTTGGTTTGTACAGGATTTAAGCCCAAGGACCAATTGTGTAGTATTTGGATTTTGAGGGGTAGAAAGTGTAAACTTCTCAAAGGTTATGAAAAGGCTTATATTGTCAATTGTGAATAGCACAAGGGTTATTTTTTATAATTAGCAATTTTTAATACCCGAGGACTTGTTTTGCCATTTTTGAAACTTGAGGGGTTAAACTTGCCAATTCTAGAAAACTTTCATCTAGGGACTAATAGTGAACAAATTTGATTTCCCAAGGACTCATGTTGACTTTTCTTCTAAAATAAACTTTCAAGGACTAATTCTGCTAATTTATGAAACTTGAGGGACTGAAACTGCCAATTATGCAAACTTTGTTCGTTTATCATCTGTTTTTACTTATTTTGCATCTGAAACATATAAAACACAATTTTGAGATATTTTCTATATTTTGATGTATTTCTGAGTGTTTTTAAATGTTTTTGCAATTCAGATTGACCAAAAATGATGAGTATTTACACACTCATCTGTAGTGATGAGGGTGAGCTTGATTGAGGTGGATCCAAATTGCGTTGAGCAAGATGTAACGCTAAAAGAGCGCTAAGCTCATGAGCTTCTTTTAGCTCCTCAACGAACTTCAAGTGTTCGAAGGAAGGTGATGGTAGAGGAGCATGATAGTTGTCTTGGGTGAGGGTTTGAACATGCAACATAGGAATGGCATGTGAGGTTGTAGGATGTGGTGGTGGTACTCTTGTTGGTTGAGACATGATTGAGCTTGGGTAATCATGAAAATATGATATGGGTGGAAGAGGTGCTTCATAAGTGGATGGTGTTTTTGTTGAATGAGCAACATGTGAAGTATTGGTAGTGAGATTGGGATTGTTGTTTTGGGATTGAGCATGCTCATCATATGAAGAAGCATTAATGAAGGCAAGAGTGGATGATAGGTTGTGAGATGAGTCATTAGTGTGGGTTTGAGGTTTAGTTGTTGGTTGACTTGGAACAACATCACTTGAGTTGTGACAAGAATCAAGTTTCCTCCTCCAAACGGGTTTGACAGAGATCCTTGCGGTTCTTGAAACCTTAGGTTTTTGGTTGTTGGGGGATGACATGTTTGGATGTGATAGCATTTATGATGGAAAGAAGGTATTTATAGTGTAAGAAAAATGTGGTTTAGGAAGGTAAATTGTGAGGGATAGTATGGGACAAAATATGTTTGTGAATTTTGGGAAGTATAGGGTGAAGAGGGTCAAAAAGTGATAAAGAAAACAGTAACCCCGACCATCAGATGGCCGGTCCCCTTAATCATTAAGGGGGCCGCCTTATATAATTTAGGGGGCCACCCATCTGGTGAATTCCAGAATGCCAGAATTGGGTTTTTGGCAGAAAATTTTCAGAAAGGTTGTGTTTTTGGGTTTGGATTCAAGTAAGTTCAACTCTTTGAGGCAATATAGGATATACTAATCATAAATGTAGAGAATGTTATTAAAAAAAATTAAGTAGACAAGTAATTTCTAATTTACATGCAATCTACTTATTGGCCAATTAAATTAAACAACCAAGGAAGCAATAAAACATGCTAATCATATATACAGCTATATGAAAATGATAATATGTAGGCTAGTTCAAACATATTGATGAGTGCATACAAGTAACAAATGGGAAGATATGATTGTATGAACTTCAAGACTTGTTGCAAACAAGATCCATATGGGAAAACCATGATTCTCATGAAATGATTTGATTAAATTGTGAAGGTCATTTTCATAGAAGTGTATGACACATGTGAAATAATCAAATATAATTTTAATAATACATTTTTAGTTTTATTCAACAATGCTTTGAAATAGATTCAAGTGTGCATTAGAGTAAAATAGATTGAGTTTTGCTTCATAACATATTGACAAATTGGATAAGAAAATTTTTCCAATCTTGATTTTGATTAAAATAAAGTTATGGTAGCTTATAGTCAAATATGTTGTTTGAAGAAAGATGAAATAGATATTTGAAAGATTATTTTTCAAAGTGAGAGGTTTTAAACATGATATTTTATTTTTGATAGAAAGAATTACAAGTAAAGGATTTGAAATAGAAACTTATCATATTCAAGAGAATCGGTTGAGCCCATTGTCACATATAATCATCTTTAATGGCAACTAAAGACATGGATGAGTGATGGTGAATTCTAATGATCTTAATGCAATATGATTGAGAGGGATAAAGCTAATCATCTATGGATACAAGATTAACACATGTATATATATACTAAATTCATCATAGTATTAAATGCTAACTAGTCTTAATTATAACACATCTATTAATGCAACTAGATTGGTCATTTAGCCTAAATGATAAGTATTCTACTATTGGTCATAGATGATTTCCAACATAAATGATGAATAAGAAAAAGGGCAATAGACTCAAAATCAAGAGGGTCAACTAGTCTAATTTCATGTATACATATATTAGTATTAATGATATATGAACAGGTCAACCTATAAATTTAATCATATTAATATACTAATTATGGCATACTTTAATATGATGTGATATTGACAAGTTTTTGAAAAGGAAACTTACCTCAGGTCCAGCTTTTCCTTAAGAGTGGGCATGAGAGTGTTAGTAGAAATCTTCAAAGTTTGCCCAAAGCATGTCAAAGTAGCAAGGTAAAATCCCAACACAATAAAAATCAAGGAGGCTTGATCCGAAACACGTAATCGATCACAACAATCATCATAAGTCGTGTAGATCAAGAATAATTGCGCTTGAATCCTTTATCATGAGGTAGTAACGAACACACCATAAAATCAATACTCCAAAAGTGAAGAACATAATGCCAAAACAATAAATGGCCGCAACAGCGTCATAAGCAAGTCGTGTGTAGAACGTGAATCAGAGTAATAGGAACCAATAGTCATCAAATGTAAGATAGCAAAGTGAGCGATCCAAAAAGTAATTGTCTCTTCGTTCGTTTACTACCTAAACATGAAAAGGAGCTTGGTACCCAGATTCTCATGGGTCCGAGATGGTTAGTTGAGGACATCCATTGCATTTAAATGCACATGATGAGGAAGTCGCCGAGAAGTACAAGAATTCATCAATAGTTTGTTTTAACTAACAAACAATGACTTTCTTAACTAAAGTAATAAATAATGGATGTAAATAATATTAGTTCTAAATTTCTCCACTAGGTTTAACAAATTTTATTTGTTTTGATATATTTGTTAAAGGATCATTTGCAGTAAATCCTAAACCGGTTTTATCATAAAATGACTTTTGAATGTTAAGTAGATATTTTAAAGATTTAGAACTATTTTCGAATTTAGCTAATATTTTTGCTTTTTCATTTTCCATTTTAATTTCATGTTTGTAGTCTTGACATTTTTTACATTCAAGATCAATTTCAATATTACTTTCAAGTCTAGACATTTTATCTTCTAAAATTATTTCTTTTTCAAAGTTATTTTCAACGGATATTGAAGATTCATTTTTAAAAATAATTTTTGAGTTAACGTTGCAAAAATGTTTGAAGTTGTTTTCCAATTTTGAAAATTCTAATATAAATTGATCATAGCAAAAATGTTTGGTTTCGGATTGTACCTTATTTGTAGTTGTACAATCTTCACATGCTATACGTTGATCAATTCCATCGTCCATGTCGCTCCATATTTTATTTGTAGTTTCACTTGGATCTTGAAGCATGTAATCCTTGCCATCAATACTTGTATTTACATTTGTTTGAATATCTTCGCACGCCATATTTTCATCATTTTCTTCCTCCTTGTCGCCCCATGATTTATTTACACTCTTTCTTCGGATTTGGCTCATGTATTCTGTTGGGTCACTGAATTCCCCAATCTTTCTCTAACAAGGATTTGAACGTAAAATCCCCTAAGTGTAAGCAAGTCACTGAGTGAACAGTAACTCAGTGAGTCACCTTCAGGATGCTAAGACCGAGCCTAAGAAGAAAGGTTCTCCATTCAGTGAGGCGGAACTCAGTGAAGTGTGATCTAAGCCAAAAGGAAGGTGATGGGTTCAGTGAGGATGACAATAACTCACTGAATCCCAAGACTCCTCAACAACTACCATGGTACTGATGGCTGATGACCTGAAGCCTGAAGTTTTGACGGGACTGGGCGGGAAAGTCTGAGCTGCATTATTAAAGTGCTTTATCACTTCAATGTCAAACTTTCTCAAAATGGTTAAAACCAGTCTGTCATCAGAAAGTGACTTTTGGACTTAACTCAATGAAGGTTCCTTGCCAGAAGAATAATATATTTCAAGATATTGTTAAGGAAGCTTTATGTCCAATGTATAACTAGTTGTTCTATACTTGTGTATAAATAGGTAGCATAAGAGAGGAGTAAAAGTTGACAAGTTTGTGCAATTAATGCAAAGCATTCACAAACCACTTTTACTCCTCCAAAGAACAACACACCCCTGAGATAGCTCAGTGGGTCCTGAAAGTTGTCACTCAACATAGATTGAGTTTAGTGAGGAGTCAACACCATACTTGTCGTTTTCAATCCCAAGTGTTATTCCGCAAACACTTGGGTACGATTCTTTTTTATTAACTTCTAATAAAGAATTAAACGTTGGAAAATATTGTCTCTTATGTTTACGATTCTTTATTGTTAATCTTTTTATATATCTTTGTTTAAAGTCATAGAACTTGGTTACTTTAGCTTTGTAGTTATAGTTAACCAAGTAAAAGGGACCAACAAGTGGTATCAGAGCATCTGATTTGTAAAACTTAAACCTGTTTTCAAAACTTAAGAGTGCTCAAGTTTTTAAAATCAAGATCCCACTATGACTGACATAGATGTTCCCCAACTTGTCGACAAAAAGGGTGGAAGTTATTCAGCAACTGCCCCTCGACTAGAAGTTGGCAAATTTAACAAGTGGAAAAAGTAAATGCTTTGCTACTTAATTGGGATGGAACCATATTACATTAAGTTGATTAATGATGGTCCATATGTTGCAACAACTGCCCAAGGTTTAATTAAACCTGAAGCTCAGTGGACCCCAGATGAAAGGAGGGTGGTCAATCAAGACCAGCGCCTGAAAAGCATCATTATATCATGCCTTCCTGATGATATAATGGAATCAGTGATCAATTGTCCCACTGCCCAGCAGACATGGACTGACCTGGTTCGTAGCTATGAAGGGCCTTCTGATACCAAAGAGAATAGAATCATGGACCTGAAGCTTGAATTCAATACCTTCAGGGCCAAGGATTCTGAAAGTCTCTCTGAGACTTATACTCGGTATATGACCCTCCTGAATGAGCTGACCAATGATGGTGTTATACTGTCAAAACATGAGATCAATGTTGGTTTTGTAAACAGTCTCCCTGAGAAGTGGTTAAACTTCTCTCAGGGATTGAGAAATGCAAACCACATTCAGAACCTTGAGCTCCCTGCCATCTATGGGAAGTTTGTCTATGAAGACAGTCTTATCACCAGGAGATAAACTGGTAAAGCTCAGGAGACCAAAAAGGCCTTGACAATTTCACCCATATCAACTGCTTTCTATTCAAAAGGTGTTGTACAGGATTTTCAGGATGGATCTGATGATGAGGTTGACCAAAGAACCAGTGAGGAGTACCTAAATGATCTTCAAATTGAATTTCATGAAAGGGCATTCCCTGCTAATTCAAAAAGGTTTTTTAAGAAAAACAAATTTCCTTCAAAAGCAAATGATAACACTGAATGCTTTAAATGTGGCAAAATGGGCCATTTTGCTAAAGATTGTTTTTCAAAAACAACCTCAGAACCATCCTTCAAATTTTCAGGAAATAACTCTTTTTCAGGCCCCAGCAAATTTTAACCAAAAATGCTTCAGTCTAGTCAAAGATTTGAAAAAGTCCCTCAAATTGACTTTGAAGCCAAGTACAGAAAGGCAAAAGCTAAACTTGCCCTTCTTGAATCATCCTCAACAGTCTTTCAGCCTCCTCAGGCTCCAAAGCTTTCTCAAGACAAGAACGAAGGGCTTGTTGCTGAAACATATGACTGGGATGAGGTTGAAGTGTCCTCTGATGATGATGAAGTTCACATCAGTGCCCTGATGGCTCTGTCAGATGACAACAAACTTGCTGTGGGGAAGAGTCATGCAAGAAATGGTGAATGGGTTAACATCACTATGAGGAAGGTAAATCTTTTACTTTCTATGGATGATAATGATGATTGGAAATCTTACTTAGATTATATTAATGTTGATCTTAAGTATGTTGAAGAGCAAAGACTTAATTTGTTTTCAAAATTTAACAAACTGAGTTTTGAATTAAATCATTGTAGAGATGAATTATTTGCTTTAAAACAAGCCAAGCTTGAAAGTGTTACACTCCAAATTCAAAACTCTGAACTTGTAAAACAAAATCAAGCTCTTCAGGAAGAACTTAAGAAAGAAAAGGAAATTATTTGGAAATGGACTCAGAAAAACCCCTAACTTTATGAAACACTGAGTCTCACACCCAGCCCCAAAAAGGCAGGTCTGGGTGATGATCAACTCACTGAAGTTTCTGGGGAGAGTAGCCATTCTACAACCTTTCTATTAACCAACATACTCTCTAGCAAAGAACTTGCTCCCAAACCCAGTGATTGGATTGAAAGAAACAATCCTGATAGTAAAATGCCAAATTTTAATACTGGAAGAATCCTGGAGCCTGAAAGTCAGGCTATCAAGGAGCTGCTAGGAGTCACTGATGAACTTAGTCCTTCTGAGTCCATCACTGAGTCTAAGTCTGATTCACCACTCCCTCCACTGAAACAACTTCAGGGAGCAGAACCCAATTCTGACCTTGCACCATTAGTCTATCAACCACATTCTCCCAAAGAGAAATCAGGGTTAAGAAAGACTATTTTGAAAAGACCTACTCCTGCACCCACTGAACACCAAAAATCTTCAGTACCCACTGAAGTGAAGCATGAAAGCACTGATTCAAAGGTTGATCAGCTTACTGAACTTGTTAGGATGCTGAGTGAGAAAATTGAGTCCACTGAGAAAAACTCTGACTCAAAATCAACAAAGCCCTCAGTATCCTCAGGTTCTTCCAAACCAAAAACCACACCCAGACCCTCAGGGAGATGTGAACTGTGCAATTATCCAAATCACAGCACTGATAAATGCTACAGAGTCCTGTTTTGTATGATATGCAAACAAGAGGACCACAGAACTTGTGATCACATCCCCCACACTGCTTCTTTAAAAGCAAGGGGTCTATACAAAAACCAAGGCTATCAGTATGCCACACCTTCCAAACAAAGACTGAAGGCCAAGCCTTTTTCACCATGTCCTCAATGTGGTTTCAATGATCATCTTCCTGATGATTGTATGATGAAAGATTGCTGTGACATCTGTGGAGATCCCTCCCATGAAACCAGGGGACATGACAAAGTGATTCAGTCCAGAAGGAAAAACCAAACCAACACTTCTCAGTCACCTGAGGCATCAACCTCTACAAAATGTAAAACATGTGGAAGCTCAGGTCACACAACTTCAGACCATGATTCACTAACTGAGTTCAAAAAGTCCCTGAGGACTAAGCCCACTAGAAAGTGGGTCAACAAGAAAAACTAACCCAGTTTACTGTTTGTGCAGAAACACATCAAGGATCCTACTTGGCATTTAGACAGTGGATGCTCCAGAAGTATGACTGGTGTGAAAAGTTTTATGCACAAATATGTGGAAGAACCAGGACCCAAAGTAGTATTTGGTGATAACTCATCAGCTCCCACCGAAGGTTATGGTTCAGTAAATTGCAATGGTATAGTTTTTACCAGAATAGCTTATGTTAATGGTCTCAAGTACAACCTGATAAGTGTTTCCCAACTATGTGATGCCAAATACATAGTTCAGTTTGATGACAAGAGAGGGACCATCTTTAATGCCAATAAGGAAGTTGTGTTGATTGCCCCTAGAAGGGATGATGTATATGTCCTTGACATGTCATCCCTGACTCAGAATGGGACTTGTCTATTCTCAAAGGCAAGTGAGACAATCAACTGGCTATGGCATAGGAGACTCTCTCATCTCAACTTTAAGAGCATCAACAACCTGGCCAAACAGAACAAAGTTCTGGGCCTTCCATCCCTGGTGTATACCAAAGACAAGCCTTGTTCTGCTTGTGAAAAAGGAAAACACCACAGGGCATCATTCAAAACCAAACAAACCTTTTCCATCAAAAGCTGCCTACATCTTCTTCATATGGACCTTTTTGGACCTGCCAGTCCAATGTCCATTCACCATGAGAAGTATACTCTGGTCATTGTGGATGAATACTCAAGATATACTTGGGTTTACTTCCTGACCAAGAAGAGTCAGGCAGCTGAAATCATCATGTCATTTGTCAGGAACATTGAAAATCAAAATGATGTCAAAGTTAAACAGATCAGGACTGACAATGGCACTGAATTCAAAAACCAAGACCTTGAGTGTTTTTGTGATGAGAAAGGAATTTCTCAAAATTTCACTTCTCCCTATACTCCTGAACAAAATGGAGTAGCTGAAAGGAGAAATAGAACACTCATTGAGGCAGCAAGAACAATGTTGAATGGCTCAGTCCTCTCAAAACATTTTTGGACTGAGGCAGTTAAAACAGCCTGCTACACTCAAAATAGGTCAATCATTGTGAAAAGGCATAACAAGACTCCTTATGAAATATTCAAAGGAAGGATTCCTGACATCAGCTACTTTCATGTATTTGGGTGTCCTGTGTTTATACATAATCACAAGGATCACTTGGGTAAATTTGATGCCAAAGCTGATGATGGATACTTCCTGGGATATTCCCTGGTTTCTAAAGCCTTCAGGGTGTTCAACACAAGGAGACAACAAACTGAGGAAACTTATCACATTACTGTTTATGAGAGCACTGAATCCATCAGGTTCTTAAATTTCTCAGTAGAAGAAATTGGTATTGATGACTCATCAAGATATCCTCCTGATGAGTATCATCCTGAGAACAATCCCTCAACCCAATACCAAGCTGATGCTGACGTCTCCTATTACATCATCCCTCACAACCTACCCCAACCACCTATCAGTGAGTTCATTGAAACTCAGCCTGTCTCAAATGAGACTGACACCACTGAACAAATTGTTCAGGAAACCTCAGAACAAATTGTTCCTACAGTAGTCACTGAAGCACATATTGATGAGTTACCTCATGTTCCTGAGTCTGAACCTAATCAGGCTCCTACAAGCTCAAATTCCTATCCCAAACCTCAGGATAGCTGGACTAGATCCAAAATCATTGAGCTTGTGAACATCATTGGTGAACCCACTGAAGGCATGCTCACAAGAAGCAAGGCTGCTAAACTCAAGGTTGCCACTGCCAATATATGTCTTTATGCTGACTATCTCTCAGAGATTGAACCTAAAAATGTCAAAGAAGCCCTGACTTATGAAAGTTGGGTTCAGGCCATGAGAGATGAATTGGAACAATTTGACAGAAATGATGTCATGACCCTTGTTGAATGCCCCCAGAGTGTTTTAATCATTGGTATGAAATGGGTCTTTAAAAACAAGACCGATGAGAATGGCACAGTCATCAAAAACAAAGCAAGACTGGTTGCCAAAGGATATAATCAACAGGAAGGTATAGACTATGAGGAAAGCTTTGCACCAGTTGCTAGAATGGAAGCCATCAGGATCTTCCTTGCTTATGCAACTTACATGAACTTTAAAGTTTACCAAATGGATGTTAAAAGTGCATTCCTGAATGGTAACATCAAAGAAGATGTTTATGTGCAACAGCCTCCTGGTTTCGAAAGTAGTGAATACCCTAACCATGTCTACAAGCTTAACAAAGCCCTTTATGGACTGAAACAAGCACCCAGGGCATGGCATGAAACTCTTTCAGCCTTCCTGATCCAAAACAAGTTTGTCAGAGGAAGAATTGACAACACATTGTTCATCTACAGAACAAAGGATGATGTCATTCTTGTCCAAGTATATGTTGATGACATCATCTTTGGCTCAACAAGTTACAAACTTTGCAAACAGTTTGAGAAACTGATGACCACAAAGTTTGAAATGAGCATGATGGGTGAACTCACATACTTCCTTGGACTCCAAATTAAACAAACTGAAAAAGGAATATCCATTTGCCAAGAAAAATACCTCAGGAACCTACTGAAGAAGTATGAGCTCACTGACTGCTCTTCAGTAAAGACTCCTATGGTTCCTCCAAACAACCTTGGCCCTGATCTCACTGGAAAATCAGTGAATCAAACCCAATATAGAGGAATGATTGGCTCCCTGATGTACTTACTTGCCTCAAGGCCTGATATCCAATTCTCAGTCTGCCTGTGTGCAAGATACCAGGCTGACCCTAAAGAATCACATCTCACTGCTGTCAAGAGAATCATCAGGTACCTAAAGGGTACTCCAAACCTTGGTTTGTATTACCCAAAATGTTCAGGATTTGATCTCAAAGGGTACACTAACTCTGACTATGCAGGATGTAATATGGATAGGAAAAGTACTTCAGGATCCTGCCAATTTCTTGGTGGTAAACTTGTGTGTTGGAGTACAAAGAAACAACAGTCAGTGGCCATGTCCTCAGCTGAAGCTGAATATACGGCTGTTGCAGGATGTTGTGCAAATGTACTATGGATAAAGAGCCAACTGAGTGACTATGGCATTCAGTATAAGATGGTACCTATCTTTTGTGATAATACAAGTGCCATAGCCATCTCAAACAATCCAGTACTTCATCAAAGAACCAAACACATTGACATCAGATACCACTTCATCAGGGACCACATTTCTAATGGAGAAATTGAACTACATTTCATCCCTACTGAATATCAGCTAGCTGATATCTTCACTAAACCTTTGGATGAACCCACTTTCACAAGATTGAAAGTTGAACTGGGCATGTTGGACATAGAATCAGGAAACTGATCAAATGTGTTCCAACCTGATGTAAATTCTCTAGGTCCCTGATCACACTCTTCCTGAAAGTTTTTTGAATGAAAATTCATTCAGGGGGCTCAGGATGAAAAATGGCATTGAATACCCTAACTAAATGCTCTAAGTACTTAGTTAGTTAATGTCCTAGGTAGGTAACTGAATCCTATTAAATATAGGAATATGTGTCACTTACACAACTGGCATCCACTCCTTGGGCCCCCACATCTCTCTCACCAAACACCACTGAGAATTAAATGCTCCCTCACACACAAAAGTTGTGATAATTTTTACTCTGCAAAAGTGCATTATTTGCAGAGCCGCACAACTGTTCACCCACGATGTGAGAGAAAATAGGGTAATGGGAATCGTGATATTCAATGCGGATATCAAACCAACATTATTATGCCGTTTCGGTTAAATAAATTAAACCTTTGGTATCCGCAATATCACTACCCTAATTCCCACCCTATAAATACCCCCACAAAAAAGGGAACACACACACGCTTTTAAAATCATAACAAAACTCTTGCAAATCATTTTCAAAACTGCGTGTGTTTCCCTCACTGATACCTATTTTTCAAAAAAACCAGGCTTTTATCTAACCCAAAATGGCTTCTTCTAAGGTCATAAAATACGCACCCAATGTGGATTTCCAAATAGAAAGCGTAGACCTTACCAAGAACAATGTGGTGGGGAACTTTGCCTACCCTGAAGGGTACCCTGAATACAGGGAGGTGGTGAAGTTCCTTCAGAATTGCTTTCGGACCACCTCATTCACAAAAACCCCCTCAGTCATCTATCATGACTATTTGAGGGAATTTTGGTGCACAGCGGTGGTTGAAAACCCTGATGCACCAAAAGAGGCCAAAATAAAGTTTACACTCAAGAATGGAACCAAGTCCCTAACTCTTGACTATAAAACTTTTGTCAAAGCCACAGGCCTTGACTACACCACGACCTTCACTGCCCAACCCTCTGAGAAAGAGGTGAAGGAGGTCTTACTGGAACTGGGGCCCTATGACAAAAATCACCCTGAGGTGACACCAGGGTCCCTCTTATCCAAAGCCCCTATAATAAAGACCTAGTTCCCAGCTCCCTGGAGGATTCTAATGACTTTTGTCATTCAGGTTCTCTGGGGAAATAAATCCTCTACTGAGCAATTGAACACTACTCAAGCAATGATAGTGTTCTGTCTCATTGAGGGTAAAATGATTGACCTTGGAGAAATCATCTTCAGGGACCTCATAGCAAAGTTAGGGGGAAGTCTAGGCAAAAACACATGTCATACCCTAGATTCGTTTCCTGTGCCCTACAAGACTTGCTTGGGTCTGAGTATGTTAAGCCTGACATAGCAGGTTTTGAGCCTGATGTCCTACACAAGGCAAATTACTCTCGTGACCCTCTTGAGATTACACATGTCACCCTGACAATGTATATTCGTTCTGCTATCCAGGGTGACAATAAAGTTTCACCAGTCCCCTCTCCCACCAAGAAGGTAAAGAGGAAGAAGGGACAGGGGTCCAGGAAGGTGGCTCAACCCAAGTCACTCGACACTGAGACCTCTGATCCCAAGCCTACCATAAGGGGGCAACCACAACCGCCCTTGACTGCTGACACCATGAGAATCATAACCCAGTCACTGGGCCTGCAACAAAAGCCAACGGAGGGCACTGAGACATCACACTCAGTGTCCTCGGGCATACCCGTTCCCAAAGACTCTACTGTCATAAACAAGATAGTGGAGCCGGAACTAACCAAACCTTCACATCCTGCTAAAGGCTCTGGCAAATCACAACCAGAGTCTCAGGGAGTAAGGGATCCTAAATCCTCGGTGGGGCAGCACTACTCCACTGAGAAGGGGGTCCACAAACAATCACATCCCACTAAACGCTCGGGTCAATCACAACCCAAGCATCAGGGAGTTTACGTTCCTAAACCTTCGACAGGCCAGAACAAGCCTGTTGGAAAGGGGGACATAACCACTTAGGTGCCTGATTAGGACATTCGCAAAACAACGCTTTTGTCCGAGGGCACAAAAACTCATCCCAAAGACTCAGAGGGAAACAAACAACCCGCTGATAGGGACACAACATTCACGACTCCTCAGGATGACACTGAGAAATACCCACCAGTGTCTGAAGGGGTCACGGGGGACAAAGATTCAGAGGGATATAAACCACCCGCTGATATGGAACCCATAACCACTCCCGGAGGTGCGCATTACTTGGGAACTGGCCTTGAAGACCAGGTAGGTAAAACCCAACCTACCGGATTTGAGGGGTCAGGACCTGGCCAAAATGAAGACAAATCTTCTTATGAAGAGGAGCCGGATAACCTCCAGTTGCAGATAACCTCCCTGGCAGATGCTCAGGCTGTCTTATTTTCAGATGATGAATACAACAGTGATGAGGAAGTCTTCACGGCCGGAGATGATATGGAGGTTAAGGAGACAGTCCCTGAACCTGACAATCAGTCTCCTTCAGCCTCTAACCATGCAGAAGCTGAAACACATTCCGAGCCGGAAACCTCAGGAGACGATCAAGCACCTCTCACTGAAAAAGCCTTCACAAAATTCATCAAGAAAATGACCAATGTTTTGTACAGGGGGGTCACTGAAGAGGTGTTTGACATGCATACTGAGCAAGCAGTCCACTATCACCTCCTCAAAGATGTTGTTGAAGAATACAATGATGATGTCAGGGAGCAAAATTCTAATGTCACCTACTCCCTGACACAAATGGCTTCTCACATCAACTCATTTTTGGAATCCCTTAAAGAGTTGACTAATGGGGTTAAGTCGGTTCAAGAATCAGTCAAGGATGATCCTGAGCTTAACAAGAAACTACTTCAGGCGTCTGAGACATACCAGGTAAACACGGTGGCTCTCACTGAGTTACTTGGCTTAATAAAGGGTTCCAATGTTCAGAATCTCAGCTCCATGGTGGAATCTCTCAAATCTTCCTTCACTCAGTTGGAAGCATCAGTGACAGCTCAATCCCTGAAGTCCACTTCTCTGGCATGGACAATGGGATCCAGAATGACTGCCCTTGAAAGCTCTCAGGCTGCACTTGACTCCAAGGTATCTATCATCCATCAGGATACTGCGGAGATCAAGTCAATGATGATGGAAATGTTTCAAGTCTTCAAGGGTACCTCTACTTCATCTTCAGTAACTCCAACACTTGCCATCACTGCAGCTCCGGCAAATGTTGAGGGGGAGAATGTTCCTGAAACCCCTATTACTGATGAATAAGAAGCTGGACAGCCCTCTCACACTGAGGGGGAGCATGTCACTGAAGCCACACCAATCACCGAAGTTCCTCCACAAGAAGAACCTACCTCCTCCACTCTCATTCAGGACAAGGGAAAAATGATTGCCACCACCTCTGAACCTGAAACAGTGCTCGAACCTGCCTCCACAATTGTCAGAACAGATCCTGATGAACCCATCAGGGTCCCGTATGAAATCAATGGAAAAGTATATCAACTCACCAATGACCAAATCCAAGCCCATATGGAAAGAGTTGAGTACATGGCAAAGGTAGCCGAAGAAGAGAGAATGAGCAGACCTGAACTGATACAGGTTATTCATGAAGAAGCTGAAAAGATTGGTCTGGATACTGAAGCATTAGCATATGAGCAAGCTGGTGTAGCCTTTAAAAAGGCTCAGGAAGAAGAAATGAATGCTCTTAAGAGGGAAAGGGAAAACAAGCTCAGGAAGGACGCTCAAATAAGGAAGAACAGGATCGAAAGGTATCATTGGGTGATGAAGGAAAGGCTGAAACCTGAAACCATCACTGACATTCAAATCCACAGAAACACCAAACCCGCAATGGTCACGGTCTTCAGGGGGGCTGATAAAAGAATTATTGACATTCATAACCCATTTAGATTTGCTGACTTTGGGATTACTGAACTTGATGAGCTCCGTCCCATCATTGCCAAGAAAAACAATGTCGTGGTACCTGACCTTCTCAAGTCACTGAAGGAAAGATATGACAGATTGAGTGCAATGCCTGAAGCCCTCAACATTCCCTCCCTTCTTCCTGCTTCAACAACAGGAACTGCTTCATCAAAAGCCACAAGGAGAAAGAGGAAGCACATTGAATCCGAGCCTGAGATCAAGGTCCCAGGATTGGAGTGTGATAGGTCCGTTCCTGAAGGAATCACCTTCGTGAACAACGTTGTGCTTGAACACCCTGAAAGAGGTCTATGCTTTATGGATGAGTATGGAAACCCTGGGTTCCAAAGATGGTCTGATATGGACAGGGCAGGGGTCAAGGCAATGTTAGTATACCTGATGTTAGCTTCTCCTATAAGGTGTGCTGAAAACCAAAGGTTCTGTCAGGACCTTAAGGCTATGATTGAGGAGCATCTTGAGAGACACCTGCTGAGATCAAAGAAAGCTAAGCTTGAGGCACTTGGCTATCATCTGAACATCTGATCTGCAACAACTATCTTTTTTTTGTTTGTAATTTGTAGGAATTGTAATAATTATGAATAAACTGATGTTTTTGTTTAAAAAGTTATGCCCTACTTCAATTACAACAAACATTCAGCAAGAGAAGAAGAACCCTGACAACTCATGCTGAATCAAGAAACACTTAGGCTATTTGTATGTTCAAATAGGGGGAGATTGTTGGGTCACTGAATTCCTCAATCTTTCTCTAACAAGGATTTGAACGTAAAATCCCCTAAGTGTAAGCAAGTCACTGAGTGAACAGTAACTCAGTGAGTCACCTTCAGGATGCTAAGACCGAGCCTAAGAAGAAAGGTTCTCCATTCAGTGAAGCGGAACTTAGTGAAGTGTGATCTAAGCCAAAAAGAAGGTGATGGGTTCAGTGAGGATGACAATAACTCACTGAACCCCAAGACTCCTCAACAACTACCATGGTACTGATGACTGATGACCTGAAGCCTGAAGTTTTGGCGGGACTGGGCGGGAAAGTCTGAGCTGCATTATTAAAGTGCTTTATCACTTTAATGTCAAACTTTCTCAAAATGGTTAAAACCAGTCTGTCATCAGAAAGTGACTTTTGGACTTAACTCAATGAAGGTTCCTTGCCAGAAGAATAATATCTTTCAATATATTGTTAAGGAAGCTTTATGTCCAATGTATAACTAGTTGTTTTATACTTGTATATAAATAGGTAGCATAAGAGAGGAGTAAAAGTTGACAAGTTTGTGCAATTAATGCAAAGCATTCACAAACCACTTTTACTCCTCCAAAGAACAACACACCCCTGAGATAGCTCAGTGGGTCCTAAAAGTTGTCACTCAACATAGATTGAGTTTAGTGAGGAGTCAATACCATACTTGTCGTTTTCAATCCCAAGTGTTATTCCGCAAACACTTGGGTACGATTCTTTTTGATTAACTTCTAATAAAGAATTAAACGTTGGAAAATATTGTCTCTTATGTTTACGTTTCTTTATTGTTAATCTTTTTATATATCTTTGTTTAAAGTCATAGAACTTGGTTACTTTAGCTTTGTAGTTATAGTTAACCAAGTAAAAGGGACCAACATATTCTTCGTTATTGATACCTTCAATGATTACATTTGAACTAGTAGTACTTGTGTTTATTTCAACAAAATGTTTGTCTATCAAATTTTCTAGAGTGACTAATTCTTGTGCAACACCAAGTTTATCATCTTTGGTTTTACATTTCTCTTGGTGAAAATTTAAAAGACATTTCCAAATATCATTTTCCGTTTTACAAAAGAATATTCTTTCATATTCAACTCTTGGTAGAGTTTTGTAAATCACTAATTTAGCTTTAGTATTTTTATCGATCTTTGTTTGAAGATTATTATATTGATTTTCAAAATCCATTTTAGTTGGTTGGAGATCACCAATTGAAATGATATACCAAAGATCAAGATCTATTGATTTCACATAATTTTCAAATTTATTTTTCCATTAAAAAAATAATCATTTTCAAATAATGGTAGTTTTTGTGTAAATTCCCCTTCTAAATATTTTTCAAATTCCATAGATCGTTACAAGTTTTAAAATACAATATATTTTAAAAATCTTGCAAGACGTGGCTCTTGATACCAATTGTGGAAAACTAGAAGGGGGGGGGGGGGGGTTGAATAGTTTTACGTCTTTTTCGTTTTATAAAAGTTTGCTTCTAAAGAATAGACGCAAATTACAAAAATCTTTGATACAAAAATATAGATACTAGTTTGTTCACACTTATCGTATAAACACTACTTATATAGAATGTTGAGTAAAAATTATGATTTCATATATCACATATAATATATATATATATATATATATATATATATATATATATATATATATATATATATATATATATATATATATATATATATATATATATATATATATATATATGCATATGTGTTTTAATATGAGTATATCCTTATGGTTTGTTTATATAAAATTAATGTTGTGAATGAAACCTAGTTTGATCTTTATGTAAAATCAATATATGCACAATACAAGCAATTATAACTATATATGAAATGCTAATAAGTAAGTAAGAAAATAGTGAGAGATGGAAATATCAAACCGAGAGACAAAGGATTTATAATGGTTCAGCTACAAGGACACCTTCCTTGCCCTACTCCACTCTCCGAGCACCTAACTCGAGAGTTTTCTTCACTAAGTCAATCACCTCCTTTATGGCAGAGAAACCCGTACACACCTAGGCTTACACCGATTAATGACGCTGAGCAAAATGTCGAGTTCTAATCGTAGCTAGAACCAATCTCACAACTACAATCACACCACAACTTCTTCACACCTTTTCACGCTTTCTATACTTCTTCACAACACTTGATTCTTCACGCCTTCATAACTTCTATCTATTTACAACTTCAAGGGTTTTGCTACTTCACAACTTCAAGTCTTCTAATTCTTCACAAGTTCAATACTTCTATCTCTCTACTTGGGGGCCTTTATCTATATACCACTACAATGATTCTTCAACTTTAAAAGCTTCAATATCTTATATAATTCAAAGCTTCCAAGTCTTCACACCTCCTAGTCTTTTATGTCTTCACAACTTAAAGCCTTCAACTTCTTCACTACTTAACACTATTCCAATATGCAATTACTTCTTATATCCCCTATCACTAATTCTATGCACTTCTACTTCTTCTCTTCTATAACCACTTTACACCATCAACAATTCTAGATCCTATATCTAAATCTAGCTAACCAATGTATACACCTTATTCACCAGAGTATAAATGATTAACAAGATGAAATGAACAAACAACTTAGATAGCAAGATGATACTATGTTGTAATACTTCTAATCTTAATAAATAGAAGTATTCTTCTCTTTGCACTTGAGTGTTGAGGCTTGAATCACTTAGAAACAAAGATTAATGTATATATGATCAAAGGATTTTAGAGGATAGAAATGGAGGTTTGAATCAGAAAGTTTAGAGTGCAAAAAGGTAAGAAAAAATAGTGGAATGAACCAGTATTTAAAGGGACAACTGGGGGGGAATCAGGAGCGTGTCGGTCCCCTTAATTAGGGGCCGGTCCCCTTAATTATTAAGGGGGCCGCCTTATATAATTAAGGGGGCCGCCCTCCTGAACGTTGCCCAGCTTTGTCCTTTTGTGAGAAAAATTTTTCTGGATTAGATTTGCCATTTTTGGTTGAAAATTTGAATTCATATTTTTGTAATGAATTAAACATATTCTTTTAATTCCAAAAATGTTTTATAAAAGATATAAAATGTTTTGTGACATTTTATAGAAATCTAGTGATTAATAAAAATATTCCTTTGATCTTATAATGCATTAGACACATTGTTTATCATATCTTAAGTGATTAGATGGTGAAAGTGAGTATTTACTACTAAATACTTATTTACGTCATTATCTTTGGTTTGACGAGTTTTCGTTTTGTGATTATCAAAACATAGAGATATTGAAAGATATGAATAACGTTTTTAGGCATTTATTTATATCAACAAGTGAATTTTTAGTGGCAGTGTAGTTTAGAATACTGAATGATCCACATCAAGATCAAATAATTTGCAGGCCATAACAATGCTTAAAAGCACCTTGTACCTTGGAGTCTATTCTGGTATGATTTTACCTTCCTTAATCCCTATAGCTCTTCTATGTTTGGCCTTGGGAGGAAACTAGTATCTATATTGGATCAATAAGAGGTCTAACTAGATAAGATGTACCATAAAGTAGGGCTTTTCATTGTGAAGGGTATATGGCTTTGGCGGGCAATGTATGATAGGTAGAATAGAGAGGTATGAAAGATGGACATTCTTGGTCCACCCAATACATTGCCACAAGAGGTAGGATGGGCTTCTCTCAAGGAGTGTGTTCCCAAACATCTGAAGCCATTCGAAGAGATAGAAATGTAGGATGTTTGGCATAGCCCTTGATAAGAAGGGATATGGGTTTCTAGTGATGCCATCCTTCTTTACCTATTTGATCACTGTGATGGCAGGTTGAGTGGTCTTGGAAGGGAGGAGTGATGGAATGTAGCTAGATAGTAGGTGCATTTATGGTGAATTCAAGGTTTGATGAATGGTAGCTGTTGTGAAGAATCTTCTCAGTCAAGTTTGTCTAAGATTACTATTGTCTAAGATTAGTTTTTGTCTAATATGTTGTGTACTATCACATATTGATTGTATGTGGACTGATGTATGGTCTGAGGTATTGAGACTGATTTGGGGATTGTCTAAATCAGTTTCTTATATCCTTATGTATACAATATTTGGAGTTTATATATATTTTCACCATTTGCACCAAAAAAAAAAAAAAAAAAAAAAAGTTTCACCACTGTTCTAATTCAGTCACTCGAACTTTATATTATCGACAAAAACCACTCAAGTTTAAAAAGTGTTCCAATGTTGTGTAAATGTTTAAAATAACTACATTATTTGGTTGTACCTTGATAATAAATACCCACCCCCTTAAATTTCACTAATCTCAATGAACTCAATGTACAACCAACTTATGCACACTTAAGAAAAATCTAAGTCACAAAATAATAACGAAGTTTGAGAACTGTTTCATTTTGGTCACTCAAACATAAAAATTACATAAGAATGGAACACTTGTGAAACTTCAGTGGTTAAACCTCACCAAAAAAAAAGTATGAGTGACTAAATTGGAACACTAATGAAACTTCATTACTATTTAATGATTTGTTCCCCACATTTCTATTTTTGATTAGCACACACCATAATACAAGCAAATCAAGTAGCATGTAACAGATGCAAAACTGTTTACAACATATAATGTTATGGTCAAATAAAAATATATGCGCACAAATCATTAGGGCTGAGCTTTTGGACCGAGAACCTGACCCGACCCGAAAACCCGACCGAAACCGAACCGACATGACCAAAGTCGGTTTTGAGTTGGGTTATACTTTTCTTGACCTGTCTGGTCGGTTCGGGCTGGGTCTGTCCGGTTCAAGCCAAAACCCAAAAAACCAACCGAACCGAACCGACCCGAGTAAGTTTCGGTTCAGGTTAGGTTTTGGGGAATTTCGGTTTCGGGTTGTGTCGGGTCGGGTCGGGTCAGTTTTGATCCGATGTTCACTCCTACAAATCACCTTCTAAACTTATGCACTAACCACACCCTATGACTCTCAAACAAACTTTGTCACAAGCACAAAGCATACACATAACATTAGTGTCGTGACTTAAAAATCTCAACTCAAAAGGGACCTGTTTAGCCAAAACAAAAACAAAAAACAAACCCATCCAATCCAATCAAATACTATTAAGAGTGGAAGGTGTAGCTCGCCGAGCACCCTTCGTCGTTCCTACGTGGCCACAATTTTGCCTCGTCGAGCTTCGCCGCTGCACCGCCCCCCCCCCCCCCAGCCGTCCTTCGCCGTTTGGGTGCTACTCGTTTGCACGACGAAGGAGTTTTCTGACAAACTATCAGTTGGAGTGGGGCCAAGAAAGAGGTAAACGTTTTATAAAATTGAGTTATTACCTTTTTTGCAGCAAAAATACCAAACTGCATATTTATCTCTAGTACAGGGAGGAAGCCATTGTTGTAGAAGAAGAAATATAGCGGCGAATAAAAAAGAATATAGGTATAATGTACTGCCCTAAAAGAAAAAGCCTATTGGTCTTGCCTAGTTGACTTTCATTAGTTCATAGTCTGCTTTTGTTATTAATATAAAATGATGTTTTAAAATTTAGTAAATGGTGTTTTAAAATGGTGTTTTTTGTATTGTAATTTTTTTTTATAAATGAATTTTAGTTTAAGAATGAATTTTATTTTATTTGGATATGTGAAAAAAATAAAGTTGTAAGTGGTGGGCCCAAAATGAGTAAGTTGATATTAGTTGTTAGTAAGGAGGGGGTTAGTTGTGAAGAGGTGTTAAAGTGATGTGGCACCCGTGAGCCCCAAATGAGTAATTTTACCTCGCCACTACACCTTCCTCTCTAATAAACACAACTGTCAAAAACAAACTCAAGGCCTGTTTGGTTCGTAAAAGGATTTGAAATCGGACCTGGAATCGGTTTAGAATGAAAGAAAATGATGTAAGAGAAAAAAGTAATATTTTATTAAAAAATTTATTTTAATAGTTGATAAATAATTTATTAGATAAAAAATGAGATGATTTTGTTTTTTAATAATTAATTTATGTATAGATTGTGAGAGTGAATATGAATGTGGGGTCCAATTATAGGTTTGGATTTATGAAAGTCACCCTATTTGATATGAATCAAAATTTGATTCTCGGGCCAACTTTAATTACAAAAAACCTAAATCAAATGATTAATAATGTGATTCAAACTATTCCTTGATTGTCATACCCTCGTACCAAACGCACCCTCAAAAACCAGCCACCCCAACTCCAATCCTAAACGCCACCCCCACTCTCACCCATAGCGCGTGTCCCCCACTCTCCATCCTGAAATAAATAAAATAAGAAACCCATCTCTTTGGGGAGATGATTTGCACACATTTAGATTTGATTTGCACACTCCAATGTACAACTAGTTAAAGCAGAATTAATAAACTGTACAACTGTTTAAAGCACAAATTGGAATGTGCCAATCAAATAATGGAGTGTGCAAATCATTTCCCATCTCTTTGTGTATAGTATCTGAAATTCTGAATAATAATGGAATTAGTTGTAATCCTTCTAGTTTCATACAGTAATTCTTAAGATCTTTGTTATAACTGAAACCTGCTAGGTAGAAGTTGGCCCATAATAATCCTTCTAGTTTCATACTAGTAATTCTTAAGATCTTTGTTATAACTGTGCATCAGTGCATGAGATGGGTCTTAATTAATAAAAAGTGGATCACACAGATTAAACATAGCCATGACTTACAAACTGCCTTGCATCGAATAAGATCTTCAACAACGCAAACTAGACAAACTAGTAATATTTGAGAAGGATACAAAGATTTGAGATAGAACGTGTGAGATAAAAGGAAAGAGACAAGAGTTTAATACTTAAGAGGCATTAATTGTAATTTTTTTATAAGTGTAGTACCAGTTTTATAAAAGCACCCATAAGACTATCTTTATTGGCAAACTAATCCGACCGATCGGAGTATACAAGACAAAAAATACTCAATATTATATTAAAAGAATACCAAACAGAGAGAGAGAGAGGGGCACGATCTGGTCGGTTTGTGACTTCCAAACCTTTGAACCGACCTTGCCACGTGTCACTCTGCCAACAATTTCCTCCGAATCTGGTAATGACCAATTTTTCTTGCCGGAATATAGATGCAGTCGCCGGAGAAGAAAGAAGCAAAAAAAACACAAATATAGATGAGAAGAAAATAAAAAGTAAGTAGGTAGTAATGGTCAAATATTGATTCCAATGTTGACAGGAATTTGCTTTTTGATTGTAGCAATTTGGGTTCCCAATGTCTTTTTTTTTCAATTTTAATTTTATTCTTTTTTAAAATTTGTATCACTCACTACATGATTTAAAATGTAAGCACTTATATGTTAAATTTAGAATTTATTTTATATTATAAACATAAAAATAATAGAGTATTACAGTATATGTTAGGTTGCGTTGTTGATAAATGGTAAAAAAGTTGAGATTGATTGTATGTATAGATTGTATATGTGGATGAGTGAGAAAATAATAGTTTAATGAAAGATTGGGTTGGATAAGGTTGCGAATAAAGATATTCTAATATTTTCTTGTTACCGCCTCTTGTAACTATAAAACCGTTTTGTTTGTAAGATAGACGTATCCGATCCCTAACCCTTACGATTAGTTAAAAGGGTTTTATTTATTTTTTCTTGATGGAAACGATTGCTGTAGGTTTGCGGGAACTTTCTCTAGATAACGAAGAACTCCCTTTGTCCGTACATACAGTCGTGTCTAATGACGACCTTTTAAACGAAATCTTACTAAGGTTACCAATTATCTCACTTGTTTTGTTTAAATCCGTATCCAAACGTTGGTTATCTCTTATTAAAGATGCTGCTTTCATTAAGCGTCGGAGCCGAATCCCTAACATCGATCCTCCTTGTGGTCTTTTATCGAGCCTTGTTTGGAAACCAATGTATGCAGATATGGTTCTGTGCCGTTTGATATTAGAATCCCATCGCGGGTTGAAAACATATTCAAAACTGTGCCAGATAGTAGTACTACTATTTTGCAGTCGTGCAATGATTTATTTTTATGCTCGGTTATGCCTGGTGATAGATATTGCGTATACAATCCAACCCTTAATGTATTTAAGATGCTTCCAGAACCCCTTTATTATAAAGTGAGACAACGAATGTTTACAAGTATGTCTTTTGATCCTACCAAATCACCACACTACAAAGTCATGCATGCTACACCCCTTACGCATGACAGTTGCTTTCGAATACAAACTTACTCTTCGGAAACAGGCATTTGGAGTATTGTTTGCAGTTGGAGCGATCCATTTGAAGAATTAAGAGACGGAATCTATTGGAATGATGCTCTTCATTGGATAAATCTTGATTATTATGGCTTAATAATGCATTACAAGCTAGACTTTGTGAATAACACTGGTGTTCTAACGAGAATACAACTCCCTAAAACCTTGAATAAGAGTGGCAAGCTGTTTGAGTCACGTGGTTGTTTGCTTCTTGTTGGTAATGACTGTTTCACAGGATGGTTGCCAACTTGTTTTGATTTCATTATGTGTTTGTAATTAACCATGGTATCTGTGTGAATTTCGTTTGTGCAGATTTGTGCAAAGAAAGTAAAGTAAGAACAAACAAGTTTCTATAATAAGGACTTTTATTATATCGAAGAGTTAACATATGTTTTCAGTTAGAAAACATATTTATACATGATTAAGAGTCATAACCCTTCCTTAAACGTCACAACTATACTAATGACAGTTATTTCCAACAGGCACAACGTTTGGCAAATAACTGTCTATAACTAACTTAACCGTCTATAATACTTGACCCATACATACAATAATATTCGACCCAAACTTAACTAGTAATTACATAAACTAAAGTTTAATACTAATAATAATAAACTGCAAATGGTCTTCTTGATCTTTGAAGCATTATCTGGTCTACATCTCCCTCTTAATGCTTGAAATATCAAGGTTTCAACTTGTGAGTGCTTCATCATTTCTTTACACAATGACATCAAAGTCATTGCTACTTGCATTGCTTGACCCTTCTTCATCTGTACTTGCATTTCCAACACCAATACGGTTCTCATGTTGTTCTGTGTACCCGTCCCTAACTGTCCCTTCATGTGTACTTTCAAAGCTATCTGGGTTGATTTCTTCTGCATTCATACTGCTATCACCCTTCTTTTCTAATGCTTTCTCTGTCCATGATACTTGAGCAGTGTCTCGGTATACCAAAACCATGTCAATGAACTTAGTAAAACAATCTTTAATTGCTTCACCATCCTTGGTTGTCAATCCATGCATTTGTGCAATCACCCCCCACTTGTTACTTAATGTGACTGCCACATAGCCTCCAAGGCTATCTACTTGTTTCAATAAGGCCAGCAAATCAATCTTCATCACTCCAATCATTGGTGGTATCTCATCCAGTGAATTGTAATTAAGATACACCAAGTAAAACCATTTTAACATATCAACGAACTTCTTACTAAGCACTTCCCAATTCTTAAACACTATGGTATCCTTTTTGAGCAAATTCATGAAAGATAAGAATCTAGTAAATGAATTAACTTTTAATGCATAAAGAGTACCATTCCAACTGATGTAATCATCATCTATGTAGTCGTGCTCATCATTTCTATCCACATTCAATTCGTCCAAGCCTCTAATCAGGGAACACTCTTCCTTGGGATCCAATGAGTCGAAATAGCCTTCCAAGTATCTATTATGATCTGCTATGACATGTTTTGGTCCCCAAATCTTATCTAAATCATCTGGTTTTGTCCCCTCTTCCTTTTCCTCTTCTGTCCATTCTTCATCAAATAGATATTTGATACTGCACTTGTTATCTTCCATGTTCACCACATATCCTTGTTCTTTCAACAAATCGAGACTAAGAATATTCAATGAAACCTCTGGTGTATACTGCACGTTTGGTACCACAAGTATTCCATTTCCAGTTTCAATCGATACATGCCCAATCCCATATGAAAATATAAATTTTCTTTCTGTCTCTTCTTTGCCAATCATTTTGAATTTGTACTTGATCTTCTTGAAGAGTTTCCTTCTTGGGCATAAATGGAATTTGTATTTGTTGCTTACATACCAGATTTCGTTCCATGTTTTCAGATTCGTCCCTTCTATCATGTAATCACCAATAACGTGTACAGTCTCTGGATATTTGGCTTCTTCATCAATAACATTTGATGTAGTAAATGCTTCTTGATTCAATTCTGCAACAGCAATTCGTTTCCTACTTTCACATGCCCAGAAAGCATGTCCCTTTTCTTTGCATATGTAGCATTTCGAATTCCTTTCTCTCCTTGTCTTCTTCTTTGCAGCCTTCTGATCCTTCTCAATTCTGCCTTCATTATTCTTTGTTCTCTAACACTTCTTTCAAAAGTATCTCTTTGCCTTTGGGAGAAATACTAGTCTTCCTTGTGTTCCATTGATAAAGTCTGTTGGGTGTTTCTCTTAGAAGATATCTACCAGTGTAGAATCCTCCATCAATGGATGAAGTTGGCAAATCCCATGGTCGAGAGCCGTAGCTCTGATACCAATGTTTCACAGGATGGTTGCCAACTTGTTTTGATTTCATTATGTGTTTGTAATTAACCATGGTATCTGTGTGAATTTCGTTTGTGCAGATTTGTGCAAAGAAAGTAAAGTAAGAACAAACAAGTTTCTATAATAAGGACTTTTATTATATCGAAGAGTTAACATATGTTTTCAGTTAGAAAACATATTTATACATGATTAAGAGTCATAACCCTTCCTTAAACGTCACAACTATACTAATGACAGTTATTTCCAACAGACACAACGTTTGGCAAATAACTGTCTATAACTAACTTAACCGTCTATAATACTTGACCCATACATACAATAATATTCGACCCAAACTTAACTAGTAATTACATAAACTAAAGTTTAATACTAATAATAATAAACTGCAAATGGTCTTCTTGATCTTTGAAGCATTATCTGGTCTACAATGACAAGACTCACTCTCATCACCTGAATGTTTACGAGATGAGGTATGGGAATTCTGAATGGACGATGAAGTACTCTGTTAATTATTCGAGGATTACTTTCAGTGGCGTCAAGTGTATTGCTCTGGGAGAAAGAGAAGAGGATTCATTTATGGTGCTAGGAGGTTTTAGAAATTGTTTTCTTCTATACAAGTTGGTGCTAAAAACTTTTCGCGAGCTTACTGAATTGCAGTCCATGTTACCTGAATTGCAGTCCAAAAGAAACAGAAATACATACATTTATAGCTTTCTGTTCACTGCATCTTTTGCAAGTGTGTGATTATGCATGCTTTTGTATATCAGGTATGATCTTCCTTTCTTATGTTATTTTGTCACTAGTCTGCTTAGTTATTCTGTTGAAGCTCTATTGTTTGAGCTATTGCTGCTAAAGCCCACTTTGGAGCGCAAAAAGATACAGATTAACTAAAATCAACTTAATGGTTGTAAGTTAGTATTAACTCTTCATTTTGGTTCTCTACTTGTATAAATCTCCCTTGTAATTGTAAAACGCTAAAAATTCGTTATGATTAAACCATGAATAAATCCTAGCATTAGAGAGGTAGGATGTAGCATCTATGGAAGTTTGTTAGACATCATTAGTAAGTGGCAATGGTTATATAATGGAACAATATATGGAGAGTTGTATATTTGAGTACTCTTAATGGTGATTGTAAAAGTGTAAATGGCTGGACAAAAATACCCTACACAGTTGAAGTTCTAAGCTTGCGGACCTGCATCTCATCACCTTCTGAACATGAACATAAATGCAGTAGAGGAAAGAGACCTGGCATCTATGGAATTTTTCTATATCTAATTAGTAAGATATGATGGTTATGTTAAAAAAAAATGAGAACTTGTACCAAGAAACACGTATATTTGACTAGTAATAATGGTTCTATCTTGATTTGGATCGTCAACATATAACTAGCTAGGTTTCTCCCGGTTTGGTTCATATAACCTGTGCTTTTTACTTGTAAATGTATGTCCTTGTAAATTGTAATTGTAAAACCCTAATGGGCGTTTGGTTCATAGTACGCTTACACATAGATATGTGTTTAGTAATTTACATATTTGGTTTATGAGTTGCAATTCTCAGTGTTTTCTTGTGGTAGTAAGCTTACTGATTAATTTGCATTGCCATTTTAGGTCGTGAAGATGAAGATACATGCAGTAGGAGAACGAGACATGCCATCTATGGAATTTCTCAGCTAAATATCATTACTATCCGACTATAGTTATGATGAAAATATGTTTATGAGAAGTTGTAACTAAGCGAGTTGTACATTGGCTCGAAATAGTGACAATTTCACATTCTTAGTTATATTTATCATCTTGGTCTGTTTGCATATGACACTTAACTGGCACCAAGTCTTAGTTTGATTCTCTTTTACTACTAGTTTTATAACTTTCTTAGATGTTAGGCTAGATCCAATCACTCTTGATGCTTAAAATTTTGGTACCTCTTAATAAATTTTGGATGTAATGTGAGATTTGATAATTTGTCTTTCAAAAGATAATTAATCATGAATTCTTCTGTAAAAAATGCTACCAATAGGTTGTCAAAAGTTACAGGTTTTTACAAAATGCACTTTGTCTGAAAGAAAATGGTGTCATAAATCTTTAAAATATACTAGTAGTACTAATAGGTTGCGTCTTTTAGGTGACATGAAAAAAAGTGAATTGAAGCTCACAAACACAAAGATAAGCAACATATTAGTTACGAGTAAGATGTACAGAATGTTGATTGCTCCATATAAACTTATAAAGTGATCGATAATCGTTAATATCGCTACTTATAGGCTATGCACAACAATGGAGTCGTGCATCGATCGACCGATCGTTCGTCGTCAATCGTCCCGTTTTGGAGATAAAGTGGCCGTCGTCGCTGAGCAAAAACATGCATATCTCTGTCGAAAATTCGACCGATCCTTTACTCACAAAAAAACAAAAAATAAACATTCCCTTTAATCATTATATGCTTTGGTGATGACTTAACCATCAATTTTATAAAAAAGATTTGATCTTTTTGTATCAAGAATAAGAACAAGTAAATTGCGTCGAACACAGTTGAGTGTGTTTGTGTGTTTTTAATATATGGTGAGAGAGATGGAGTAATGTTTAAAAAAAAGAAAACAGGAAGTGATGACATAAACTTGGTTTCGAAAGTTTTAGTCAAATAAATCTTCCTCTTTACTGTCTTCAACTTGGTTCATGCAAATTACATAATATCGCGTAGCAACCGTTTGGTTTTATGTACCTTTTGTTTGTTCATGCATCATGTAAATAAGTAAATTCCATACAGTCCCATACACACACACATTTCATAGTATCATGCAATCATATCATACGTTCTTTTATATAACTGACGAGGCTTTGTTTTCTGGCTTGTATTCACGCCTCTACCAAGTCACTAAGGTAACGTGCATCATGTATGTCTTCACTACTACGCAAGTCGTGTTCATTCTCTTTGAGATATCTTTTTATCGATATGGGTGTCTTTATGCGAGCCACTTTATTTTTTTGAATGATACTTGTAACATAATGATACCAAAATGCTTTGTATAGCTTTTGTAATAGATAAAGATAGAAATTATAAAAACAACAATTTGTAGGCCCCAAAAGATCGTTTTTTGTTATTTGGAACTATTGTAAATTTGTAATTGGCTTGCTCTAGAAGATATTAAACCTAGCAAACTGTCAAAAAGGTATTTTAAAATGTACAATAATGAAGTATTGAAGTGTAAATACAAAAACAACAGATTGCCAAATTTGACTTGTAAGTTTTTATTCTTGTAAAATGTAGTGTTCACAAAAATACGAAGGAAATGTAACTTGTGTTCATTTGGCGGGCGTACATTTTCTAAAATCTTACTATTATAACTGTGTTACACATACTAATATCATTTGAAAGGGATTGCTAAACAATATCAACTGAACAATGTTTAATGCACATTAAATAATCTGTTCTTTTCATATTTAGGGGGTGTTTGGGATTGCTTATCAGTTATCACGTTTAGAAACAAAACCACGTTTTCAAAAAGTAACTCCCTACCTATCGCCTGAAAAACCATGTTTTGGTGGATGGAAAGCCAGTTTGCAAACGCACACCCAAACACTTCAAAGTGATTATTTGCCATTTGCAAATGAAATAAGCAGATAAGTGCTTTGCAAACGCAATCCCAAACACCTTCTTAAAGTAGTTATGTATTTAATGCACAGTAAATAAACATAAAAATTAACTTAAATATGTTTTACTTTAAATTTAACAAAGTCCAATTTTTATTTTTATTTTTTATAGTCATTTTAATTGTTGCTTTAAACATTAATTAGTGGACATTGTTTAACAAATCCTATTTGAAAACTTTAGCAAAATTTAATACCACTTGCATTAATTTTTGGTCGATACATAATTACTCCTCCGCCTCTTTTCCTCAGTTCTGTCAACTGCATCGTTGGCACGTTGATCGAGTAATTATATCTCAACTTTTTAAAGTTCGAAAGTTTTGTTTATGCCACAGAAATTACCATTTTATTATTTTCACCAATATTGTTTTAATTTATCCTAATCAAAACATGATTTACATTAATATAAAAATGTATAGTTTAAATTGGTAAAAGCTTAGTAAAACCTCAGTAACAATGCGTACATGTAGATATGATGTTTTAAAGATCTATCGAGATTGCCCTCGTGATGGAACTTATATGCCAGGAGCATACAACTTTGATGCATTTAAACTTCGGGTTCATATTTCTTATATGTTGTTATGAAACAAACCTTTAGATAACCAAATTAGAGAGCCGATAGTCATTTAAACATGCCATGCACTCAGAGCTGCCCAGAGATTGGACTCCACCAAAAGGTTCTTTCTCTCACGTCATTTTGCCTTCCCACTTCATTTCCTTTTGCTGAAGTTTGTTCAGTTGATAAACATCCTGTTAGCTCTTCACGTGAGCTTTTGGACCGAGAACCCGACCCGAAAACCTAACTCGAAACCAAACCGACCCAACCAGGGGCGAAGCTTGGAAATTTCGAGTGGGGGGTCGGGATCTAAGTTTTTTTTTTTCCTAACACTATGGGGGGTCGAAACCGAATTAAACTGGGGGGCGAAACCGAAAATACCGAAATTTTTCTACACGAAAACTATATACCCCTACATCGCAAAAAAAATTTCGGGGGGTCGGCCGCCCCTCCCCGCCCCTTAGAAGCTGCGCCACTAGACCCAACCAAAGTCAGTTTTGAGTCGGGTTATACTTTTCCCGACCTGTTTGGTCGGTTCGGTCCAACTCGAGCCAAAAACCGACTAACACCGACCTAACCGAACCGACCCGAGTAAGTTTCGGTTCGGCTTCAGGTTGGGTTTTGGGGGAATTTCAGTTTCGGGTTGTGTCGGGTCAGATTGGGTCAATTTTGACCTGATGCTCACCCCAAATCACCTCCTAAACTTTTGCACTAACCACACCCTACGACTCTCAAACAAACTTTGTGACAAGTACAAAGCATAAACATAAGTACATAACATTAGTGTCGTGACTTAAAAAATCTCAACTCAAAAGGGACCTGTTTAGCCAAAACAAAAACAAAAACCAAACCCATCCAATCCAATAAACAACAACTGTCAAAAACAAACTCCACCCTAATCCCAATCCTAAACCCCACCCCCACTCTCACCCACAGCGCGTGTCCCCCACTCTCCCACCCTTAAATAAAAACAAAAAAGAAACCCATCTCTGTTTATGTGAATAGTAATGGAATTAGGAGGTCAAACAACTAGGGGGGATACAGAACTAGGAGGGGGAGGAGGAGGAGCACCGAAACAAGTATGGAGAACAGTGATGACGTGGCTGTCTTTCTTATTTCAGATCTTTGTTCAGATCATTAGAGCTACTCCTTCTTTGATTAATTATTCTAAATATTATTCTTCTTCGACGAATGAGTTTGAACCTTTGTCTGTTGTCGAGTTGTCGGAATCTGCTTCTCCGACGCCGTCCTCCGTACATATTCCGACCACCGGTGACGTTGACCCTTCGCAAAAGCTCACGGTATAATATATTATAGTCAGGGGGTGTTTGTTTAAGTTTATTTGTGGGCTTATGAGCTTATTTGATTTCGGCTTATTTTTCGTAGTCTCAAATTTTTATAACTTTTCTTGAGACTTATTGGCTTATATAGCCGGCTTACGGCGTATTTGGTTTTGGGCTTATGTATCATAGCCGAAAAGTTTCAAGATAAGCCACAAAAGCGAGCTTATGATACATAAACTGTAAGCCGGCTATATAAGCCAAAACAAACACCCCCCTTATCAGCTTATATAAGCTAATAAGTCTCAAAGTAAGCCAAAAAGTTTGAGCTTGTGAAATATAAGCCGAAATCAAATAAGCTCATAAGCTCACAAATAAGCTTAAACAAACGCCTCCTTAGTTAGTTAGTTACGATTATAATGATTGATGATTGTTTAGTTTGTTTTAGAATATGGAAATAGATATTGAATTTGGATGTTTGGCGCTGAATAAAAGTTTATGTAATGTAATGATTGTTGATATGATTAGGCTCTTGTGTAGGTGGTGTGATGAGTAAGTAGGTCAGGGAAAATTGGTTGAAGTGCATACGCGCAAAAGATTCTTCTTTTCTTACTTACTGTGCTTATTCTATGATTTTGGTATAATCTGCTATTAGGTTGCCGTGGTCCCCTTTAGATGATGTTCAAAGAATGTTTGAAAAGGAAAAAGAAGATGTTTTGATTAGATTGTAACGAGTTTTATAAAAATGCTTTTAAGTTGTTTGTTTAAAGTTGATGTAAGCTGAAATGATATGTTTACAAAGATTGTAGGTACACGTTTTAGACCATCACTGGAAGAGTTTGTATAGTTAGTTTTAACATGAAAACAAAATAACCAAGTGATTAGAAGGTTAACCCAAAGGGTGGTGTTAAGTGCTTAGCTATCATGTCCTAGGTTTGATTTCTGCTAGGTGCTATCGACTCTTTTGAGCCTCATTTTTGCTGGGCGATAGCTCTAAATTTTACCTGGACTGTCTAGAGAGGGCGCTTACATGTTTCTAACAAACTAGATAGGTTATCGGTGCCGCATACAATGTTTACCAAAAGAAAGACATTATTTTGTGTAACCATTGAGATTGATATTCGAGATTTGAATCCCTAGACCTTTGTGAATTAAGTGGAGAACCACAATACAATTTCATGAATTTTGATTATGTTTCTGTTACTTTTTCTAGAACATTGTATATTGCTTGTATGAACCTAGCACGTTGTTGGATGACTATTTTGATCACAAAGAAAAAGTGGCCAAGTTCGGTACACATTAAAATCGTGCCCTTTTCAAAGAGATGTCTATTAAGCTGTTGCATCTGACAATGAACAAGCTTCATAATAAGCACCTTACTTCTACATTTAGTGCCATTTTGAATGATTAAGTGTTGGAATTTGTGTTTTATATGGTTATTGCTTGTCTGCTTAGGTCTTAAAAAATTCAAGTAGCTAAGATTTTTAACTAGGAAAGTGGCTCATAAAACTCTGGCTGCAGGTGGTTCTTGACTTGGATGAAACTCTGGTATGTGCCTATGAGACTTCTAGTTTGCCAGCCATTGTCCGTCATCAAGCCATAGATGCTGGATTAAAGTGGTTTGAGCTAGAATGCACATCTTCAGAGAAGGTGACTATCGTTTATGCTCATCGTTTATTACTGCTCTTTATCTATATTTTGAAGTAAGTTATTTAATATAATATCTGAACTTCTGCATAGAAGGATTTTGACGGCAAACCCAAAATCAACTATGTGACAGTATTTGAACGTCCTGGCTTGGATGAATTTCTAACCCAACTCAGTGCATTTGCTGATCTTGTGTTATTTACTGCTGGTCTTGAAGGTCTGCCATACACTTATCTTTTCAATTTTTGTTGATTTGATCGATTGTAAACCTCCTGTTGATTCTTTTGAGTTGTCATTTTTTCACCATTGCAGGTTATGCTAAACCACTTGTTGACAGAATAGATGCTGAAAACAGGTTTAGTCGTAGACTTTATCGGCCTTCAACAAGTTCCACGTAAGTGCCTTTGCTTGTCAAAACTTATGTACTTACTTTAGGACTTCGAATTTTATTTCTAAATATAATTGCAGACTCTGAATATATCAGATGATGATTAACATGAGGTTCTCTGTATTAGATTCTCCATGTAAACCGGTTACTTTTAGGATGTTGGCTGTAAGCTTAAAATAAATTATGACATAAGGATACCTTTTACCATATACTTTCATCCAAATCATTGAATGCCTTATACATACACTTTGAAGTTTGAACGACTTATGACCTGTTTGACCAATATCCTTATTAGCTACAAATATTTTGACTTGACCCATATGGCCATATGAGATAAAACACATACTAAATGGCCCAATCATAACTGGAAGTCTGGAACAATTTTTTTTTTTTTTTTTTTTTTTTTTTAATTTATACTCATCATGGGACCAAATTTAGACTTTATGAGAGTGATTGGCAAGACAAGTCCTGTTAAATTTACCTTACAAGGCAATTAGATAATTTCTTTGCTTCTGCACTACAATTGAAGTTTTATCTGCTACAGGCCTACTGCATACCCTGTTTCCACTATCATATTTGGAAAATTGTAGTCCACATGCCACTTACCTTGAATTTTTTTAACACAATTGCAATATTGTATGACTAACATTATCTAGTTAACCACTTAAGGATGGCCTAGTGGCAAAAAGGGTTTGTGACTATCACTCTAAAATGTGTGAGGTCTCAAGTTCAATTCCTGCTAGGTGCAAACAACCTTAAGTGGCCACGTCAACCTCCTGAAAAGGGAGGGCTTTACTTGGTTTGAGTCTGTGGCGGTGGGTTTAAATCCCATGGATTAGTCGGCCAAAAGGTCGGAAATCATGGTTACCTAGTCGCTTATGTTACAATTTTAATGTGACTGCCATGTTTCAAATAAAGATTTATGGAACCACCTCTACATGTTTATTGATAGCGTATCCTCATTCACATGATAGTTACTACGTACATCTTTAACCTGCTATAGATAGTGAAAGATGTTGCTTAAAGCTCATTTTTTTGTGGCTTGCAGGGAATTCAGGGAACATGTGAAGGATCTTTCCTGTATATCAACGAACTTTTGCAGAATTGTAATTGTTGACAACAATCCATTCAGTTTCTTATTGCAACCAGTCAATGGAATCCCATGCATACCTTTTTCAGCTGGACAACCACATGATGACCAGGTACCCCGGAATTGAATTTAAAAAACGCAACACTTGCCATCACTATCATGAGTAATTGAGTATAATGATGTTCTGTCAGAAAGCCAACAAGTTAATGTGATATATGTGCTTTTTGGGTTTATGTATTGTAGAGGTGGTAATTCCAACCCATATTCAAATGAATGGGCCGCTTTGGGTTGTGCTGTATTTCAAATAATATTTTTATTGCTAAAAATAAAACAGGTCAAATGGGTCAAAACACGCTCAAAGCGTTCATTTCATTTTATTTAGAAAGTTTAGATTATTATCTAACCGCAAACAGCCAAAAAAAAAATGGTGCATCCTTTTACTGATATTGGCCACTTATTTTTTTATAAAAAAAATCAATCAAATATGCTTTAATGGTAAAGTAATGGCATATCTAGCACACTAAATGGTAAAGTGTTGCATTAAATGGTTAAAGAAAGTGGGTCGATACTTCTGTATAATGACTAGTACAATGAACTTTCTTGCAGTTTGCCCATATTGTAATAATGTAGTTTCTTTAATTATGTTTTATTCATTAAAGGAACATATCCAAAAGTGCTTGTGGGACAACCAAATCCACTCCATAAAAACTTTTATGACTGTCTTTGAGTCTTTATCAAATGCATCCAATCCACCTATTTTGCAATCTCTAATTTACAGCAATCATTAATTGTGTAGGATTGCTACAAATGCAGACACCTAAAACACCAATGCTGGTGCCAAAAACCTTTGTTTATATGATAGATATGTGTGTGTGTGTGTGTGTGTGTTTTATTTATTTATTTATTTATTTATTTATTTTTTATTTTTTATGTGCCTATTCTTTGTTTCTTTTGGTTTTCCAGTTTTCCTGCATTAAACTATAAATATATCAGGCACGTGATCAGTATTTCATAGTCTACCCAGCTATTCGCTCAACTTTTCTTATCGATAATGCTTTTATTGTAGTTTTTGCTCATATGTACTCACTACTATTCTTGTTTATGCATAATTATCAGCTCCTTGAGGTCCTCCTTCCCCTTTTAAAGCAACTTTCTCAGCAAGGGGATGTAAGGCCTGTTCTGTATGAAAAGTTCCATATGCCCGAATGGTTTCAGAAACACGGAATTCCGGCTTCTTGCTGGGCAACACCTGGCTAAATTTAACGTCTGTACAGAGTAGAAGCATTTTATTCCTGAACTTTTGAGGCCCTAAGACACATAAATCAGCACCATCAAGGGTTTTCTCAATACAGTGATAGTTTGGATGTCAGGGGCCGACTAAATTAAAAATGCCGCATGTAGTTCCTGGGCTTCATATTTTCTTGGAAGTACCACATTTTGTATAGTTATCGAGTCATTAGTTATTGGTTCAATTGCTAAGGTCTGCTAACTCGTTTTGAAGCTCGTTTATTGTAATTTGGTAAATATAGGATGCTGCATTTCCGGCCTGTTGTAATCTGTTCATTATAATTCCGATTTCCAAGTCTGTAAACCTCGTTTAGATCAATAGACAACACTCCGTTTAATTTGTTCTACAATGTGCAGTGACTGCTGATTATATTGTTCTGTTGACATGTGTCCCAGGTACCCTTGAATTAAAATCTGACAAGAGTTGAGCAGCCTCATTCAGGTCTGGTTAACCAATCCTCATGTCATATGGTAATTGGGACACTTAATTTATGTGTTCATTTAAATTCACATATATATACTTGCTGACCAATCTGTCTATGCCATGGACACCCCGATGAAAGTATGCTACTCGGCCTTAAGGCTCCGCCTTATCTATAGAAGCAGTCACCTGATTTCCGAACGAGTTCTCTCCCTACTCTGCTGATTGTAAGCCCTTCGGTTTAGAAATTAGAATATGATCGTTGTTGGTCTTTTCCCTAATGAATTCAAACTGGTTGATATACCTTCTTTTATGTTCTCTATACATCTTCTATATAAGAAAAACAAGATTCTCAAGTTATTTTCCATCTCTGTCAATCTCATAGCAACTACTAGTCGAACATTGCTGCTATTCGCAAGTATGACCTAATCAAGTTGACCACCAAATATAGTTGAATTCTAATAAGATTTATTGTCTCTCAATTATTCAAAGAAATGTTATAATATTCCATGACGATCCTAGTTCGTGTGAAACTTCTATCATCATGAGTTTGAATCCTTCTCGAACTCTTTTAATTAAATTCTCCCGCGATTTTTTACGTGCAGACCTAAGGTACCGTACTTTCTTTTTCTCGATACATTTGCAAATGAGTATATGACTACCAGTTAATGAAAACAAGTGAATTGTATACATATGTTTTTGTGTTTAAAATGATGTGGTCTCTTATAAGCATCTCAGAAGATCATGAGCTTTGGATCTATGTCTCGTAGCTTTAAAGGCTCATTAACCACACCTTTTAAAGACCTTAAATGCCCAAAGTCCTAGCATAACCACCAGGGATGACTTTTTGGAAACTCACATATCTTCTTTTGTTCGCACATCTTGACTAGAAGTTTCGAAGTAGTTGCAACTGAGGCTACCGTATGTCCAATAAGTAGATAGACTATTTCAAAAAAATAAAATGATAGATAGAGGGGTTGACTGAAACACTTGCGGTCAAGAAGTTTTGCTCCTTTGAAAAAGTATTCCAAAACATGTCACCAATCCAGTGAACAAAACAAGAGAAGCAGCGGAAGTGAAGAATACGTGTGAACGATAATAAGACTTTCGACAAGTACAGATGACCAAAAGACAAGTTGATGTAGTAAACTAATTAGGGGCGTTTGGTATGTATACGGGAATGACTGTGGATATAAGTATGGAATGTGTTTGTAAACCTATCACCATAAATGGGTATGGGAAAATGCCCATTTTTATGGGTTTCATACTCATTTCAAAATTCATACCCATAAACAAAACAACTATGTCGGAAATGAACGCAATCCTTCATTCTCATACCTTCAAACCAAACGGCCCCGGCCACTAATCATGAAAACTTTAGCAGAAAGTATCGAAAGAGGAAAATGTACTGTAGTATTTTATTTATTTATTTATTTATTTATTTATTATTATTATTATTATTATTATTATTATTATTATTATTACTAGTTATAATGCCCGCGCACGCGCGGGTTTTTTTAAAAAAAAATTAATCATATATTTTTATTTATTAAAAAACAAATAATTTAATCTTTGTTTTGGTTGATTTATGATTTTTAATTATAGTTTTTTCATTATTAAAGATAATTATTTAAAAATTTTAATCCTATTATTAATTGCATCTTATCTATTTTTTGTATTTATCTTCTACTTGTGTTATGGATAAATATAAAATATTACCTAATAAGAAAATAACTTTTTTTTTTAAATAAAATTATTACTAAATAAAGTATGAATGCATTTTTTTGAAATAGAAATTCCAAATAAGGGTTTTGTTGTATTATACGGAGTATAAAAGATTATTATTATTATTATTATTATTATTATTATTATTATTATTATTATCATTATCATTATTATTATTATTATGTGTCTTGTCAATTTTGCTCTTTAAAAGTTTATAATAGAACTTATACAATCTAGTCTTATCATAATAATTTTGTTAGGTCCATTTTAAGATAAGAAGAAGAAGAAATCAAAATGGTCCCCGATTTTAATTTAGTGGGACTTTCATGTGCTGAAAACCAAGACAATTGGTACAAATTCAGTGGCATTTTGTCGAACTAAAATTATACATAATGACTTGTGAAATGCTAGAATATGTGTAAAGACTGGATTTCTTGGACGAGGTCTCACCCTTTGTGAGATCCTTATTAATTAATAATGAGGTGTGCTACACCCACCAAAACTTTACAAAACTTTTCCCACTCGCTGACGTGGCAGAATGTTGATTGGTTGGTTTTCTGTGGCCCACAGAAAACTAACCAATCAACACTCTGACACGTCAGCGAGTGGGAAAAGTTTTGTAAAGTTTTTGTGGATCTAGTATTTTTCATTAATAATTATTATAGAAGATGTGTTGCGAGACATTGTTCACTTGTTCTAGCATCTTACTTCCTTACATTATTGGCAGTCGTGTTTTGTCAACAGTATTTAATCCAAGAGTTACATATCAGTTGTTATATACATTATCACACAACACGCAATTTATTCTATCGAGATTTGAACACATAACTTTTTGAGTTAATTGCATAAATCGTCCCTAAACTTTGGCCAGATTGCATGTTTCGTCCCAACCATTTCGAAAGTGCAGAAATCGTCCTTGTGAGAAACTTTTGAGTAAATTCTCGTCCATGATTGGAACGAAACATGCAATATGGCATTTTCAAATTATGCAATTTTCGTCCCAACTAGGGACGAAAATTTGCTCAAAGGTTTCTCACAGGGACGATTTTTACACTTTCAAAATTGTTGAAACGAAACATGCAATCTGGCCAAAGTTCAGGGATGATTTATGCAATTTACTCTAATGGTTGTAAACACCGGTTATATCATATACATAACTTATATCTTTATCCACATATGTATCTTGAAAATTATAATTTGATTCCTTTAAAGAGGGTGAAACTTACTTACACCCACATTTACAATTTTGAGGTTTTTAGTTACGTCTTTGATTATTTACGGTGTATTTCTCTTTGAGAATCTTGCTATATGAAATCATGCTTTACTATAAAAAAATGTTGGGTTGTTTTCCTAAAGTAGAACTATGCTTTTAAGTGCCAACACAATAATGATACGCACAAGTATGAGATAACTTTTTTATATAAAACAAGACACTTCCAAGTTCCAAGTCACTAAAACATGTTCCCAAAGTCTTGTTTACTTTGAGAATCCCATGTAGTAAGGTTCAGAACAAATTGTCGGTATAAATTACCTTTCATTAATAAATCCCACAACTATTTATATTTTAGCCACAAGCATTTCCATAAGTTATAAAGTACTGGGTTAAAATTACAAATTTCATTATTGAGCAAGGATAATTGCCTTTTTTAGTTCGCATAACTTGTCGTTTTTAAGAATAAATTATTTAAGGTTAGGTGGAAAGTTAAGAATGACATACAAAGAATCTCCCAGCAACAATGACGATCTGTTTATTAATTTCATATATATTTGTTGAAGATACCGTTAACGAGATGTATATATGAAGTGTTAACATGTGGTTGTCAAGTTTTTTTATTTCTTGGAATGGCATGTGGCATTCTTACTCAAACTTTTAATATTTTGACATATCAAGTGACAGAAATTATATTTGTAAAACTTTTTAGCTTAAAGTTTTTCAAAAACCTTTTTCTATTGGAGTTATAGAAGCCTTTTTGGGCTGTAGATTCATATACCATGTGTAGCATTTAAGCACTACCTTAGGTAATTACTTTATAGGCACCCGGACCATAAGCTTGATCGAATGGTTAAATAAGTCTCGTTGTTGGGGTAAATTGAACATAGGCTTGAACCAGATAAAACGATGTAAATAACATGATAAGTGATACAGAATGATATAAGATGGACACAAAACTAAATATGTATGTATGCACGTTATCACCATCTTTAAATTGCCATTTTCTAAATCCAACTTTTTTTAAATACTTTATATGCTTTTAACATTATAAAAATCATCCATGTTTTTCACGCAACTTTGTTCGTTTTAACATGTTTTGTATTTTTCTTTTTGTTTATTTTATCAAAAGAGAATTATTATGTTTCTAAGCTGTGAAGGGAAAAAGCAAATCATGAGGGACACGACGGGTTGTTTTTCTATTTACAGTATATGAGTATTATTGTACCCTTTAGATCTAATCCAGGGTGTAGACAGACAAAATTTTAACATATGTTTTAGCAATGTATCGAAGTTAGTTAGGACTTAGGAGTAGTTTTATACTTTTATTTTTCCTTTAATGTTCGTGGTATTATAATATGATTAGGACTTTTAATCTTATATATTTAAAAATGCAGAATTAACTATTAAAAGTACCCATAAATATGCTATGCGAAATTAAATAATTAACACTCTATGTAATTTATATCTGTTGTGTTGTCGTTTATGGTGGTATACAAATCAGAGGTACTTATAACAAATCCCAATTCTTTATTTGGGAATCTCAATAGAACCTTCAAGGTCAAATTTGTGTTTTCGTTTGGTCTAGACTCTAGATTTAAAAGTAAACATATAAACCATGAAACCAATGGAGATTAATCGATCATATAATTTAATGGGTTTTTTCTAATAATCATCAAAACCTATATAATAGAGAGTTTTTAATAATAACATAAATGATGACGTGTAACAAGAAGTAGAAAATAATAATAATAATAATAATAATAATAATAATAATAATAATAATAATAATAATAATAATAATAATAATAATAATAATAATAATAATAATAATAATAATAAAAGTGACATGACATTGATAAATATTAAATGCATTGAATGTGTATATTATTTGAAAAATAATTTTAGTTTACTTCTTAAATTAGTGCACAAATTTACATCATTTAACTACTTTGTATTAAACTTTTAATGTTATTTATATTTAAAATTTAATAACAATCAACAAAAATATGTACAAAACACATAATAATTTGTATTTTTATTATGCAAATTTATATTCATTATGCTTGTCTTTGCGTCATGATTAATAAATATATAAATATATAATTTTTACATACATAAAATGTTCATTATTAGGTAAAATCACGTATAAGGTGTAATAGTTTTTAAAATATTTTAACTTTTAATTTGCACTCTTACTATATAAATATTCATAATGTATGAATTAATCAATATAATAATCGTATGCTTATTTTTATAATAACAGAATCAACATTACGATCATATTTAAATGAATTGAGTAAGATCAAGTCATTTGAAAAAAGAGTTTTAACTCCAATGCAAAACTACTTTTCAATAGCTTTTTCTAGCATAAAACACTTTTGATATGCCTCCCATAGTCCCATTGGAGATGCTCGTGACCTACATGTATAACCAAAGTTATAAATAGTGTGAGGCGTGACGTGATGATATGACTAAGTCTCACGTCTTAGCGGTCAAGACGAAACTTTTGCGTTTATACGGTGTAGCATAAAGCGACACAAAATATGAAAATATTTATATATTTACATTATATTTCATATATATCGAGTTTACTAAAAGCCGTGTCATAATGCGACTTAACAACGTGACGTAGCGGCATGATCAAGCCTCACGCATTTGCTGGGCTTTTGCACCTTTTATAACCATGTGTATAACACATACATAGCAACACTATTACTATAGTTTACAAACATATCAAATTATATTCTTACTGACCGAAATGTGTATTTTACTATTTTTACAATTTTTTTGCAGTTACATACATGCACTTCTACATATTCTTCAATTGCATATAAGCATGCCATCAAACCACACAATTGGTAGTATTTGACTATTATCTATAATCAGTATTTGAAGTCTAAAGATGAACTTAATATGACCAGCTTTAGTTTTTAAATAACTTGTCAAAGTGAAATTAGAAAAGTATTCTTTTTTCAGTTTTCCATAATATATCTTATGCAAGTCTCCATTCAAAAGGCGCTAAAATATTAATGTCAATTCTATGAAGAAATTAATTTTTAAAGTATTTCGGGGTTCGTAGAAATAACAAATTAGGCATATTAATTGGAATGAGCAAAGAGTAGAAACCTACTAGAAGCAAACATGTAGCATCAGTAAAATATATAGTGGCACATCCCTAGACGTTTCTTTATACACAACTTTAGTCCAAAATATTTGCTCTTTTTTATCTTAGTTTCAAAATTACTATTTTTCAATAATTTATTTTACCATTTTAGTTGGGCTTATCTTACACTGTGTTTTAGAGATGTTTTTTATAAGTAAAGTAAAGCAAATGAAATAAATAATAAATAAGTTGTGTGTTTAAGTTTTTTCATAAAATAAAAACAGGAGGAAGTAAAGAAAAGGAAGCCACTTTTTGGTGTTTTCTATTCAAAAAGTTTAACTTTATTTTTTAGATAAAAGTGGGGAAACAAAGCTTTTACATTTTGTTGACAAGAATATCATTTTTCTTTGTTGAACCAGACAATTTTGAAAAATGGATTTGAAAGGTAAAAGTGTATTTTTATTTTTATTTTTGGCAAAGGAGTCATATGGTTTAAGAGTAGGAGTAGAAAACTTCTTTTTCAATATTAGTATCCAATGTAATTTTGGGTTTCGGTTTCGTTTGAAAGATTACATAAACCATATTTAAGATGCTACAAACAAGTCTTCAATGTTTCTCTTTAGCTTTTTCTCCATGGTGAGTGTATTGCCTAATGATAATTCTGTAAGATGAATGCCAAAGTACTTCTATGCAGTTAATGTGTCTTATTTCTAAGTCTAATCATATAATATTTGAGCTTTCAATTATGTTCCATTAACTTAGGGCCCGTTTAGGTTATAAGTGGGGTTAGATTCGGATTTGAATTCGGTATAGGATTTGGATTTGAAGTTGGTTTAGGAGAGAGAATATATATTTATTTTTATATATTTTATAATAAATTTTAAATTAAATATATTATATAAATAATAAAATAGTAAATATAGAAGTATAAAAAATAAAATTACGGAGTATTATTCTACTGTGTGAAAACATGTGGCTAGGAGTTCATAAAAATAAAAAGATAGTTTGACTTTTTGAATATTGTCAATAAACTATACAAAATGTGAGAAAACCAGTGGACATACGTGACTTTGATGAAAACATTTATTTGAAGGTGTCAAATACTGTTGCCTAACCCAAAACTCGAACCAAATGATTTATTAATGTCACATTATCCCAAAACTCATTCTATACCCCTAAACCAAACGGGCTTTTAGAATCAATGATCAATAAACCAAAAACTAATAACTAATGTTGAAAGGTAACAAAATACTTCCCCAACTATCTTTTAACCGATCACCAGAGTAACTAAATATCAGTTCATAAAACCTTTACTCAAGAGACAAAAATACACGAGTACATATCTATATCTATACTATTATATAATGCATTTGGGACTATTTTATAATTAGAATTACTTAAAATTCGGACTTTTACTTTCTTATTATGAAAGGATTTCAAAATTAATTGATTAGGAAATTTGTTAGAAAGCAAGTTGGTTGTTCAAACTAAAATTATTTGGCTTAACCATCTCTACTATCTCTAGCTACTTATAAAGCATAAAGACAACTAAATGTGTAACCGAATAACGCAAAATATAGTCACAGGTACCCGCCGCCGCATTGTGCGGGTACCGTTCTAGTTATATTATAATGCATTTAGGACATTTATGTAACAATTCGCAATTTCAGGTTAATTACCATTCCCGGAAAATTTCACTATTCACTTTTACTATTCATTTTTCCCGAAACTTTCCCGAAAGTTGATTTTTATTTGATATTCTCGAGTGATAAATCATTTCCATGGCAAATTAAATGTTTGACATTCGTCAGATCATTTTCGTGAAAGTTATTAAGGAATTACACGTTTTAGGGTAAAACGTCATTCAGAAATTCTACGTACAACGAAACTCGACCGCGTTAAGTGACCCCGCATCAGAAAAATGTTTGACACGCTCATGATTTATTTGAGAATTAATTGTGACTGAGAAAAATATAACCAAAGACTTCCCGGCAGGTCACCCAAGCCTGTACTAATCTCACATGAGCACGCTTAACCGTTTGGGCGATTAACCGTTAGACCACAAAACGCGTTTCTAAGACTATTTGAGTTTTCAACTTCTTAGAAAAAGTCAACATATTCTTTCCCTCCTCCATTGACCAAAAATCATCCCTTGATGTTATAAGTCGTTTCGTGATTTTTAGGCTTACGGTTTGATGTCTAAAAGACATTTAATACCAACCGACACTAGACTGAGCCCAGTCTAGACATTATAAGTCATTTTAAATCATTTTTATCACATTAGAAAAGTAACATTTTACTTTTCTCAATTTTACGCAATATTCGTACGTTTTACGTATTACGCGTTTTAGACCCGTGTTTCCAGTTTTTTAGCAGGGTTTACCACCCAAATGGATCCTACCACTCATTTTATATTTTATTATGGGACATATGGACATGTTTATCAATACTTTCAAGTTCCATAATTTTACGACACCCGGTTTTACGTTTTGAGGCTTAATCATTTACGATTGGCATTTCCCGGAGTCAAAACTAACTAGATATCTTGGATAATACCATCAAAAGTCCACACTTGTTCTCCAAGGGTTGTGAACCGCCTCTAGGGGGGAGGATTCACACTTGTGGCATGATCTCATGCTAAGTACTCTTAGATTGCATCCATGTGTTAAACTTGGTGATCAAGTGTTGACAAGTCAACACTTCTAACCTCCTCAAGGCCATATAAAGCCTCCTTGCCTCTCCTTGAACGTCCACAACACACACACAAACACCATTCCATTTTCTAATTCACTCCAAGTATTATCCAAAAGAATCAAGTGCTTCTTCAAGGTTGAAACCCTAGATAGGTTATCATTCATCAAACACTTCCATAACCTTATATACTTGGTGATTTCTCTTGAGTTTAAATCCACTCATTTCACCTTAAACTTCATCATCCATCTTTCAAGAATACCAAGGGTAGAAAGATTGCATGAAGTGAAGTGGGTTGAAGCAAGTCTATCAAAGTCCTATCCTTACATGTTAACTTCCTTTCATCTTTGAAAGCCAAAAGTTGTGAGCCAAACCCTAACTTGATTCTTGTTAAATAATCATGTTCATGTTATTTACATGTTATTCTTGCTATATTATGTCTTGTAGTTATGTCCATGATGTATAAAAATGATTAAAACAAGTTATTGTTATTGATTGATAAGACAAGTTCATAAAACAAGTAAACTAGTGACTTTGTTGGTATAACCTGATCAAAATGGTAAAAATTTTATATTGGATTATTACATATTACAGTAGAGGACTTAACAAGGAAACCATAGCAATTTGAACCACCCAAAACGAGTATACGAGTCAAAAGTTATGGCGATTTGAAGTTACCAAAGATTTCCGGCAAAACTGCCTAAACCTTCCTGAATCGCATTCTGACTTTTTGAAAGTCCCACTTCTGGTCCGATTCATCAAAAAGTTAAAACACGAAAGTTGTCCGGAACGACGTTTTCGTTCAGGAACAAAGAGGCTCGAGCCTTGAAAACACTTTCTGAGTAAGATATTTCACAATTTCTTAACAGCTATTTACATATAATAAGTCACTAAGTTATGGTTATACTTTAAAAGGAACAAGAGTTATTATGACCTATAAACAAGACCACCACCATAGCTAGAGCCAAGGTTGTGTCTCATGACCTTGAAACAAGGACTAAAGGTCATGGCTAGGCCATGACGAAATGACCATACCAACTTTCATAGGCGTAAACATGAAACAAAGAGTTGACGAGAACTTGAACAAGCAATTTGGATCTACTTCACTTAAAAGGAAACCATGAGATATTACCAAGAGAAAATGGTCATTCAAGACTTATGAAACTACCCCTAATAACAATCTTCATGTACTAATAAACTTTCCTAAGTTTATTCAAATATCGGACATGTAACTTTTCAGATCAAAACTTATACTTTATCAACTACTACAATAGTAGGGAGCCTCATGTGAGGAGTTCATTATGTAAGCCGTCGAGTTGAGTTGTGGATTTACGAGTTAAAGTGTCCTGGCTCCTCGAACGCTTACTAACATGACTTCTGAATTATGTCGGCCCGAACGGTAGTAAACGATATACCAAAACATACATGTTTCATGAATCTTTCTTTCAAAGACTTACATTATACATCATACCACATCATGGACTAAATGCAAGATATATATATAGGCACTACTTCATGTTCTTTACTCCGAACCTAAGTCGCAACATTCGATTATAGGTTGCTCGTAGAAACCTTCACGATTCAACCGTTACATTCATTACTTGCTATCTTACTTAAGGTGAGTTCATAGCCCCACCTTCCATTACTTAATTGTTTTACAAACCCTTGGGGGGAATACATGCTATTTTAACCGAGCACAATGTTTTTTAAATTGTATGCTTGTCTGATTGTTTTATTATCACTAAGTACCAACCTTGCTAAACCGAGATCCCTTATTATGAACCATTTAATCACTAGCAATAGTGAGCGCAAATATTGTGAATAGGCCTATTGGGATTGACGAATCCCATTTGTATTGACTAAGTTCAAACAAATGCATTAATATTTGAGATTTAGGTATGTTAGCAAAGTACCTACCGGGATAAATCTGCCGATCGATATTGGTACACGTTAACGTTATGGTGTCATAAGCTTAGTGTATAATACATGTTCCGGGCGTATAATAACGTAGCCTACCTGTTTTGTTTTCCAAACATTGGTGTGAGCCTATAACTCACACTACCAACATATTGTGTTCAATCGATTTAACAAACTCTATGAATATCACTCAACCTTTGTGTTGACCTCTCAAGCATGTATTTCAGGTTCATGACGATCAAGGATGGCACGGAAGGACACGGATACTCAAGAGGGCTATAAATTTTATTATCATTCAAAACTCATTTATTATACATTGTAAACATGGAACCAATTGGGACCTCATTTTGTAATCTCTGATATTTATATAATTTGAATGATAAACCTTTTCAAAACGACTCAATTGGAGTTCGTTTTCTATCATTGTGACTATTGTGCCGTCGAGTAACACCCAGTTCGAATTCCGCTGCATCCATGAATTGGGGGTGTTACAATTTATAATTAGAAATACTTAAAAATTCAAACTTTTTATTTCTTATTATGTTAAAATTTCAAATATTAATTGAAGAATGATTTCAAGCATTAATTGCAGAAAACTGAAAAAAAAAAAAACATAAAACCTGAAAATCTGAAAACTGAAAACTGGAAACTAGAAACTGGAAAACTAAAAACTAAAAACTGAAAACTGGAAAACTGAAAAACTAAAAGCTAGAAAAAAACTGAAAACCGAAAACAGAAAACTTAAAACTGAAAACGTAAAAACTTAAAACTTGAAAAACTGAAAACTGAAAAAAAAAAAAAAAAAAAAAAAAAAAAAAAAAAAAAAAAAAAAACCAGAAAATCTCTACTTATAAAGCTGAAAACTAAAAACTGAAAAACTGGAAAATGAAAACTAGAAAAACAAAAAAATGAAAACCTGAAAACCTGAAAAATAGAAAACTAAAAACAAAAAATAAAAAAGTAAAAAGCAGAAAAGCAGAAAATCTCTACTTATAAAGCATGAAGCCAATTAAAGGTGTAACCAACCGCAAAATATAGTCACAGGATACCCGCCGCTGCATTGTACGGGTACCGTTCTAGTGTACTATTATACATATGAACCAAATTAAACATTAAGGGGGTGTTTGTTTATGCTTTTATGTTGCTTATGAGTTCATATGTATTTTGGCTTATGTTTTATAAGCCCCAATTTTTCGGCTTATTTTGAGACTTATCGGCTTATATAAGTTTATTATTGTATAATACACTTATATAAGCCCATAATTTCAAGATAAGCTCAAAATTTATGGCTTATGAAATATAAACCAGAATCAAATAAGCTCATAATGTCAACATAGCCTATGACTATGTTTGGCAAAAGTAGCTGTGAGCAGTAGCCAAAAAAGCTCACATCTTCATAAAGAAGCATTGAGAAAATGAGTTTTTCTAAAAAAAATAGGAAAGCTCACAGCTCTTATGTCAAACGAACACTAAAAATCAAAAAGTTCATTGTCCATCTCTCATTGCTCAAACATAGCCATAAGCTTAAACAAACACCCCTAAGTTACAAAACAAAACTTTAATCTAAACATGCATGCTAATCAAAACATTAAGGACCATTCCCAAACCCACCTCGCATTTCAACTCCAAAACACCCCAGTCAAATTTGCCACCCCTTTTACCCCACACTCACTATCTCACACCCCCACGTGTCACCCCATCATTCGCCATACCTCACAGCCCGTCACCCTATCACTCCCTAAACCCCATAACTAACGACCCCAACAGATTTTCCTCATTTCAATATTCATTCAATTATTAAAAAACCTCATTTCCTGTTTTTCCTCCTAAAAACATTTCCCGAATGAAAAACAATATCACAGCCGGAAAATGACGTCATTAACCGCCGTCATTGCAACATGCACACTTATATATATATCCTTTGTCCTTTCGCGCGTAAATGCACTAGGTGGTTCAGCCACTACACTTTCTATAAGCTATAGTGGTGCTAATATTACTATATGTGGCATAGTTGCAGGCCAACCAAGCCAAATAATCCAATGCTGGCGAAACGGGCAGGTTTCTACGGTTTTGCCCAACATCTCTTTCGAGTTGATATCGGGTGGACGTGATGCTTTCTGTGGAGTAAGGTCAGGTGGATCAATTCTGATGTGCTGGGACACTGAATTGGTGCCTAAAAGGATTTATTCTAACGAGAGTTTGTTGTTACGCCATTTGAGCATTGGTGATAGGCAGATATGTGCTATTACTAATGCTACTAATGCGAATGTTAATTGTTGGAGGAATGGTAGGTTGTCTGGGAGGAGGGAGTATGAGTTTAGGTCGATTTCTTCGGGTTTAAGGTTTACGTGTGGTGTTACGTTAAATGATAGTGTTGGATGTTTTGGGCTTGATTCTGTGTCGGCAAGGGGTGTACAGGAGGGTTTTGCGGGTTTTAGGATGTTGACTATTGGTGTTGGTGGTGGGCATGCTTGTGGGGTGAATTCTATGGGTTTTGTGATATGTAGGGGAAGTAATGATTATCGACAGATTGATGTGCCTCAGCATTCGGCCTTTGAGTTTGATGGGCTTGCGCTTGGTGCTAATCATACTTGTGCTTTGAGAATGAGGAATAATTCTGTTGTTTGTTGGGGCGGTCGTGGAGGGGAGGTGAATGGTAATATTGCTAGTGTTTCGTTTGAGACTATTGTAGCTGGATTGGATTTTACTTGTGGGTTGACTACGGATAATTTTTCTGTAATTTGTTGGGGCATAGGATGGGTTAGAAATGATTCTAATCCGCTTGGTTTTGATCAAATTCTTCCTGGTCCTTGTGTTCAGCAGTCTAATTGTGATTGTGGTATATTTCCACAATATTTATTACTTTGTTCTGGTGATGGATTTATATGTAGTCCTTGTGATTTACCTACTTTGGCTCCCCCAGTTCCGGCATTGGGACCGCCATCGCCACCAAGGACTGTACATTCAAAAAAATTGACAAGGGGCTTATTGGCATTTGCCATTGTTGGGTCAATTGGGGCTGTTGCTGGTATCTGTACTATAATTTATTGTTTATGGACGGGTGTTTGTTTTGGCAATAAGAGGATACATAATTCTGTACAACCTACAATTAATGGCACTAATGCTGTTCCACCTACAAATGGTAGTCCGGGTTCAAGGTCAGCTCCGGTTTCAAGGTCAGCTACTATTAGACGGCAATTGTCAAGAGGTTTTAGAAGGCAAAGAAGCGGGACGTCTACAAAACAAGCAGAAAAAGAAGAGGAGTTTACATTTGCTGATCTTGCGTTAGCCACAAACAATTTTTCTTTAGAGAACAAGATTGGAGCAGGCAGTTTTGGCGTCGTGTACAGAGGCAAACTATTAGATGGTCGTGAGGTCGCCATTAAAAGAGGAGAAACGAGTGACAAAATCAAGAAATTTCAAGAGAAAGAAAGTGCATTTGATTCAGAATTAGCGTTCTTGTCTAGACTTAATCACAAGCATTTGGTCAGACTCGTTGGGTTTTGCCAAGAAGGGGAAGAGAGGCTTTTAGTTTACGATTACATGAAAAATGGAGCTCTTCATGATCATTTACACGACAAGAACAACACCGAAAAGAGTAGCAGCTTATTGAATTCTTGGAAAATGAGAATAAAAATTGCTTTAGATGCTGCTAGGGGTATAGACTACCTTCACAACTACGCAGTCCCTCCTATAATTCACCGAGACATCAAATCATCCAACATTCTACTAGACGCCAATTGGGTTGCTCGGGTATCTGATTTCGGGTTATCACTAATGAGTCCAGTCTCTGATCGGGAGTTTAGACCAACAAAGGCAGCTGGGACAGTAGGCTACATTGATCCAGAATACTATGGACTCAATGTACTAACCGCCAAAAGTGATGTCTACGGTCTTGGAGTAGTATTGCTAGAGCTTTTGACAGGGCGAAGAGCCATATTTAAGAGCAGTGAAGTTAATGGTGGTGCACCTATTAGCTTAGTGGATTATGCAGTTCCCATAATCATGGCAGGCGAATTGGAGAAAATATTGGACAAGAGGGTGGGTATGCCAGAGGTGGACGAGGCTGAGGCAGTCGAGCTAATGGCGTACACTGCCTTACATTGTGTCAATTCAGAGGGTATGTATAGACCAACAATGACTGATATAGTTGCTAATTTGGAGAGAGCTTTGGGACTATGCAGTGGCAGTCATGGCAGCATGTCTAGTTCTGATTAAATTTCTTATTTTTTGTTTATTTCATTTTTTTGGGTTTAGCTTATTTTTCTAAGATTGGGAGTTGGGTATATTTGTAAAGAGTGTAGATATGTTGAATGCAACAATTTGCAAATGCCATTCTTTGAAGGATATGAGTGCAAAGTAAGGTGTTAATGGGGATCCTTGAACCAAATAAGTTGAGTTTTCTTTCGTTTTCAGGATAGAGTAGGTTGCTTTTGGTTTAAATTTTCAGATTTATCAATTCAATCTAGTTTGTTATGTTACATGTTAGATTTATTGATTCAGTTTATATGATCCTAATTAGATCAAGTTCAAGTTTATTGCTATTGGCTAGCATCACTTATCTCAATGATTATACTTTATTTTTTTCATGTTGATTGTGAGACCGGTTACTAAATAACCTTTATATTTCTTAGATCATTGATTTTGTGAGATATTTTATTGCTAGACGGGGAAAAAACAGACTAGGCGAATTTGTAGTTCTTTGTAACATCATTTTGGTACTTCAAAATTAAACTGATAACTTTTGAGTCATACTATCTAAGCTTGAAATCGGATGATAATTGATAAAATGATACACACAAACTACATCCTCACCATTGATGCTGAAAGGCAAGGCCGGTCACTTTTACCCGCAGAAAACACGGGTAGTCATATCCTTCTTTGATTATAATCCTCCTTTTAGATTAAGACAAACCCAATGTGTACTTAATTTGCAGTGTGGTCTGGTGCCTTGGTGGTGCTTTTCATAACATTTATCAATCATCATCCGATTTCAATCTGATGTGGCCCTATATAAAAATGACACACACCTTATTATAAATTGGTAATATTAAATAATTGGTAATATGCCTTTCATTTTGGACGTACAGAAAGTGAGCAAATGGAAAACGTCAATTTTGAGTGACATATGACCCATTCCAGCTTTATTAAGATCAGATGTGGTGGTTTCTTTTTCTGGATGTATATGAAATTTTTGCCAAAGCAATGACTAATAGGATATACCACATTTTTTTCTACGAAAATCAGATCTTACATGGATATGTAAGTGTTTAAGCTTTGACGGGAATCGTTATCATTTCAGCTTAATGTACCTAATCATATCGCAATGACTTTCTGCACATAATTGATTAAGCTGTTTCAAATTCAGAGCATGATATAAATGCATACTGACTCTGATGAAAGAAAATAATAAATAAATAAATAAGAGTATGCGGTTCTCTAACACTTTAAAGTTTACAACAATTTATTTTGTCCACATCAGGTTAAGAAACCAAGGTTCGATCAGCAGGAACTCGGCATGCACGGAAAGGAAGGATGCTAAAGGCCTAAACAACTAGACCAAATTTAGAACAGAATATATTTCAAACTCATTCATACCAGGAACGAAGGTAACTGTCAAAAAACATAGATACTTTGGGGGGTTTGTACAACAGTTCTCAGACATATTCACATATAATCAACTCCGACAGATAACATACATACATATACACACAACATGCCGACAAGCACAAGGAACACAAACCGGAGTAGTAGCATATCAAACAAACTAAAAGTCGAAATGCATAAGTAGCTTTACTGACTTGTACTTGTCGCCTTTCTGGCTGTAGAGTGGAACTGCACGGATTCCTTTACGCAGCTCCGAAAATGGTAGGCATGTTTGGCCACCAAAATCATCCTTTTCTGACATGTCATACTCGTGAACTTCAATTCTAAGGATAGCTAGTTCCGGAACTGTTAATTCGAATTCAAATTGTTCGTTCCATGCCGGGATCCAGTTGTCCTCAATTGCTTTTGTTCTTTTCATTATGGTATCAGCAGGTACTCCAGCAATTCCAACCTGCAAAAAACAACGTTTTAAGTTTTGTATTAGAGGTGTCAAATTCCATCCGTATACCTATGAATGGGTCGATTTGGGTTATGCATTATCCATAACGGGTGTATCAAAAGGGTAAAATAGAAAGGTTAGGTCTAAAGGAAATGAGTAGGAAGTCGCGAAAGTGTATTAATTGACAGGAGCGTTTACTCACATTCTATGTGGAATACTTGTACAACGTATTTCGTAGCATGCGATTTTGATGCTTAGAACTATTTTGTCAAATACTAGTAATTGCTTGTGATTTTTTAAACATATGTACCAATAAAGTGATATATGATCTGTAAAAGGCCAAAATTTGAATAATATCACGTAAAGTGTCTCACCCTTGTGTAGAAATCTGGAGGCGAGTAAGCATCAAAATGCGTATGTTTGAAATCATAATACCATCCTTCACCCATATACACGGTTACCTGAAAAGCATTAAAAGAGGTTTAATTTGTCAAGTTAGCATTAAGATGTCGAACCACATGCAATCATTTAAAAGCCACATTGTGAGGGTCCGAAATTATAGGGTTTAGTTATAAATGAAGTTAGATAGGACCTACAAAACGTGCACAGAGGGTAATTTGTTTAGAAGAATGGAAATTGGTTGCTTGTTTACCTTGAGGTTGATTTTGACAGGTAATGTAACTCTAGGATCAAAGATGGCTTCATTCTTCATCAAGATTTCGGGTTTCTTAACATATCCACAACCACCGTTGGCCTTGAACATTCCTTGCATCACCCAAAGTGACCTTCCATACCCCTGTCAACAAAAATTTGTTATCAGCAGGTGGCTAATTCCTAAAGAGCCCCTTTGTTGTATGGAAGAGGTAAATCAAAAGAGAAAGTGTTCAGGGTTTTTAACATAAAAATGGATTTAACGGAGATCAAGAAGCATGAAATGTCTTTTTTACTACTAAAAGTTTTACACAATTACAGCAATTACAAACACAATGATAAAGTCCTGCGTCACTGCGACCACATTTTCTTTTGATTCCTCAAGTTCATAACATAACAGAAACTTACAATCCACTTCTAGTCTTCTAAATATATATTGCAAAAGAGATAGAACATTGATGGAGCTCGTTAGCTATAAAACAGTATATCAAAGATGAAGAAAGTGACAGATTATAACTTAGAAACAAAGGAAAAATATTCCTGTGGGTACAGTGTTTTGCTTTCCTTATGATATGAGTTGAAAACTTGAAATAATACTCTTAATTTAAAAATCTATTTATTTTAATAGTATCGTTTTTTTAACCTTGATCAGCACATTATCAACCAGTAATCATGACTACATATTTACTATGGTCAATTCAGCTTCGTCAACGTTATTCAAGGTCAAAATACAGATCATCCACCACTTGAATCATATGTGCTTGCGGTTGGTGTAAGCGGTAAGCCATACTTATGCAGTGTACAGATTAAATAATATTGAAGTATGTTTTGTGGACTAGTAACATTAAAGAATAATAATATAGCTAAAGTTTCCTTTTAAGCTATCGTCATTGGATCGTATTTCACGTGTGAATTAAAAACTTGTAACTCACTGTGATGAATAGCTTAGAAATGTATCTAACTCCCTAGGTTTTAAGCTCCCACGAGAATAATTCCTCAATGTCCTTGTGTTCGATTGAATTGTGATTGTGGCAGATAACCTTAATCCAAATCACTTTGTTTTGATTATAGATCCATACATATACCACATGATACAACTACTTTGGCTCCACCAATAGACCCCTTGTCAACTATCTTGACATGAAGTCCTTGACGGTGGTTTTGGCACCAATGCAAACATGGGGTTATGGATCCATATTTATATCACAAGGTTATCAACTTATCATTATGGATCCATAATTATATCACAAGGTTATCACAAAAATATACCTACATTAGACCTTAACGAAAACTTTTCAATGGAAGCTCAAAACCTCAAATCATGTCTAAGTAATCCTTCTCCAACATGACATAGCATAGAATTATTACTTTTATCAGTCCACAAGTGACATCCAACCAAACTATAGTTTCAAACAGAACGTCGACACCTGTATTGTATAAGTGCCCTAATATCATTTATCTCCCAACAGATTTTAGAGTCCATAATCGATATCACTTCTACAAATAAATAAACCTATAGAGTTTGCTTTACCGGCCTAGTAGCCATCATGATGCTAGTTAACTAGTGCAAGTTTATACACTAATACCGGATATCACTCTGACACCAAATTGGTTTTAAACAAGAAAAATGTTTACAAATCACCCCGACCCTACTCATTTCATCCGTGCTAAGTTGAGTCAATTTGACCCGTTACCCACGTGTACAACCACCCATTATTCCACCTCTAATCTAATGCAAAAGGACAACCGAGGGCAATTTGGCTTTGATGTCACAATATAAGCATATGAAACAAAGGAACACAATTCTACTTATTCATCAGGAGATCAGGGTAACAAATTTTTAAAGGGTACTAGATGGCTAACCTGCATATTAAATGCCACCATTTGAGCTCCATGCATCCACCCAATCAGCGGGTTGTAATTAGATGAGTCGAACCGTATCCCCTTAGGATACACCCTCAAAATATTCCTCTGAGTGAACCTAAAGCAAGCCATATCTTAAAGAGAGATTTTTTTGTAAACGAGTATATTGGGTCATAAAGATTTAACCAATACCTGACAATCTGAGGGCCATGAGTTTTAGCTGCATTCTCAAGCTCTTGCTCACTTAAGCTAAGACGCCTGACTTTGTCAGGATCAACCTTCAGCCAATCATCTAAACCACCCTTACCCTTTCCAGCATGGATAGCTATTAAATTCCTATATTCAGGAGCGCAATGATCATCTTGTAAATCTTCCTCTTCATGTTCTTCTTCCACATCCTCCTGCTAAACCATTGTAAATTAGCAACAAACCCACTTTATATTCCTGATTATGTAATTGTGAATTAGTAAATTATATATTACTACCTTAACGTCAGCAGTACTCCTGGAATTAAACCTGGGAATTTCACCACCCCAAGCCTCTGCAGCTGAATCATTCTCTCTCTGTGAACCCATACCACCTACCTTACTTTCTTGCGATTTAAGGTATTCTTTAGGAGGTTTAGTAGATATAATAATCCTTCTTTTCAAAGATTCTGGAGAAGGAAATTCAGCTAAACTCCCTGCATCTGGAGTAAACAGCATGTCTCCAAATGTTTCAGTAACCATCTACAATTTAGTCACAACACAAACAAATGAAGTAAAGATCACACATAAGGCCTAGAAAATTTCATATTAAAAATCAAGTCAAGTCCTAAATAGATCGTAAATAAGAGAAACTAAGTGGCCATTTGTGCTTGCGTCTTGAAAATAATCAGATTTAAATGTTTAAATAAACACGACCCCTCTATCGGTTTGGATGACCAGCTTCATACTAACTGTTACCAAACTCATCAAACTGTTGACATTACCTTTTGATGTTTGGATATAAAGATTATGCTTATGATTATGTTTTAGATATCAGATTCATACTAATTTGATAGTTACCTTATTATCCCATTCATTCAACCTAGATTGATAGACTTTAGTCTCATCCCGCAAGACATATCAATTTTCCGCAGGAAAGTACTTTTGGTCATACTATACATTAGTTTCTTTAAATGGTAAAATCTTGTAAAACATTTATTACAACAGAAACACATTCAAATACCATCTCTTACAATCCATTTATTATCGTCAATTATTTGATTCTATTAATACAAACTCCCCCGAATCATAGTAACTCACCTTAGCCACTTTAGCTTGAAGCTCTGTAGTAAGGTGATCTTCAAGGGTGATCACAACAGGGTACTCAGATGCATTGAAGGCATGAGCCTTAATGGACCTAAAGCACTTGATCAGGTCAACTGGAGTGGTCAATGTCCTATATAACATAAGAAATAATTAATGACATTTGACAATATATTGTAAGTCCAATGAACTTGTTGCTAGATGTAATTACATAAATGCACTGAATGACTTAAATCATAGCAAAACAATCATTATTAAAAAATGAGCAATAACATACATACACCATACCTTCCATGAAGGACGATCACATCATCCTTGTTTGAGTTGGGCCAAATATCCAACTCGATGACTCGCACGCCTCTTTCCAACGCTTGAACGATGGGAACGTCACTACAGTCGCTGCTTAGTTGATTCCCAGTTAGATAGGAATTATGACCGGTGAAGATAAAATAGTGAGATAATGGAGCATTCATATCATGGTGAACCTGAACAGGGTATGAAACATAATTAATATACACATTCAGGAAAGAAGAAACATAGTGTGGATTTCTTTGTTCTAACGAACATTTCAATTTATGTTAAGGCAAGCAAGCATATACAGTATTAAGACAATTGTGAGCCTGCGTATAGAAGACAGCTCAACATTACTATTTTACCACTATTATTTGGTTTGCCGTTTAAAGAAAAATAACTCAAGCAAGTCTCTGACATTTTTTTTAATTGCAAAATGACCAATGTGGAACCTTTTTGGAAATAAGTTGTCATTTCAAGAAATTTAAAAAGAAGATATAATGAAACATTTTTGAAAAAAAGGTTGAAACAAGTCCATTTTCGTCATTTTCAGGACCTTTTTGGAAATAAGTTGCTATTTCAACCGTAACCGGCATAGCAGGTCAAACCGTCTGACATTTCATAAGCTTTACTCATATATTGACGTGTGACACTTTATGCTGAGATGTGTTAATGGCGTGAATCCTTAGTCCAGTAACCCTTTGGTACAACGTAATAAATATCCACGTGATCAAGACTAATCAGCAACTCATTAGCAAAACCAGTCAAAATTTGGGTATAAGTTATGACGAGTCACACAAACACAATTTAACCTGTTATGTGTGCTACCGGTTGACAAAAGCAAGGAAAAAAAATAACCATCTTAAGCCATCGAATGCAATTATAATAACCAAAACAAGACATAAAAGTTTAATTCCCAGAATGGAACATTAACGTATCTAATTTACAATAAAAGCCTTTTCAGGCAGTTACAATCGAAATCATTATACCAAAATGTAACATACAGTCTACCACTTTAATTTTGAAAATACATATTTCTAGAAAAACTAAAATAGCAAGATGAAAGGATTATCTCATTACGGACAGACGGACCAAACTGATAACTTACACTAGCGACCCTAAAACTAGCAACTACGAATTGACCAAACAAGGACTTTAAAGTGTGAAAATCCATGACACCAAATGTATAAACCTCGACCTCCAAATGCAATATCACTAAGGATAATCACTTAGTAGATAGCGTGGAAAGGTAATCTAACCAAAACTTTACTAATTTTACATACAACTAGATAAAGTAAAGCATCTACGATACAAATACAATTACAACACTATTCGATATCTCAACTTCATAAACTCTCTATCTAAACAAAAAAAATAACTGGTCCACTTATTCTCAAAATATACTCCCTTCGTCCCGAAATAATAAGGGTGCGTTTAGTTTGGGGAAAACACCCTTGTTTTCTACAAAATGTTTTGTGGAAAACAGGGATCGCGTTCAAATCAATGTTTTCCAACAAAATGTTTTGCAAAACACAAAATCCCCTATTTCCTAACTTAACAAGGAAAATCACAAAACAAATTTTAGTTGTTTTGTAACCCACAACCCTGCTTCCCCTTCTTCAAAATAGAAAATACAAACATCAACCAAATGCGTTTTCTATATTTTCAAGTGTTTTGCGTAAATAAGGGTGCGTTTAGTTGGTGAAAAATATCCCATTTTTCTATGAAATTTTTCATGTGAAAATGAAAAAATTGAAAATCCGTTTAGTCACTTTTTTCCAACAATTTTCAAAAAAAATGAAATTCTCATTTTCTAAATTTTAACTAAGAAATTGAAAAGCCCATTATACCATTCTCACTTTTTTCTGTCACTTTTTTTCTCAACTCCAAAAAAAACACATACACCATTCTACCCCTAATCTCTCGTGTCATCCTCCACCGCCCGCCACCGTCGCAATTTGAGGTAATCTTATTATCATTTTAAAAAAAGAAAAATATAACTTCAACTGAACATGTTTTCAAAATTCTCAACTCTTCTCTAGAGAAGAAAAACCATCCACTTCTCAAGGAATTTAGAGATGGAAAAATTGAGAAATTTTTCATCAACTAAACGGCCCCTAAATTTTAATTCCAAATTTTTACAAAACTAGAGATAAAAAATAAACAATTTTTTCTCTAACTAAACGCACTCTAACTGTCCCGGAAAGCGAAAGCATATTTATTACTACTAATTTCTCTCTCTTCTTTCTAAAACAAAGGAAATCCAGATCAAATTTATCTATCTACATTATTTAATCCGTAAAAAGCGTAAAAAAATAAAAAAATAAATTACCTTACGATCTTCTAGGGCAGGATTAGAGTCCCCAAACAAGTACTTAAAAAAAGTCTCTAAATTAAACCCCTTGCGATGAAAAATATGCGCAGTACTATTCATAACAGCTTGCGCATCTTCAATACTAGCACCCGCTTGTTTCTGAACTTCAACTAGAAAGCGGTGCAGATGCTCAACAGTCATTATCCCGTTACTATCGGAGTACTGTTCGAATAAAGACTTTATTGGCGGTGGTGCTTCTGTTGCTGCTAGCTTGAATCGACGTCGGAAACAGAAGCATACTTTGTATGTTTGCTTTGACATCTTTTGCTTCTTTTTTTATGATTTGATTGAGTGAATTTGAGTTTATAAAATGATTTTTGCTTGGATTGATGGGAAGGTATTGATGTTTGTGAATAGTAGTGATAGAATGATTGAGTTGCTGTTGTGTTAAATGTTAAAGTATTTTTTTGTTTTTAAAGTGTGTAACAGCGAGGCATTAATTTTGGATTTGAAGATGAAGGGACCTACTTTTCAACTGTGTCTGTTTAGTTGTCTTGTACTTATGTGGCTCTGGTTTGATGAACGGTTGGATGTGTAATCGTTGACGCTCATGGGACGCGAATCGAACGCGGTCCACGGTTACCTGTCTTTTCAAAGCTTAAGCTTATTTGATTAAGAGTACCGGGTGTGATAATAGTCTAATACGCATAACCACTAAAAAGTAGGGGTGATAATTTGGGTCAGAGTCGGGTTGGGTTGATTGGTTCGGGTTGACAGGTTGGTGGGCCGGGAAACTCGAACTTGACCCAACTAAATAATCTTGTCAGCTATTTTAACATTAACTTGTGTACACATAACTCGAACCTGACCTAATTAAATCGTATATATATTGGTTGGCGGGCTAAATATGTTACACGAGTTAAATAGGTGAAACGGGTTTCGAATTTACCTATTTATCCTATATATAAAAGTTGACACATTACACACGTTAAATAGGTTAAACAGGTTTGTGGGTCGCCCCGCTTAACCCATATAATAAAATATAAATAATTTTTAATTTAAGAAAAAAAATCTTCAACGAGTTGTCGGGTCTCTTAATTTATTCTCAACCCAAACTGGCCTGTTTAATAAACGGGTTAAACAGGTTGACCTAAACCTTACTGCAAATCTATTTAGGCACAACCTGAACCTGTTAATTTTCGTGTCGGTTTCAAGTTGGGTCACAAATTGTAGCCTCTAAAAAATATAGTCACCTCAGCGCCACATCAGCATTCTTATTTTTAACACCAATACACAAAAATAACTTCTCAGAGCGTCTGGTGTCATAACACCATTTACACCAAAAACTGGAGCCACATTAACGTTACATCAGTATCTTCACTTTTAACACCCAACACCCAAAAACACCCCTCCCTCATAATATCCATTAACGTTCATAACCTCACCTTTTTTAGACCCGCAATTTTATTTTGTTTTCTATTTTTTACACAAACTAATTTTTCATTCATTAAACAAAAATGCAAATTACATTTTAATAAATAAAAAAAAAAAGCTACAAACTTAAAATTTAATAATAATAATAATAATAATAATAATAATAATAATAATAAGCATAAATAAATAAATAAATAAAGTAACTAAACTAAACTTACTAAACCTTTTGAGCATGACAATATTTTTTTAACCCACTGTTTCACTATTTTTAGCCCACTTAACATTTGATTAAAAAAATAAAAAATTGCGCTCACAGTCTCACACGCTTCATCTTCTACATCAGCTCACACACACTAAAACACAATTCACACACCAAATAACACACCGCCAAAAAAATTGAAAAAAAAAAAAGAAAATTAAGTTGATTCAACGTGCGTTGATGGGCTGACACACAACCCAACGACGACTTTCTAATGTGGTAACGCCTGCGACGCAGCTACCACGTCACCATAACGCCGATTGGGCTTAAATTGAAAAAAAAAAAAAGAAAATTAAATTGATTCAACGTGCGTTGATGGGCTAACACACAACCCAACGACGGCTTTCTAATGAGGTAACACCTGCAACGCAGCTACCACGTCACCATAACGCCGATTGGGGCGTTAACACACCTAACGCTCTCACTCGCAACATCATTAACATCACATTTTTGGACCCATCATTTTTTTCTTCTCCGTTTTTTCAAATAAACTACTTTTGCATTCATTAAGTAAAAATAGAAATTATAATACGAAAACAAAGAAATAATACGAAAATTAAACAAAATACGATTTTTTTTTTAAATACGAGAATTTAAAAATACATCAAATTATCAATAAACTAATTTTGTTGTTGTTGATGTCGTTGCCAAATATGGTCCATAAGATCTCATTGAAGACTTGTGTGTATGGCTCTATTGCGTAATTTTTTGGATTTTCGTCGATGTATTTCGCACCTCTTGATCCAAGTACATTGTATTTAGTTGCGGACTAATATAAAAGTCATTAAAGTCATTTATCACAAACTTTTGATCTTTCAAAATCATGTTATGCAATAAGATGCACGTATAAATAATTCTTCGTATCATGTTGACATGGTATTGACGCGTCGGTTGTTGTATAATGCCACAACGTCCTTGTAGGACACCAAAAGCTCGTTCCGTGCACCTTCTTATCGCCTTTTAAATAATATGTATTGCTTGTCATGTATCACTGTAAATGATTTGACAAAAGCTGCCCACTGTAGGCAAATCATCAGCCAGGTAATACCCTTTTTCATATGCAGTTCCACTTACTTGAAACAGAGGCACAAGGGCGATGTCATCAATAAGGTCTTCGAATAACGAAGAATTATGTAAAACTTTAATATCGTTATTTGCATCCGCTGCCCCAAAATATGCATGTCAAATTCACAAATCGTACAACGCAACAACTTCAAGCATTACACTTGGGTATTTTTTTTATCACCTTTCCCAAATTGTCTTTGCCATGATTTCAGACATTTTTCTATTCCCAATGCATACAGATTACAATCAATGCATCAAAGCATTCCCGGAAACCCATGAACCCTCTCATGTGTTGCATATATATATATTGAATGTCGTTAACGTTGGGTTTCCTTAAAAACTTAGTCATGTACCAATCAATAATGCACATACAAAAATTATCTAGACAATCGTGTGCACAATGTTCACCCATTTGTGGATATTCTTCAAATCCATCAGGTGACATGTTGTATGTCAATTGGTGTACGACAAAAGTGAACTCATTAGATCCGTAGCATTGGGTCGAACTTCAAAGAATTTAAGATTGTCGGGAAGAGGATCGGAAGTATAAGTTTTAATACTTTTAACTATTTCTAAAAATAGTTTCATGCTCATACGATATCGACGTCTAAAATAGTACTTTGGATATTTTGGATCGTCACCAAAATAGTCGGCCAACAAACGTGCTTCAGCAATATCACGTTCACGGTATATTTGATTACGGGTTTGTTTAGTTTGAGGTTGTTGTTGTTGTTGCAACGTTTGGTGAGATGGAACGCTTGCGTCATAAAGAAGTTAATATTTCATCATTCGGATTCGCATCCATAGTTAAAAGAATGTGTGTTTTGATAGAGAGAATTAAGAAATTTGGGTGGAAATTAGTTAAATGGGGTACTCCCTCCGTCCCATAAAAACTGTCCAGTTTAGCTTTTCAGAGTCAAAATGGTTCAACTTTGACCTTAAATATTTTTTATGTGTTATATAATACTTGATGAAAAATTATACCAATGAAAAACACACTTAAAACTCAATCCATTCATATATTTTCCATAAAGTATTATATAATACTCACAAAAATAGATAAAGTCAAAGTTGAACCAGTTTGACTCTGAAAAGTCAAACTGGACAGTTTTTATGGGACGGAGGTAGTATAATATATAGAAGGGAACTAAAAATAAAATAAAATAAAGTTTATAATCGTTGGTTTCAGCCAACGGCTAGTTTTTTCAAAAATAACCAAACCAATGCCCGTTGGTGCATTAACGCTGGAACCAACGCCGGCTCAACGCAAGACCCACCGGTGTGGTAACGCCAATAACGCAGTGCCACGTCGGACTAACGTTGGCTCCTACGGTGTTTGTTGTGTTTGTTTACGCTTAAGCTTATTTGTCGAATATTTGAGTTTCTTGATAAGTTTATTTTATTTATTTTGTTATTTTTTAGTTGGGAAATAATTTGCATGCTTAAGTGTGCTATTATGTCTAGTTTAATCATTGTTTGAGTATATGAATTGAATGATTTATTTTTTCTCAAATTAATCATTGATCTTGTCAAGTGAATGAAAATTTTCATTAAACATAAAATTAAGCATGTCAATTAGTCATATTAATCAATGCTATTTTTGAATTTATCAATTTGAGAGTTCATCTCCATACAAATTGTACATAAAGTTTTAAGTAACAACAAAACTTAAAGCTGCTTAGATTGAAAATTTTAAAATAACTAAAAAAGTCCAAATATGGCTATAGAAATTCCAATTAAGCTACGATCAAAGCCAAAATTCTCAGCTTTCTCACATAACTTAAATGGTAATATTTCTTTATTTACCTATTTACCCAACATGGTGTAATAACTTAGAGGGTGTTTACTTATGGGAAAGGAATGTAGGCTCAAAAACTTACTTTCTTTTATTTTGGAGACTCACATAAGCTTAGCTCTCTTTTTTAAGAAGCTAAATAATAGACATTGGCCAAACCACTTAATTTAGTAAACACTTCATTAGTTGAGTTAATTAAATTAGGTTAATAACAGGAGATCCTCTCAAGTGTGTATAACTTGATTGATCAAGTTAGAAAATTACTATCCATTGATCAAAATCCAATGGCTAGTAATTGTCTAACTTGATCAATCAAACTTTGATTTAGGCCATTAAATTTAGATTAATGGCTAGTAATTGTCAACTTAATCAATCAAGTTATACACAACTTGAGAGGATCTTCTTCCGTTAATAACATCATAAGGCATAAAAAGTACATTTAATGGCTTTAAATTTCTTTAATAAACTCATAAACCCACTAAATAAAATAAGACAAGCATTCTTAAATACAAAAATTTTAAGAAAAATTGAAACCAGTTAAAATTTGATTTGGTTGTTCTTACTACATAGACTGATTTTACAATCAACGTGTGAAAGGTCACTAAGTAAAACATATATCGTGTAATTCATTCATTAATACGACATTGCCTCTTGTCATTGAGTTACAGTCATTGTAATTATTTTGAGGAAAGTTGTTATTCTTAATTATCGAACAAATACTTAAAAAATGTTTCAAGACTAGAACCTTTGTTGTTGACGTTATTATTGTATTTCATATTTACTAATTGTTGATTTGAAAAATATTGCATGGTCCTAGTTGTCTTGTTAGTTGACAATGATGCATATGAGTTGGTTCAAATCGAATAATTTACAATTGTTATTTTATTTTTTCTTTCGTATATTACGACGTGTATATAGTTTGAACTCTTTAACATAAGTTAGTTCATTAAAAATCATTTGGGAAAATTGTTCAAAAATACATTTAACTTGCTATTTTTTACTATTGTATGCTATGAACTTTTTTTTTACTATTATATACACGATCTTTCTTAATCTTTCCTATTATATATATGAACTTTCTTAATCTTCCTATTGTATACATGAACCTGACGTGGCATGGAGTTAATTACATAAATTTACATGAATCGTCCTTGTGGCTCAAAATAGTTACACCATTCGTCTTTAAAACAATTACACAAAAAGTCCCTGTAACTCAAGAGCTAAAATATTTGCATCGTTAGTTCACATTGAGTTAAAATATTTGCATCGTTAGTCCTCATTGCCACCACCACCACCGCCCACCACCGCCACCTACCATCACCGCCGCCCACTACCGCCACCCACCACCACCACCACCCACCACCTACCGCCACCATCACCCACCACCTCCACCCACCACCACCACCGCCCACCACCGCCACCTACCAACACCCACCGCCACCACCCACCACCTCCACCCAACACCGCCACCACCACCACCCACCACCACCACCGCCACCGCCCACCACCGTCACCTACCAACACCCACCGCCACCACCCACCACCTCCACCCACCACCGCCACCCATCGCCCACCATCACCACCCACCACCTACCGCCACCACCATCCACCACCTCCACCCACCACCACCCACCGCCACCACCCACCACCGCCACTACCGGCCACCACCACCACCGCCGCCACCTACCAACACCCACCGATACCACCCACCACCTCCACCCACCACAGCTACCACCACCACCACCAACCACCGCCACCACCCACCTCCACCACCGCCACCACCCCTTTCTGGTCTGAATCATCAAAAGGCAACGTTAGTCCACCACCGCCACCACCACCTACCACCACCGCCACCACCACCGCGGTGGGCGGTGGTGGTGGCGGATGGAGTTGGTGGGTGGTGGTGGCTGTGGTGGGTGGAGGTGGTGGGTGGTGGCGGTGGGTGTTGGTAAGTGGCGGTGGTGGGGTGGGTGGTGGTGGTGGTGGGTGACGGTGGGTGGTGGTAGGTGGCGGTGGTGGGCGGTGGTGGTGGTGGGTGGTGGGTGGTGGTGGCGGTAGGTGGTGGGTGGTGGTGGTGGGCGGTGGGTGGCGGTGGTGGGTGAAGGTGGTGGGTGGTGGCGGTGGGTGTTGGTAGGTGGCGGTGGTGGGCGGTGGTGGTGGTGGGTAGTGGTGGTGGCCGGTGGTGGTGACGGTGTTGGGTGGAGGTGGTGGGTGGTGGCGGTGGTGGGTGGAGGTGGTGGGTGGTGGCGGTAGGTGGCGGTGGTGGCGGTGGTGGTGGTGGGTGGAGGTGGTGGTGGCGGTAGGTGGTGGGTGGTGGTGGTGGTTGGCGGTAGTGGGCGGCGGTGATGGTAGATGGCAGTGGTGGGTGGTGGTGGTGGTGGGTGGCGGTAATGTGCGGTGGTGGGCTGTGGTGGTGGTGGTGGTGGTGGTGGTGGCGGTGGGTGGCAGTGAGGACTAACGAAGCAAATATTTTAACTCAATGAGGACTAACGATGCAAATATTTTAACTCAATAGTCAATGAGGACTAACGATGCAAATATTTTAACTCTTAAGTTACAGGGACCTTTTATGTAATTGTTTTAAAGACGAATCGTGTAATTGTTTTGAGCCACAGGGACGATTCATGTAAATTTATGTAATTAACTCCATCTCACGTCAGATTCATGTATACAATAGGTAGATTAAGAAAGTTCGTGTATATAATAGGAAATATTAAGAAAGATCGTGTATATAATAAGAAAAAAAAAAGTTCATAGCATACAATAGTAAAAGGTGGCAAGTTGGATGTATTTTTAAACAATTTTCTCAAATCATTAGTATAATATCGGTGGCGTGTATGAGATTAATGGAATATTTGGATATGTTTATAAAATTAATAACTTGAATTATAGGAATTGAAATCATTATCATAATCTAACTGTCGTATAATAATTCACTGTTGTTACGAGAGATTGGGTAATTTGTCATGATCTTATAATCAGTTTTTTCAAGATGTTGCGTCATTTAATTTCCAAAGTTTGTTTGCTTTTTTAAAGGCTAAGAGGCTAAATACCATTTCTTTTGTCATCTCAAAACTAAGAGCATCCACTATGTTAAACCTTTATAAAGATTTATAGTTTTATGATGGCATTAATTAACAAACCTTGAACCTATTTTCACTATACATAAACCTCATAAAGCTTTATAAAAAATATACAAAATTCAAATGCATTAAATCATAAAGAGGTTTAATATTCTAGACCTATTCATCATAAACCTATTTATAAACCTATCTTCACTATGGTTTACAAGTTCTTAAACCTCTTCATCATTTTATAAACCTTTTCATAAACTACTATAGTGGATGCCCTAATGTTCACATTACTATCTTCACTTGTTTTAAAATAGGTGTTCATTCAAATAATTTTAATGATAGATACCAATAAAATGTAAGAGTGAGGGGTAGCGTAGCATTGTTGGCTAGCGCCAAGCTACCCGCCAAAAAGGGAGAATGGCGCACCGTACCAGAAGTCGTGCCAAAAGAGGTGGTGCCGTAGCCACGAGACAGCGCCAACAATTTTTTCTTTTCTTTTTTGTTTTAAAAATTGGAACGTTTAGGAAGTAATAAGGACATTTGGCAACGGTTGTACAACCGTTTGGACCCAATTTAATACTAAAAAAAACTCAAATTTTACAATTTAAAAATCCTATAAATACATTTTTATTATTTCATACTTCACACACACTTTCATATTTTATAAAAAGACACAAGTTCTTCAGCCACATGTGTTATAACCCTCGTCGTAAGAAGAGTATGCCTCAACAAACTTGCCCTCTTCCCACTCTCTTTCCAAAATGTCAAACAAGTTTTTCTTACGCTCTTGTTCTTCCCTTGCTTCCTGCTCCCTACCAGCTGCTTCCTCCCATGCTTCTTCTTCTTCCATTTCTCTCAAAGCTTCTTCATCATGAAGAAGTAGCCGTTGCTCTTCCTAGAAACGGATTGTCTGATGGTGGAGTATTAACCGGTTCCTCTTCCAGTTCCTCAAAAGAGACATTCTGAATTTGAATTTGAATTTGAATTTCAATTTGAGACATTATTGAGAGAGTTTGAAACAGAAGTTATGTGTGTGAGATGTGTTTTTTGGTTTAAAATGCAGTGAATATATATAAAGAAAAAAAATAGGGTTTGTTTAATTTTGAATTTGAATTCTTACTTTGAAAATTTTGAATTTAAACTGTCACTTTGAAATTGAATTTTGAATATGAATTTGTGTTGGTTTTATTTTATTTTATGTAAATGAAAAAAAAAAAAAAAATGTCAATGGCACCACATTTTTTGGTGCCAACGGTAACGGTGCAAAATGTGGTGCCAAACGGTTTCTTATGTCGTTGAGTGTTTTGCTGACGTGACAACACTTTTTGAGAACGGCACGAGCCTAACGGCTTGACAATACCTGGTGCTCCAATAGTAGGGGTGGCAATTTCTGACCCGACACGAAACCCGACCTGAAACCGACACGAAAATTAACGGGTTCGGGTTGAGCTAAATAGATTGTGGGTCAGGTTTGGGTCGACATATCTAACCCATTTATTCAACAGGTCAGGTTCGGGTTTGGAATAAAATAAACGGGTCTACCCGCCAACCCGTTTAAGTTTTTTTTCGTAACTAAAAATTATTTATATTTAATTATACGGGTTAAACGGGTCGACCCACTAACACGTTTAACCCATTTAACTCGTGTAATATGCTAACTTTTATATATAAAACGGATTAAATGGGTCAACTCGAAACCCGTTTAACATATTCAACACATGTAACCTATTTGACCTGTCAACCTAAGTATATATACGGGTTAAATGGGTCAAGTTCGGGTTACGTGTAAACAGGTTAGGGTTGACATAGCTGAACCGATGATTTAAATGGGTCAGGTTCAGGTTGGAGTTTTTTGACCCGCCAACCCGAACCCGACCCGAATTGCCACCCAATAGTTCTATATTTCTCTATATACTGGCTGATGGCTACGGCGCCACTTTCTTTGGTGCAACTTCTGGTACTGTCTGCCATTCTCCCTTCTCGGCTAGTAGCTTGGCGCTAGCCAACAATGCTACAATACCCTTCGCTCTTAGTATGAAGGAATAATTATCTAGTTGTTTTCGTTTATATAAAAGATCGCAACTTACATCTTGTCCTTCCAAGTTCCAATTGTCATTCAAATTAATAAAATAATTAAGACAATGGTTTAATATTTGTAAAAGAATGTCATCGTTTGTGACCCATGACATAGCCTATCATTTATTAGGCACATAAATCATATGCATATTCTTGGCGTATGTGTCTGGACGACACATGTCGTCCGAACGATAGCCCACGTCTCAGGACGACATTGATCGAATGAAATGATAACGAAGGTTATATTAAGAAAGGACTCCCCCTTTTACCCACAACACCCCTTTATCCCCTGGTTAAAGCTATGAATTGTGCTTGCGCCGCCAACCCGGATTTCACGGGATTATGTTTAACACGTGATCTGACACCTATCAAGTAGACTAGGCATATACCGGTGGGTCTATTCCCAAGGTAGAACAAGTATCGAGGTTGTTATTGTATAAATACCCTAACCTCATTTATTATCAACAACTAGCCCTGACACATACATTACTCTCACATTTATTGTTGTGCCTCCCGGCCTTCCACATATATTTATTCTTACGCCAGAGATTGGTCTCGGGATCACACATGAGGCGAGGCTAACGCGTGTCTGTTCATTGTGTAGGAACTCAAAGGACGTCGCGTAACTTAGTTCGAGAAGAGCCCGCACGAGTGAAAGCCGAGGTGCAGGTGTTTACTTCAACGCATATGCAACCATGGTTTGTAATTTTATAGTTCCCTCAATTGTAGATCTTCTTTATCTTTTAATTAATATAATGTTTACTTTTGCCCGAAAATAAAAATGTAACTATGAGTCCATGACAATATATATTTTAAGAAAAAAGATTCTCTCAAGTTTTGTTTGAACATGATATATTATGTTCTTCTATGTATTGTGAGAAGTGAAAAAAGAAATGGGCCTTCAATTTTGATTAAAAGAAAACATGTACTCCGTATTAGGGGTGTTCATCGGTTCGGTTATCGGTTAATCGGTTTATTCGGTTCGGGTTGTTCAGTTAAAAAAAAAATTGGGTCATAACCAAAAACCGAACCGAACCGAAAATATTTATAACCGAACCGAACCGAGAACCGAACCGAAGTTCGGTTCGGTTATGGGTCAAAACCGAAATTTATACTTGAATTACACTATTTATATTTTTTTTAAATTTAATTATATATATTTTTGGGAAAAAAATATTTCAAGTATAAAAGAGTGTTTTTTATATTAGTATAAAATTTTAATGGATATTTTTTATAAATAAAATAATATAAATATATAAAAAATATATATATTTATATAAATTCGGTTTTCGGTTCAGATAGCTAAACCCATATCCAAACCGAAAATCGAATTTTTAATTCGGTTTGGTTCGGTTTTAACAAGTTCGGTTCGGTTATATGTTCGGTTCCGTTTTCGGTTTATTCGGTTTATTAACCGACCCATGAACACCCCTACTCCGTATCAATTTAACTTTCATACGATTGGTCAACATGACCTATCATGTTGAAGAGAACTTTAGAGCATCCTAATCTATATTTTAACTATATGGTTGAACTTTACTTAAATTTAATGAGCCACGTCACGTCACTTTATTAGGAACTTTATCTTGTTAAAGTGTATGAGATAATAAATCTAGAGGACATTTGGTTTAGACAATATAGTTAGGAGTACTTACTTAATTGACACACAACCAAATTTTCTCTAATTTAATCAAACCGAAATTCTTCACCACTGATTATCATCTGCCGTTAATATCACGATCAAATCCCTCATTTTTAAGAAAATCTCTTATTATATATATATATATATATATATATATATATATATATATATATATATATATATATATATATATATATATATATATATATATATATATATATATATATAGGGGCGCGTTATATGCAGTACCATTCTTATATACAGTACTTTACAGTACCATTTAGACCAATAACAATTTAGTATTATTAAATCATTTTAATTCATTCAAAAGGGTAAAATAGTAAAACACATTTTTACTTTCTTTTTGTATTATTTTAAATTAAAAAAATATTTTATAATATATTTTAGCATACAGGTTTTCAAAAAAAAAAAATCATTGTGCATATGTGCTTTTTGATGAATTCATAATTACATGTTTTTATAGTGTACAATTATTTAAGATTTTAATGTTAAAAAGATAGTTGCATATATGTTTCTAGCATTCAATTATTTGAAATTCAAAATCTAAACCAAGAACATAACATTTACATAAATATAATATCATATGAGAGGTCGTTTAAATGTAAATGTCTAATAGAATAAAGAAATACAATTTATTGATTACACACTTTTGCACTACTAATATTTAACACAACTAAATTTGGCGTTAAAGTGTTTCTTGATAGATAGAAATTCGTTTATGCCCTCGCATTAAAAAAACACATAAGTGACGATCTTATATCTTCCGCAAATTATCATCTTGTATGCATGTGTGTTTTCTTCTCAACTCGTTCAACATCATCCCTATCATCTCATAGTTTTTGAATGTCATCATCATCTTCATAAATGTTGCTAATACATACATGTTCAAATATAATTAGACTCCAAAAACTAAGTGAAGCTAGCATAACACATATGCACAATCGTAAAACACATATGCACCATTCTAGGAACAACTAGAAACACATATTCATAAGAGTAAATTTCATAAATCGTCCCTGTGGTTTAACGGGTTTAACGGATTTGGTCCCTCGAAATAATTTTTCTCGGATCCTCTCCCTGTGGTTTAACCCCGTAACGGGTTTGGTCCCTCTGGCTAACACTCGTTAGTTTATCCCGTTAAGTGGTGTCACGTGACTATCACGTGAGGGATATTTATGTACTTTCACGCTTGGTTTGACTTATATATGTATGTTTTACCAGTGTTTCATCAACATAAACAAAAAATTCAAAGACACGCACACATAATCATCAACCATGGTGAGATGCAATCGATGTGGAACACCAGCCATAATCAAAACATCATGGACTCCATACAACCCTGGTAGAAGATTTTATTGTTGTGGTAAAAGAGTAAGTTCTTACATTTCGTGTTAATTAAAAAAACCCCCAATTTGACCTAATTAATTTTTCTCAATAATAGGTATCAAGCCATGGGATAATAGATTGGTATGATCCTCCTATGTGTGATAGGGCTATCCAAATCATACCAGGTTTATTAAATTCAATGAATAGGCTACAAGGAGAAGTTCAAGGAAAAACTGTTGAAGCTAAAAGACTCAAGAAGTTGTTGGTTATCAGTTGGGTGTTTTTCTTTCTTTATCAGTTGGTGTTTAGGAAGTAGGTTATGCTTGTTATCAGTTTGTATTTTGGTAATGGTTAGTTTAGCAAGTTGTATTTTGGTAATGGGTAGTTTAGCCGTTAGTGAAGTTGTATTTCAAGTTGTATTTTGGCTTTAAGATGAATGAAAAAATGCATTTGCAGCTTGAGAAACAACTGTTATTAGGAGCATACATAGATGCATATTTTGATTACATAAGGAGCATACATAGATGCATATTTTGATTACATAGTAGCTGTTAAAGTAGCATCAAAAGGTAGAAACATACATAGTAAACAAAAGACATTAGAAAGTCATAAACTTAGCCCATGGTCCTTTTCCCTTTTCCTTTATTGGCTGCACTTGGTCATGTGCCACTTGGTGGTTTTTTTACCCCAAACTGCTTTGCTTTGATTTCTTCCCAAGTTTTCTCATTGGCAAGGCCTAGGACTTGAACTCTTTTACCAGTGAGAGACTGAGTTGGAATAGCAGCAGTGTGTGACAATGTAGCCTTCTTTGACACACCTTGTGTAGTTGAACCTTTGTTTGTCATTGAGTCAACTTTCTTTGCATGCCCCTTTTTCTTAACAGAGCTTGTAGCAGTTGATTTTGGAGGAAAATAATTACTCCAACCACTGTCACTTGACATGAGTGAGGATGAATCAGATGATATTTGAATTACATCCGGCTTGGAAGTCATTGTTAGTACTGAGATGGAAGTAGTATATTGTGTTGAAAGAGTTTGATGTGCTAATGTGTGAGCATGTTGTTGTCAACTTAAATAAGATAGAAACACACCACTCTAGGTAAAAGTAAATGTTATTAAAGGCTTGGTAGATATGTAGTCTCAACTTGACTGTGAAAACATTAAAACCCTGCTGAAGTTACTAACTTCTGAGCATGACCAAAAGACTTTCAAAGTCTTAAGTTAACCATTGAAAATGTGGTTGGTTGGTATGTGTAGTTACTAACTTAATGAATGCAAAAAAAAAAAACAAAAAAAAAAAAAAAAAAAAAAAAAAAAAAATTCAAATACTGAGAAAAACACAACAAATAACACAACAAAACAGTGACTTTCATAAAAGTCACAATTTCAATACATATTACCCATTGATTGTCAAAGTCTTAGCCAAGTCACCAAAATACCATAAGTCATAAGACAGACACAACATAAATACTAAACATCCAAAGTATTAAGACAGACATAACATTACAAGTTTAAGATAATCTATTAGCAACTGTTCAAACTGTTTAGTATAATCACCAATCACCCTATCATTAGCCATTTTCTTAGCTCTAAATGCCTTCTGCTTTGAAACTCCTACATCAAATTTTTTCTGCAACTGTTCCTTGAGTGCAGACAATGGAATTTTAGGGTTTGGTTTAATAGTTTCTTCTACATCCCTAGAAAGAAAAGTGGTTGTGCATTTTTTAATGATTCTGGATTGTAAGCAAGTGTGGATATCATCAAATGTTTTAACAGCCCAAGTATCTTCATTTGGCAATTTGAAACATTGCAAAGCCCAAGGACATAAAGCATTTTCTTCACTAGTTGACTTACCTCCTTTTGGGCCCTTAGAATAACTTGGCCCATTAACAGAACCCATATCACCTTTTGCAAAGTTTGGCACTTGACCTCTACAAACAGCCCTCACTCTCTTTTTGTCATTCTTTTTTAACCATAATTGTCTCCTTTGTTCCACTGCCACTCTACTGACCATTTGTTTAATAAGTTGACTATTTGCAATTTCTTGTCCAACATAAAAATTTTCCTTCCAAATTGGACCACCATTAGCAACTTTATCCTTTTGCTTTCTAGCCACTATCCTCAATGCTTTTTTCCTAACACCAACTTCATCATCTGATTCACTCAAACTATCAAAAGCTTCATGATCAACTTCATCAACTGTTTCATCATCAACAACAGTTACCTTTTCTGTAATGTCTGTGCATCCAATCCATTCTACATTACCATCTGTGTTCCTGTAAAATTCATCCATATCAACCTCTGCATCATCAATCATGTGCTCTTCATCAATTATGAATTCAGAGTCATCACTATCTGAACCTTCTTCACTATCTAAATCCTTCTCAGTATTTGAACCTTGTTCACTATCTGAAATGTCTGCACCATCTTCATTAACATCTTCATCATCCTTATCAACCTCTACAACTATTGTTTCATTCATACTAGACTGCCCTGCACCATCTACCTTAGCATTTTCAACATCCTTAACAACCTTTACAACCATGCTTAAATTCCTACTAGACTGCCCTGCACCATCTTCCTTAGCATTTTCACCCTTGTTAACAACCTCTACAACCATGCTTTTATTCCTACTAGACTGCCCTAAGTCTTTCATAGCATCCTTGGACAATCTAGGCAACTTCTTTAATGTATTTTGCAACCACTCATCCTCACTTACATCAACTTCTACATCATTATCATCATCACCTAAACTATCTTGATCCTTTGGTTGAGTGGTCTGACCAATACCCATACCCTCATCAACACTTTTGGGTTCCTTAGAAACAGAGTGGTCAACAAATACTTCCATAACCTTGTACTTATCAACATAATTCAACAAATCCAAAACATCTTTATCAATCTCTAATTTTGTCAGGCCATTGCCCAAATCAGTGTTAGGTTTCTTAGAATAATAGGCCATTGATGCATTTGCATAACCTAACTCTTCCATCATGCTACTAACTTCAACAACAGAAAATAAATCGGCATCAATATCATCAACCCAATTTACCTTCCCACCCTTGTACCTTATCTTAGGAGGACTTGTGAAGGCTCCTCCGTGGTAAATCTTAAGACAAAAAACAGTAGGGAATTTACCTGTTAAAAAAAATACCCAATATTAATTACAACTACAATATTAATCATTAAAACCAAATGTTATTAACTGATAAACACTTACGATAATCTACATAGGGGTTTGCTTTTTCTCCCTTTTTTCGAACCCTCCATTGACACAACATTGTTGATTTTGCTACCAAAATCAAGGGATTAACAGATTCTAGGTTTAGGTTTAGGGTTTAATCAGATTAGTTTAGTGGGTGGGTGAAATAATTTGGGGATGAAGTGTGTTATAAATCCCTGCCCCCGCTATATTAATGATACAAAAGAGCGCCAAACGTGAAAGTACATAAATACCCCTCACGTGATAGTCACGTGACACCACTTAACAGGGATAAACTAACGAGTGTTAGCCAGAGGGACCAAACCCGTTACGGGGTTAAACCACAGGGAGAGGATCCGAGAAAAATTCTTTCGAGGGACCAAATCCGTTATACCCGTTAAACCACAAGGACGATTTATGAAATTTACTCTATTCATAAAACATATATGCACACCATTTTATTTATTTTATACCAACAGTAGAACACATATGCACCCTTCCACTAATTTTATGTTAACATATATGCACATAATTACAAAAAGGCTTAAAATCTGATTAAATAATATCCAAAACCCACATATGCCCCACTTTAGTTAGCAACAAAATATTCTAAAAAATCTTAAATTGTTTTTCAAATATATGTTATGGGATGGATTTTTTTGACCCACTGATTCAACAAATCGAATTACACAATAACGGAGCCCATATTTTACCGTAGCTATGAATACAAATTGAATATTATAACTTTAAAAAAGATTGTAACACGTTATTAAAAATTCTTTTTTTTTCTAATACTAAAAATCACAACTGGATTCGATCATACTACTCCATAAAATTGATTATTGTGACTTATGTCATGATGATAATCCTGCTTCCAATACATTCAAACAACCCATAACTAAGAACGATTTCTAAGCAAAGATCAAAGAACGACTTTGATATGTCAATTAAAAAATGTAACATTACAGACCAATACAAAATCAAAATCGATTGTGATCAACACAAAAAAAATCGAATTAAAAACAGTTCCTAACCTTGTAGATCTCGGAATGAGATGATATCGATCCAAAATGATTGGTGACATTTATTTTTTCCTCATAATCGTTGATGCTTAATCGATCCAAAAAAGATTGGTGATTTGTTATCTAGAGGGAGAGAATCGACATATGAGATTTGGGAGGCGGTTAATGGTTTTGTGAGGATAAATGGTAGGTGGTTAACCTGGAACTATTTTAGGGTTAACTATGAAATACCATGACTACCCTTTTATCTTTTTTTAACTTTTTAAATAATGGCTTGATCTTTCAATTAATTACATTAAAGGCACAAGTGATCTCATCCATTGATTAAGTGATCTAACGGTTTATATTGACTTAGATTGGTACTGTAAAGTACTGTATATAAGAATGGTACTGCATGGAATACATCATACTATATATATATATATATATATATATATATATATATATATATATATATATATATATATATATATATATATATATATATATATATATATATAGGGGAGCTTTATTTTCAGAACCCTGTTAAGTGCGGGAACTGTGAGAACTCCGATTTTGCATTTGAAAACATGCATGTTCATATAAAACATGTATGTTTCTTACATACACCTTAATACACATATCTGCGTCGCATACATATTCATATAAAACCATTTTGCATTGATATGTTGCACTTAACAGGGTTTTATATGAACATGTATGTTACACAGGTATGTGTATTAAGGTGTATGTAAGAAAACATACATGTTTTATATCAGCATGCATGTTTTCTAATGCAAAATTGGAGTTCTCGCAGTTCTCGCACTTAACAGGGTTCTGAAAATAAAGATACACTTATATATATATATATATATATATATATATATATATATATATATATATATATATATATATATATATATATATATATATAAGTGTATCTTTATTTTCAGAACCCTGTTAAGTGCGAGAACTGCGAGAACTCCAATTTTGCATTAGAAAACATGCATGTTCACATAAAACATGTATGTTTTATTACATACACCTTAATACACATGCCTGCGTATTAAGGTGTATGTAAGAAAATATACATGTTTTATATGAACATGCTTGTTTTCTAATGCATAATTGTAGTTCTCGCAGTTCCCGCACTTAACATAGTTCTAAAAATAAAACCATTTTGCATTGATTTGTTGCACTTAACAGGTTTTTATATGAACATGTATGTTATGCATGTATGTGTATTAAGGTGCATGTAAAAAAACATACTTGTTTTATATGAACATGCATGTTTTCTAATGCAAAATTAGAGTTCTCGCAGTTCCCGCACTTAACAGGGTTCTGAAAATAAAGATACATATATATATATATATATATATCTTTTTTTTTTTTTTTTTTTTTTTTTTTTTTTAAGTTTCTCCAAAGGAAAATTTTGACTTTCAATTGACTTGAATGCTCTATTTTTAAATTGAACTCTCCCGCTTATCTATACTACCTATAAAGCAAAAATGGTCAAAGGTGAAAGTGAAAAAGTCAAGAAAAGTGAAATGTGAAATGTTGAAAAATGTATATAAGGAAATTATGAAATGTAATTAATACTCTTATTAAAACACCCCATTACTTAAAAGTACAATGATTTATACACATTGTACAACCAATTAAAACAATTAATACAAATCACAAACCGGGTTGACCCGGGACGCTTCAAACCCAACGGGTTGAACCGGTTTAATTTGACCCGTTTTCGACCCAACCTAGCAAGTTGACCCGGTTTAAATCGACCAAATTTTTGACCGGAACGGTTTAACCGGTTGAACCACCCGGGTCGAACCGGGTTTCAAAACATATCTAGCAAATTAAATACAACCAATTAAAACAATTAATACAAATCACAAACAGGGTTGGCCCGAGACGCTTCAAACACGACGGGTTGGATTGGTTTAATTTGACCCATTTTCGACTCAACCTAGAAAATTGACCCGGTTTAAATCAACCAATTTTTCGACCGGAACGGTTCAACCGGTAGAACCACCCGGGTAGGTTTCAAAACATATCTACCAAATTAAATATAACAAATTAAAACAATTAATACAGATCACAAACCGGGTTGACCCGGGACGCTTCAAACCCGAAGGGTTGAACCAGTTTAATTTGACCTGTTTTCGACCCAACCTAGCAAGTTGACCCGGTTTAAATCGACCAAATTTTCGACCGGAACGGTTCAACCGGTTGAACCACCCGGGTCGAACCGGGTTTCAAAACATTATGTTTAATTCCCAAATCTTCAAACTTTTATTATTTTTCATTTATAACCTATAAACTTTTTTTTATCAATAAACTATTTGTCGCTATAATATCCCGTTGCTATGCACGGGTACTCGTCTAGTTCAGTTTTAATTGATTCAAGTATTCAACATTATTTTACCACTTTTTGAAAATTTCTTATTATATAAGAGATTGTAAAATTCTTTATTTTTATTTAAATGAGTTATCTGCTTATCTTTAGTGTAGATAGATTGATTTGTTTGTATATTGCTAATAATTGTCCACCCATTAAATATCAATCATGTTCATTTTTTTAAAGGAAATGATTTGCACACTCCATCTTTTTATTAGGACACTCCTTTATATGTATTAAACTGTTGTACTGTGAATGTCCAGTGCTTTAACCGGTTATACATATGAGTGTCCTAATCAAAAAATGAAGTGTGTCAATCATCTCCCTTTTTTTAATGTCAACCAAAACTATTGTACGATTACTTATGTATAACAAATTATTTTATTTAGTGCTTAAAGGTATTGTTAAAAAGAGATGTAAAAAAACGTTGCCTTTTTTTTTTATACTCCGTAGTATTAATGACACTTGCTTCCTTGGCATATGCTTTATATCGTTGAAAAGAAATCAATTGTCGACATTTGTTCTTTCTGGCTTCTTTAAAACACATGTTTAAAATAATTTTCTAATAACTCTACTTGTAATTATGATACAAATTCAAAATTCCAAATTTACAGTCTACTTACATTTGTCAAAACGTAAAACACCTTCTACTGTAAGCCAGAAAATCATAAATTCGAAACAAGATATTACAGTACCATGCTAGTGACTCAGTCGTAGTGCATTGGTTAAAAAAACGACTACATATTTATGCTCAAATTGTACTAGACAAGTACCCGTGCATAGCAACAGGATATTATAGCGACAAATAGTTTATTGATAAAAAAAAGTTTATAGGTTATAAATGAAAAATAATAAAAGTTTGAAGATTTGGGAATTAAACATAATGTTTTGAAACCCGGTTCGACCCGGGTGGTTCAACCGGTTGAACCGTTCCGGTCGAAAATTTGGTCGATTTAAACCGGGTCAACTTGCTAGGTTGGGTCGAAAACAGGTCAAATTAAACTGGTTCAACCCTTCGGGTTTGAAGCGTCCCGGGTCAACCCAGTTTGTGATCTGTATTAATTGTTTTAATTTGTTATATTTAATTTGGTAGATATGTTTTGAAACCTACCCGGGTGGTTCTACCGGTTGAACCGTTCCGGTCGAAAAATTGGTTGATTTAAACCGGGTCAATTTTCAAGGTTGGGTCGAAAATGGGTCAAATTAAACCAATCCAACCCGTCGTGTTTGAAGCGTCTCGGGCCAACCCTGTTTGTGATTTGTATTAATTGTTTTAATTGGTTGTATTTAATTTGCTAGATATGTTTTGAAACCCGGTTCGACTCGGGTGGTTCAACCGGTTAAACCGTTCCGGTCAAAAATTTGGTCGATTTAAACCGAGTCAACTTGCTAGGTTGGGTCGAAAACGGGTCAAATTAAACCAGTTCAACCCGTTGGGTTTGAAGCGTCCCGGGTCAACCCGGTTTGTGATTTGTATTAATTGTTTTAATTGGTTGTACAATGTGTATAAATCATTGTACTTTTAAGTAATGGGGTGTTTTAATAAGAGTATTAATTACATTTCATAATTTCCTTATATACATTTTTCAACATTTCACATTTCACTTTTCTTGACTTTTTCACTTTCACCTTTGACCATTTTTGCTTTATAGGTAGTATAGATTAAGATGATCATATTATGTCGCAAGACAGTGTAAAGAACTAACGTATAAACAGAGAAATTGACAGATATTTATGGCTAGCTTTCTAAATACGTATTAGTTAGGGGATATTAATATTGCTTTTTTTTCTTAACACGATGTAAATGCATGAGGCCCTCGTAGGACGAGCTGTATTTTATGCATGTTTGGGTTTGTGTTCAGTGCCTTACTCTTAGGGCAGTGGTTGCTATATAATAATGATAGCAATTTGTTGATAAATTCAAGCAGTTGTTGCTATACTATATAATTGTTGTTCAAGCTGTTTTTGCTAAAGTAGTTGTAGCTCAAGCTGCTCTTGCTATAAAACAGTCTGAGCATTTATTTTTGTTAAAGAAAAAAGAGAGTTTATATAGTTTATGTAGTACTCTACATGAGACCTTTTTTTTATAAACTTACAAGCATCTCTAGCTACCATAGAGTTAATATTATATAGCGATAAAGGCACTAAAACAACGCTTCTAACACAAGGACAGTAACACAAGGACACTGCCTTCTTGCTTGCCCGGGCCTGCTTAGCCAAGACATCCAGTAAGGCTAAAGTAAGAACTCCGTAGGTGAACTAGCTTGTTGCTACTGTTTACTTACTCTATGCGGGTCCCTTCCCTTGGTTCAAATGCTCTGAGATTACGCCTTTTTGGGGCTTCATTAAGAGCTTGAAACCGGGACCCCAGAGAAAATCAAGCTACATCAAAGCAAGAAACCGTAGGCGAACTGGCTTCTATCTGCTTCCTACTATTCTTCCCCTTGCTTGTGGCTTGGCTTCTTGCTTGCCCCGGCTTTGCTGAACCAAGACACTAGCTTGCTGCTTACCCGACACTCCGAGCGTGCTACTCCCCGAGCAGCACTCTCTCCTCCGGCTTGCCGCTGTGGTGTCTCCAGACACCATAGTCTCCCGTTGGTCGACGGGTAGTCTCCCTCCAACGGTCGGTCGATGGTAGCACGTCCCTTCTAAAAAGTTGAGATAAGAAGGCCAAGTCTTTATGCAAGATTAACAGTTCTGCTGATATATTTCATGAACGTCTAATATTTCACATTTGTGATTCCTACGTTAAACTCCCATGAAGGTTGTTAGTTATTAGTCTTTTTCACTTTTACTATAAATTGTATTTGGCACATTTGAGAAATAAAGAAAATAAAGTTAGTTTCAAGTTCTCTGTCTCTCATCTTATAGGTCTTGGGAGTCTTACCTGCTCAAAGTTTTCCAAACGATAAGGAACACAAATATCATTTAGGCTAGCCGTAACGGTGATTCAACCACCTTTACAGCCGCTCCCTTTTTTTTTGGCTTGGTTAGGTCGCTCAGGAGACCGAATGGTTTGCATATGGTTTATGTGTGTGAGTGTTTTTTTAATTAATTTTTGTGAGTTATGTTTTTGTTTGTGACCCGGATCGCCTTACTACGGACATTTAGGGCACGTTTGGTAGAGAGAATTTCAGAAAATAGAAATGAATCAGAGAATATAAATTCAGAGAATAGAATTTAGTAGAGAATTTTGTTCAATTCTAATGTTAGGTAACAACATAAACTTAGCCCGAGAAATGAAAAAAAAAAAATTGTTGATTTTTTTTTAAATTTATTTTTTCTAAATAACAATTCTAAAAATATATTTAAAAAAAAATATTTTTTTATAAAATTTTTTTAATTTTTTTTTAAAAAAAGCTTATTTTTTAAAAAAATTATTTAAAAGAAAAAATAATTTATTTTTTTATAAAAATTATTTAAATATTTTTATTTTTTCTAAATAACAATTCTAAAAAAATATATTTAAAAAAAATATACTACGTATTTTTTTAATTTATTTTAAAAAATTAATTTTTTTAAAATTTATTTAAAAAAATTAATTTTTATAAAAATTATTAATTTTTTTTTCTAAATAACAATTCTTAAAAAAAATATTTTCAAATTTTTTTTTAAATTATTTTTTATAAAAAAATTATTTTTAAAAGAAAAACATTTTTAAAAAACCTATTTATTTTGTAAAATAAAAATAAAAAAATAAAATAAAAATTAAAAAAAAAAAACCTCTATTCTCCAAATTCTCCACCAAAACTATGGAAATGGGAGTAACCAAATTACACTACCCAATTCTTTTCAACTCTCTACTAATTTATCCTCAATCTCCACTTTTTTTAATTCTCTCTATCAAACAAGAGAATTTGATCAAATTCCATTTCTCTCATTTCTTTTCTCTCTACCAAACACACCCTTAGAGAAAGAAGTTGAGATGATGCTTAGGTTGTAAGAACATTTGATCGCCCATAAAGTCACCATTACTACTGGTCTTACTTTGCTAAAAAAATAAAAATAAATAATAATAATAATAATAATAATAATAATAATAATGATAATAATCATCATGATAATAATAATAATAATAATAATAATAATAATAATAATAATAATAATAATAATAATAACCGAACCAACCAATAACCGAACCAACCAATAACCAGTCACATCCAAACACGCATCTTTACCTTGGAGCCAATTAAATAATAAAAGATCTGCAAGTCGTAGCTCTTTCCCATCCTCCGAGAGGAAACCCATAGGAGCCTCCTTACGCACCATAATCCCAACCTTTGAACATATGTCAACAAGAATATCACGCACCAGATTATGCCTGAACTTCACACCCAGTTCGCTAGAAACAGTGAACTGCATGATCTCCCAATTGGTCCATACGATACACAACAACTCGGGAAATTGCATTTGCTGGGATTTGAACCCTGGCCACCCAGCTCACCACACACACACACACTACCACTGCCCTAGGGTCTTTTCTCAAAACCAGGCCAAACCCCTTTCTCAAAACCGGGATTTATGTTTTTTTCGCATAGAGTGAGTCCCTAACCCTTTGAGCCCTCACCCAAAACCTGGCTCTGTATAGTGTTTCAACCGGGTTCTATGGCCTTTTCTATAGTAGTGGTAGTAATCGTAAAATAAAGAAAAAACTAATGTATAAACAAAGTTTAAATGTTTAGATATCCAAAATCTAATTAGAGATATGGGCCAGGAATGATTTTTGCCTCTTAAGTCTTTTACTTTTTCTAATTAAGAGTTTATTAGATTATTCTAAGCTTGGTTAGGTTTGAAGTTGTTAAAATGGCACAGAAACAACTACGTAACTACCTAACCAACCACCCCTTGGCGATCTTTCTTTTATTACAACTATAAACACTGAAGACTTGTCCCCAAATGGATGCAAGCCAATACAATACAAGAACCAAAAACAAGATTGTCCTCCTAATGAGTGCAATTTGATACAATCAACTCACAGACTATCACCAAACTAAACCAAACCTAAAACCTGCAGATCAAGATGATCTGCTAACTAATCTATGAAAGAAACCCAGAAAAAATGAAAGTAACAATACAACTTTGAGAGAGAGTTTATGACTGCGTGTTTTGATTGTGAGAGATAAAAGCTGAAGATATGAAACCCTAGCTCTGGATGTGAGCTTATATACACATATGTTACACTTTGCATCCTGCACACACACAAACAATACAAACACAACTCAAAGTAATATTAGTAATATAAATGTTACCAAACAAACCCCTGAGTTTCATAAGTTTGCAAGAGTATTTATTTCAACAGAAGTGATCAACTAAGAGAGTTTTATATGATTTCTTTTTCACTAGGATATTATAAGCTACATATATAGGTATTTATTTTATACGACTTTATAGAACATGAAACATGTGTTTCTCATAGCTAGATTTATAGCAGTGTGTCGTTGACTAACTTCAATATTTATTTTTTTCTTTTCGATGTCATATAGACATATTACCATGACTTGATACTAGCTCAATTTCTTCTTGATCACATATTGTAACTTTGGTTTATCTTATCGAGTTATAGAAACTTAATCAGAAACTAATTTGAGTTAGTTTAAGTTAGCATGTTTAAGTTTTATTGTTTTTCAACACATATATATTAACCATGGACATAAGCTACATAATTTGAACTTGGAACATCATCATGCACTTAAATAAAAATAAGAAGGCACTCTTTTATCAACCGAGAAGTTCAAAAACTCGATCTTGACACTCATAGAGTATCTTCACAGCTTGAACACATGTGAGGAACAATGGCAATAACTATAATACATTAGTTTCAAATATATGTTTGATGTCTCGATGTTAACAATAGCCTAATACACTTTGTGGCATGGTAATAGTCACAGCCCGGCTTGTACGAATGTACATGTTTTGATTCGTTATCCGACTATCCAACCTGCCTGACCCGTTCATTGTGACCTATACTCAAGTGAACACATCACACTGATTTGAATCTTGGATCCGCCACTGCCAATGATTAAAACTTTGCCTTTGCACTTGACAAATCTTGTGACCAAAATTCTTTTCTTTACACTAACAATGTTTAAAAAGATCATTGTGATGTGTTTTTATACAAAAAGAAATCGCATTAAAAGCTTTACAGATTTATATTTCTCTCCCTTCTTGTTATGAAGTGGAACAACGCGAATCCCAGGTCTTAATTCTGAAACGGGTAAGCACGTTTGACCAGCAAAGTCATCCCTATCTACATCATATTCTTGTACAACGATTTCAAGTAATGCTAGCTCGGGGACTGTCAATGGGAATGTGAACTCTTCATTCCATATGGGTGTCCAATCATCACCGATTACTTTGGTTCTCTTCTTGGCCACATCAGCCGGCACTCCAGCCATGTAAACCTATCAATCCCATTCTATCTTTAGATATTGTTATGATTGCTTAGATGAAATTAATCCTAGTTCATAAGGGGAATTCCTATATATGAGGTATTTAAAGACAAGTTTTGCATGTTTTGTACTAGGTGAACCAAATTTGAACATGAGAAGTACTAGGTATGGCCTTAAAGATGAACGGGACCCATTTCTTCTATGATCTTTACCTACTTGTGAGGTACTAACCTTTGTGTAGAAATCTGGAGGTGAAAATGCATCGAAGTGAGTCTGGCTAAAATCCAACCGCCATCCATCGCCCATATAAACTTTCACCTGAAAAAATAACACGTTTTTTATAATAACAGCGTAGGGAAACATGTCATGAGATGCGAGAGGATAATCAGAATTACTCATCCAACCTTCAGAGTTTTCTTCACTTGTAATGTTGCCTTCGGGTCAAACACCTCGTCATTAGGACCCTTGTCCATAAGAAACTCAGGCTTTCTAACATAACCACACGCTCCATTCGATCTAAACATCCCATGCATCATCCAAAGTGATCTTCCATACCCCTAATTACAAAAACATAGTGTGCGAGTGAGATTAATAAACAAAATATTGATAAAATATCAACGAATTCCTCTACAAAACTCACCTGCATATTGAAGGCGACCATTTGAGCGCCATGCATCCATGCAGTAAGTGGTCTAAAGTTTGTTGAGGTAACCCGTGTTCCCTTTGGAAAAACCCGAAGAATATACTTCTGAGTGAATCTATAATGCAAATGACCATGTTTAGTCCCAAAGAAAAGAACCAAACCTTTGGTTTCACTTTGAATGTCAATAATTGTGTCAACAAAAGTATAAGTACTATTTAAGAGGTGTTTGAATGTGCATTATGATTATATGTGTTGCAGAATGAGAATGGGATTAGTGGCAGTAATACAAGTTATTGGAGAAGATAGTGGTTGGATGTGCTTCACTGTTTAAAGTTTTTGTCAAATAATAATCATAAATTGAGTGTTACGAAAATTCTGATAAGAGTCGAATAAGAGTATTGACACAATAAAGAGTTAGACTCAAATTATGTTAGAAAGAAGGGTAAATAGGTAGATTGAGTTATGTGGCAGCTTGTTTGAAACTCTTGAGCATAATTTGTTCATCCAATCAATAAGAATGATTGCGGCTTTAATTCCAAATATAAAGGTAAATGGGTACATTTCTCTGCATTTATAATTGTAGCTATGATACTCATAGTACGTTTTTCATTTAAAAAAAAAAAAAAGGTCCAAAATGGTTCATATGGCATTTACAGTTGAAGTAGGACAACTTACTATGTTACCTGACAATATCAGCTCCGTAAAGACTAGCAGCTCTTTCAAGGGCTTGTTCGCTCAAACTAAGACGTTTAGCATTCCCAGGATCATCTGTTAATGCTCTTCTGGTGCCATTTTTGGGTTTAGATGCATGAATTGCAATAAGGTGTTTATATTCAGGGGCTATTTGCTGCCCAAGTTTTTCATCTTCAATATTATCATCAACTTCATAATCAACACCAAGGATTTGTGCCAACGGTTGACTTGTGCTGGAGCTTACGTTGTCTATCTCACTTGCACAATATCTTTCGCTTGCAAAATATCTTTCGCTTGCACAAAATCTATCACTTGCGCAACATTTATTGCTTGTAATGTATCTCTCATCCTCATCACTGTTGCTCTGCTATTATCAAACCAAGTTGAAACAAACCAACCCACTTCAGAATAGGTATCAACTTTTTAAGCTTCTTATTTTGTTATTTATTCCAAACAAACCCTTGTTGGTTGTAAATAAAGGTAAATATGTGAATTTTGGTTATGTTTGATTCCTAACGGGTCAAATGAGCATAATTAGAAATACAGCTAAGTGGTTTGAAAGTAGTCTGCATTTTTTTTTTTTTTTTTTTTTTTTCCCGCATAAAATCTCCATTCATTGTATTCAAATAATTTAAATTATAATCGAAAGAATATAAATTTCCCAACCATACTTGACACACTAATCATTTCATATAAGTAAAAAGTTTTTGACAAAAAGTGTTCCATGCCAACCCAACTCGTTTTGACACATGACAAATATTACCCAACCCACTCATTTTGCTACCTTTCAAATGATGGAAGGTAAAGTAAATAAAGGTTTGCATGATATTTTCTGTACAAAATCATTCATTCTTGCGGGGGATACTGGTGTTTGCTATAGCAAGTAGCCAAGTTAAATGGTTTAGAAAATAAATCACTTTATAAGACGATCAAAGGAAAAAAAATTCTTGTTAACTAACTTTTTGATCTTCCAACTCATCATCAGATGACTCTTTATCCATTGATGAACGTTCTTTGCTCGCATTCTTGACTTTTGGGGGTTTTGATGAAAGAATGATATGATGTTTCAATGCATCGGGTGAAGGGAATTCATCTTTGTCGCTCGCCTTAGGGAAGTATAGCATATCACCAAAAGTGCTTGTGACCATCTAAAGTTTAATAATTCGACTATTCAATATTTAAAATCATCTATAAGGCTTTATGAAAATTATTAAACAAAGGTAAATATGTTGCTAACCTCTGCAACTTTAGCTTGAAGACTTGGTGTAAGATGATCCTCTAAAGTGATAATAACAGGATATGGGGATTTCACAAAAGCATGCTCTTTAATCGATGTTAAACATTTATGAAGTGTTACCGGAGTTGTTAATGTCCTATTTACATCATATTTATAAACACAAAACATTAAATGTAAGATAAAAGTGGCGAGAAGGGGAGGTTTATTGGGTGGGTCTATGAATCAAAATAGGCCGGGTTGTCCCACAAACACTTTTTGTCCATTTTTCCTAATCAAAATTATTAAATAAAATATTTGAATAAAAATAAATTCTACATATTCGACTGATTCCTTTTTAGCTAGACTTTTTTATTGACCCGTTTAAGATGTAACACAACCCAAATCGACCCATTCATAGTAAAGGAGTCCAATTGCCACCTCTAATAAAAGAGAAGGAAAAAAAGGAGGTGTGCATGCCTGCCATGTAGCACATGTATTCCATCTTTTGAATTATTTGGCCATAAATCGAGCTCTATTGCCCGAACACCCCTTTCAAGAGCCCTTATGATTGGTACTTCACTTGAATCGCTACTGAGTTGATTTCCTGTAAGGTATGAGTTGTGACCCGTGTATATAAAATAATGCTGCAATGGTGCAGTCATATCTTGATGTACCTAATCATACAACTTGATGAGGAACATAACACCAAATATTAAGAAGCTAAAGTTATTCAAACAAGTAAAGACATGAAGATTCTGCGGAGTAGTTAGAACATCATGCAATACCTACATGAACATCCTGATACTTGTTACATGTATCAGCATTCACCAAATTTCGTGATATAGCTGTCTCATGTGAGTAGTTGTGCTATGAAAATGTGCACAAATAACTAAACATTTTTTTTTAATTAACTAACAAGCAAATTTGGTACGTTAAAGCTCCTCAGAACTGGCATTGACCTTAAATTATGGATATAAAAACATACATCTTAATAATCTGTTAAATAAGTTCCAAATACAGTTATTTTTTACTTCCTAAGTCAAATAGCTAGGTTACTTCTTAACTCTGATACTAGCCCCAAAATTCGAGATATCGACAAAAAAAAAAAAGTGCAACTGATTACTAGGATTTAATCAAAACACAATCAAATTGGTAGCTCTACCTTATGCTCCAACATTTCCAACAGCCTTAGCATTGACTTTCTAAGTCAAACAAGTTAATTATCATACAATCATAAACCTTCACAACCAAAACAAAATCAAATTCCATCCCATTTAATACCAACATCACATTCACAACCATATCTCATTAACCATATAATAAACAAAACTAACCACATTTTCAAAACAGCCCAAAAGTTAAAAAACAAACAAAAAGAAAGAAAGAAATACCAACCTGAGTTTTTATAGGCCCATTGATATCATCCATCAACAAGTATTTCAAAAAATCATTAACATCAAAAACATAACGCGTCAAATGAGACTGTGACGAATTAAGAACTCGGTCCATAATCTGCTCCACGTCATCAATTGTCACCCTATCTTCTCCCTGAATCTCATTTAAAAACCGTAAAAATTCCTCAGGTGACATCTCTGATTCACCTGAGGTATACATTTTAAAGATTTCATTGACATCAGGTGGTGGGCCGAGTTCGCTGACTTTGTACTTTCGGTTAAAACAACCAAACATTTTGTAATAATTGTAGCTTCCAATGCCGGTTTTCCTTCTTCGATCTTTTTTACCATCGCCGTTGTGGTACATGTGTTGGTTTAATGAATTTATATATAAATCTTATTATTGGGTTGGATTGTAACATTAATTATGAAGATTGAACGTAAAAATGTGTAAGTTTTGAATGTTTTTGCATGAAATGTGATCATATGGAGGAAGAGAATGATGATATGATAGAGATTGGTTCTACATTTGTTTTAGTTATTTTTTAGGTTAGATTATTTGTCTAGGATGAGATGATGACATTAATAAACAAGGTGTTTTTATAAGATTTGTGTTCTATGTAACGTTTGTTTATTGCAAGAAAATTAGTTGGCTTTTTTTTTTTTTTTTTTTTTTTTTTTTTGCTATGTGTCTATTTTAATTCTTTCTTGTTAATCACACTAAACTTGCTAATCATCCTAACACGTATACTAAATAACAAGATTAACCAAATTATGAGCAGTGATTAACAAAAAATAGTTGTAAATTATTGCTTTGTTGGCTAACTAAATAAGAGCTACATTATTTTTTCATACCCTTTCTCCAATTTAAACCCATTTCCAAACACTTGCTTCTCCTTAACAAAAACTCACAAAATAAGCACACAAGCTAGCCCAATATACTGATAGCCATAATGGAGTAATTGACCCATACTGAACTGAACCAAAGCCTTTGGGGTGAGTTATAGCTGTCAAGTCACATTGTTAGCGTATAACCAGATCTTAGGCCACTCCTAATGGAGGGTCGACCCTTGGGTCGGTCGAGCCCTCCGAACGCTTTCCCCACCCCACCCCCCTCCTCTACGAGGTGCGCAAGTAACACGTCCCCCTGTTTTGGCTTGGTTGGGTCGTTCAGACGATCGAATGGATTACACACAAGAACTAGCTGTTGGCTAGTTAAATGGGGTGTTTGTTTAAAAAAAAAATGGTCATGCATTTGCTATTAGCATTGTGTCTTAGAGAGAGAAACACAGATAGCGCTAATATGAAAATCATTTGATTTTCTGGGCCCTAAAATATTTTTTAATTATTTTCTTTTGTTAAATAAAACAACATATTTTAATAAATTAAAAAGAAAGAAAAAAAAAAAAAGACTTCATAAAATTAAAAAAATAATAAAAATAAAATACAATCTGGTGATTAAGGTTCTGCCACAATATCTTGTCCAAGGTCGTTGTGCACTTTTTTTCCCCTAATCATGAAGTTCTTTGATTTTCCTTCGTTAGATGCTGCATCTTTCGATCGAAGTACGTTGCACATTCGGTTATGAACTTACGTACAATTCATTAAATTCAATAACAGCAGATCCTTGATCTTTTAATATTATGTTATAAAATATGATTCAACAGTACATTTTTTTTGGGTAACCATGGTTTCCGACTTTTTGATCGACTAAATTACGGGGTTTGAACTAATCGTCACACAGACTCAAACCAGGTAAAGCCTCCCCTTCAGGAGGATGGCCTGGCCACTTCGAGGTTGTTTGCATCTAGTAGGAATTGAACTTGAGACCTTAAATCTTAGAGTGATAGTTACACGTTATTTTGCCACTAGAATGCCCATGAGTGGTTTAACTATACATGATTCCTCGTATTGTGTTGACTTGATAAGCACGTGTGAGTTATTGTAAAATTTACCATACCGGGTGCTCTTAACAGTAACATTTGGTTGCAAATTTTCATTAGCTTGAGTTTTGGTTTTGGGTCGTAAGTTGTCTTTACAACCAATCAATCATTAAAGTAACTTGTTCTAAAGTGTGACCAATTGTTATCCATATTGTTAGATTAGGTGTAGTGGTGATGAACATTACCACCACTAACTCAGCGTCACATCGTCTTTTGACTTCATCACCAATAAAGTATGATAAGACAACAAACTTTATCACCCAAATATACCTACTTATACACAAATATACTCGCACAAACCAACATCACTCCCAAGCACAAGTCTATCGATCAAACGATCGATTTGTGCTCAAAACTTATCACCAACGCAGATGCGGGAGAGAAGTGTTTTAACATGCATGCGTATGTGGGAGAACGCGTCCAACGTCCCCTTGATAGCCTTATGTTGATTACTCCGTATTACTTTCCACACATACATAAATCCAACAATGGCGAGAATTAGAAAAAGCTAGTGTTCTTGTCTCTCTTTTTTAATTGGTTAACGCCATTTATCTACTCCTTGTTGATAATGAAACAAACTAGCTGAGAAGCCGACCCTGGCTTGCGGACAATTTAAATTCAAGCAGTGCTGATTTAGTAATTTACCAACTATTGACAATGTTTTTCGTACGTGGCCGTCTCATGGATTTCGGTGGCCCCGTGCCATCACCACAAAGAGACCCTTAAACACACATATAAAATACACATGTACCACTAGTGCGTAAACTAATTAAACTCAAGCCTCATGTAGTGTTTATACATATAATAAAGTGCATGGAATTTTGTTGCTCTTGTTAAGCGATAGTTCTCTCAACTGATCATATATAGCCGTGTAAAAATTCATTAAAACACTTGCTTTGACTCAAAAATGAAATGCAAGTTTGTCCATGTACGTATCTTTAGTTCTTTACACCTGACGTAGACGCAGCCTCCAGATTTCCAAAAGATAGTCAAACCCACTGAATGCACCGAGCAACCATGCATCGTGTACAAGTGGACTGTGGACCCATTTTGCATTTAGTATTTGTTTTTCTTTTTTTACATTTCAACAAAACTTTTGGTCTTCGGTAAGTAAAAGAATGTCGTTGATATATCTTAATAAACTATAGTGTGCAATAAAGAGTATCGAATATCATTAGAGATTTAACTTTAATTATCATAAGAAATATTAAGTTGAACTTAGTTGACCGAATCAATCCCAACTCAGATATAATGGGTAGATGTGATACACTTTTGGTATTTAGTATTAACAACTTACCCTGTTTTAAGGCTAGCTTTATCCCAACCTTCATAGTTGACAAATTAAAAAGTTAGTTAAAGATATCTGAAATGGAAAATGAAGATACTGAATTATAATGGTACAAAACTATAAATGCTAGTAAAATAAATACAATAAGTTAAATTTAATAAATATTGGTGCTTAGTTTTTAGTAAGGGGTGATACATACATTATTTCTTTTGATCGTATACACCATAATTTATGCATTACAGTGTTGTACGATATCTTATATAGCTTGTAAAAGATGGTGTATTTATCAAATATAATAATGTATATAACTATATATCAATTCCCTTTTTAGTAAATCTTCAGTGCCTTTTTAATAACATATGTGTGTTTCTTATACTAGTTTTGTAGTCATATACATACATGATTTTAATGTAAGTTAAATTTAATAAATAGTTGTGTTCATATATTTTATAATTTCATGCATATATAAAAGTTGATTTAATTTCATAATAATATTACAAAAATATTGTTTCACTTATAATATTGCAGTCGATATCTCATGGTTTTGATTGCATATATTCTTCAGCTTGATATTACACCTCGTACTAAAAAGGAGTTTTAGTATTACGATCAATTTAATAATAATAACAATATATTGCAATAATAATTATTATGTTAATAAACAATAAAAATATTTCTAATTTTTTAAAAGTACACGGGTAATTGTTAAATTTATCAATTTACTAAAGATTATGAAAATCGAGAATATTACACTCAAATCCATTAAAAATAAATAAATAAAAATAAAATAAAGTACCCCATCTTTAGAGGTTTTGAATTTGATTGTAAATTGTAACAATCCAAATATAACTCTATTTTGCACTTAGATTCGAAAGTATAAAAAATGAGCTCGCAAGTTTATACGTGTTTTTATTATTTTATAAAAATTAATCTCACAATGTTAGTCAAAATTGATTTTAGCTTTCATTTTTATTAACTAATCAGAAGAGTATATTTTGAAACCGAGCTCTTATATTGGTCAAATTTTGGGTTTTAAAGAAACAATTTTCAATTAAGCTTCAAAAGAAGTGTTTAACCTTATCGAATTAAAGATTGGTGTGTTCCTAAAAGAATATAACGCATTTGTTCACTTAAGTAAAATAACAGGACAAAAACAATACTCGAACAAGTCTAAGTACAAGAGAAAGAAATATCTCTCTTTTCTGTAAAATATAAAAAATTTATAATAAATGTTTCTATGTATATTTTATTCATTGTTTTCACTTTTCATTTAATGACGATATTAGTCATTCGTAAATCTCAAAAAATGTTTTGTTTTCTCACACATACATGGAGTATGTATCAGGTCTGAAGACCTCATTAACAAATAACAAAATGAATTGATTCTTCAGTTGATCAATCATATCCATGACTTAGACAATAACTCATGTTGTTAGAAATGTTTCCTCCGAATTAGCTTAGTACAAGCAAAAATCTACATAGTTCAAAGGCAATGAGGTGTTCTTGTAGAAGACCATAATTAGATAATAGCATAAGGCACGAACAAGTGATTTAGCAACATGCACGAAAGCTTTTCCCCGTGTCTATCGCTAAAGCACTTGACACATGACATGAACCGTCATTATTAACTCGGTAGGTAATACATTATGCTACAGTCTGAAAGACAAATAATATAAATAGGTCAAACCAGTTAAGTGATTGAGCATTCAATACTGGAGCATTGAAATATTGAATACACTCTTTCTCTCTATACTTTCTATTTCTACCGTATTACTTCATACACATACTTATTTTGACATTAGAGTTACGTTAAAGACAAAACTGTCTACTGAGACTAACGAGTGTTACTTGTCTTGTTATAGTTTGATGAAGTTAACAAAAGGACCTAAGTCGTTCAGCTTGATCCATCCGTTCTTAGTAGGACAATATAGAATACTTTAAAGGTTTTTTTTTTTTTTTTTTTTTTTTTTTCTCTCAGAATTTTCTATTAGATTAAGTTTTTGTTTACCATTTTCTATTAGATTAAAGTTTTTTACTTTTACAATTTTATATTAGACTAGATTATTAACAATAGTTAAGCATATAGCTAAAACTATATTCCACCTTTATACGCCGCCGCACCACACTACACATTTTGTTAGTATTTAATACGCTTTGTTTCACACAAATTTCTCATTCAATTCATCAGTGACTGTAAACGCTTTCATCATTCATTATTTCACTTTTATTTTCACTCATTTCAATTCATCGCCGACCAACTCTTTCAAGGATTCCGTCAACATATATACTAGCTAGGTACCGTACGTACATATTTATTCATGCTTGTAATATACGCACACAACACAACCTCACTTCCATATGTTGTTTCTTTAGCTTTGTACTCTTGTTTATTATTAGTACCCGAACATTATATTTGTCGTTAAATCCTAGGCTTTTTTAAGGACTTTATGGTAGAATAGAAACCTGTTAATGCATGCATGTTTGATGTAAATATTTTATGTTTAAATACCCTTTTGTACTTGCTATGTTTCAAAATTAGACATATGATAGTTATGTACTTATTTAACCATTTAAAATATATGTGATGTTTAATCTTGTTTTTATGCTTAAATAGTTAAACTACATGTGCAGAGTTGAGAATGTTTTTAAGTTGAATATTATAATTATAATCGTTATTACTACGTAGTATTAGTTATTTTTTTTTTTTTTTTTTTTTATTTTTTTTTTTTTTAATGTTATGAGTTACAAACGGCGTGTGTAGATTGAATTAGGTTGTAGTAGTGTGTTCTTAAAACCTAGTTTGTACGGTACAACCTGCTAATGTTTAGCTGTAATTTGTGATTTGAATTGGTTTAGTGTCAAAAAAATTGCAACATAATTTTGTTTGTTCAGTTGATATATTTGGTCCATTTTAGTTATCGTTATTTAAAAGCATTGCTATATCCTCTTATAAAATCCATTTTAGTTATCGATAGTTATCAATTTCCACCTATGTCATTGTAAGTGTAACAGCCTTAGGGGTATTATGGTCATTTGCTTATTAAAAATGACTAAAATGGAACACGTTTCATAACCTTAAAGGGATCGTAGTCGAGGACAATGACTAGAACAGAACACAACTGGAAGTATGGTTGATGTAGATGTTGAAATTAACTCATTTTTGTTGTGAGTTTTAGAAACAATTTGACTTCATAAAACTAGATTTCATCACAACTAATTTAACTTCATTGTATTATTTCTAGGCTTCTGAAATAGATAACAGGACCCGTATGGTGAGTTTTAGTGAAGATGGTAGTAATGTTCAAGCTAACAACATTACTAATCCGAAAAGAAGATCTTGTGGATTAGTAAAAGATGATTTCTTACCAGAAGAGTCATTCCAAAGCTGGTCAAACTACGGTAAGGCCTTACTAGAAACCAAAACACGTCTAAAAGACAGGGTTCTTGCCCGATCATCAGACCAACTTGAGCTCCATGATATGCGTGCCCGAAGCCAGAACGAGATGAAAAAGACCCTTAACTGGTTCGATCTCATTTGGTTTGGTATTGGAGCTGTGATGGGTGCTGGTGTGTTTGTTCTCAGTGGAGAAGCATCCCGGGATTTTGCAGGCCCTGCTGTCCTGCTGTCTTATCTGATTTCGGGCTTTGCTGCTTTGCTCTCTGTGCTTTGCTATACTGAATTTGCTGTTGAACTTCCGGTTGCTGGTGGCTCGTTTGCTTACCTAAGGGTCGAGCTTGGTGATTTTGTAGCTTATATTGCTGCTGGAAACATTCTGTTTGAATACGTTGTAGCTGGAGCCAGTGTGGCTCGTTCATGGACTTCATATTTTGCAACCTTATGCAACCACGATCCTAACGACTTCCGTATAAATGTTACATCTTTAGCAGACGGATATAACCACTTAGACCCGATAGCAGTTGGTGTTTCAATATTAATTTGCGTTCTTGCTTCTTTGAGCGTGAAAGGATCGTCAAAGTTCAATTCAATCACAACCATAATTTACATGACATTGATGGTTTTTATGATTGTGGCAGGGGCTACAAAAGCAAATACAGCCAATTTCACGCCTTTTGCCCCGTTCGGGATTCGGGGCATTTTAAAGGCTTCATCTGTTCTTTTCTTTGCATATGTTGGGTTTGATGGGGTGGCAACCTTAGGTGAAGAAACCAAGAATCCAGCTCGGGATATACCGATTGGTCTAGTTGGTTCCATGATGACTGTCATTACGATTTATTCACTTTTAGCAACCGTGTTATGCTTAATGCAACCATTTAGCCAAATCGACCGAGATGCACCCTTCACAATCGCGTTCCAAGCTGCAGGAATGAATTGGGCTAAGTATATAGTCGCATTAGGTGCGTTAAAGGGTATGACTACGGTTCTGTTAGCTAATATTATCGGTCAAGCTCGTTATTTCACTCATATTGCTAGAACCCACTTGGCACCACCCATTCTAGCCGTGATTCATAAAAATCGTGGAACACCAATGAACGCTACCATCATTATGACTGCAGCAAATTGTCTAGTCGCATTCTTTACAAACCTCGACATTTTAGCTAACCTTCTTTCAATTTCAACGCTCTTCATTTTCTCACTAGTAGCTATTGGGTTACTAGTGAGGCGATACTATGCAACAGGAGAAACATCAGTTCAAGACAGAAATAAACTGATCTTGTTACTAGCTTCGATCATCTCATCAGCTATTGGACTATCGATACTTTGGTCATTAGATGTGAAGTTTTGGGTTTGGTATGCGATTATGGGTGGTGTTTGGTTTTTGGCAACACTTGGTCTTGAGTTGATGGTGAAGCAAGCAAGGAAGCCAAAACTGTGGGGTGTGCCGTTGGTCCCATGGTTACCATCGGCTAGTGTTTGTATTAACGTGTTTATTATGGGCTCCATTGATGGTGTGTCTTTTCTGAGATTTTTGGGTTGGACCGGTTTGTTGCTTGTTTACTATTTATTCATTGGATTGCATGCTTCTTATGATGCATCAAAGGATCGCATGAAGGCTGGGGTTACTAGTGGAGTGTCGGCAACATCAGAAGCTATGGAACAAGGGGAAATAACTCCTGCAGGAAAATAAGTTCTGGTAGTAATTACACACTTTTGTTAACTTTTCATTGCCTTTTGGAATTGTTAGTTTTGGCATTAGCATCTACGTAAACTATCCATTTCTGTTACTGTTTATTTTAGTTGCTAGTATTGATGACCGTAAGGTTTCCCTTGAATACACCCTCTTTCGGTCTTTTGTATGCAATGGAACATAATAGAGTAACAAACATCGTTGTTATAAAATTGCGATGACTAAGGAGACACTGGTAAGAATAATTATCGTTATTAACATTAACAATATATACAATCATGAACCAAAGTTTATTATGTGTAAGCTTTTCTTGATTTTGGTATTTATATATTATATTTAGTAAAGGGGTTGGTTATTGCATCTGCATTTCCTTTTTCCCAATTGGAGATAGGATTGTTGGAAACATAAACATCTGAGGTACTTATTGTTATGTTTTCTTCGTGCAGTATCTGATACGGTTTCTTAGCTGTTTGGTGTGTATGCCTAGTACCATGTTCAGTCTAGGCTCTTGCGTTTGCATTGGCGCATGTGTTCTGTTTCTATATTATATGTCTGAGTTTTTGTTATCAGAATTAGCAACATCCTTACATACAATCAAAAAGGTACATAGCAGAGATATTAAAGATCACAACTAATCTTAAAAATATGAATAATGGTGGTAAAATAGAAAGATGAACTTCGTATTACGCTGGTTTTGAGGGGATATGAAATGTTATCTGTGTTTCTTGACCACTTAATTCATGTATTTATCGTGCATCGTCCCATTGCTTAGCTCTTTTGGAGTTTCTGCTATCAACATCAGTAAGGTCCGAAAAAGAAATGTTCTTACATTTATATGGAACTTGCACATACCCCTTAATTGGATATGGGCACCCCTTATTTTTTATTTTATTTTTATAATTTTGTTTTTTTATTTTATAAAACTTCAGAACTGAAAGTACGGAAAAGAATATGTAAAGTTTGATAAGTCAAAAGTATTAACAAACATAAACTATGGAACAAAAAACGGTAATATAAATGTCTTTTCTTGTCTGCAGAGTGAACAAAATGAGTAAAAATGGCTTAAGGTGCCACTAACCACTGAGGCACTTTATCTTTTTTAACAACAACCTTTAGTAAACTAAAACCTAAGTGCTGCCTTAGTCCAATGGTAAGATACGTGCTTATACTTCCACATGTGCCCATCTATGGCACTTTATCTTTTTTAACAAGTTAATTGAAAGTTTTGATTCAAATAATAAATTGTATTTGATATAAGTCGTCTAAATTACTAGTTATAATACCCGCGCACGCGCGGGTTTTTTAAAATTTTTTGAAATAATTATTTAAAAATTTTAATCCTATTCTTAATTGCATCTTATCTATATTTTTATATTTATCTTCTACTTGTGTTGTGGATAAATATAAAATAAACAATCTTTTTTTAAAAAAAATATCTTATCTATATTTTTTGTATTTATCTTCTACTTGTGTTATGGGTAAATATAAAATATTACCTAATAAGAAAATAATTTTTTTTAAATAAAATTATTACTAAATCAGGTATGAATTTATTTTTTTGAAATGCAAAATTCCCAGGGTTTTATTTTATTATATAAAAGATTATGATTAACTTATTTAAATGTTATCATTGGGGTTTACTTTATTTAATATTACGTAACTCGTAGTAACTCATTTAGCTTTAATTAGCTAACACATGTTTCTTGCAAACCGTCTTTGTATTCGTGCATGGTAAACAGAAACCTTCTTGCGAGATTCTTGAGGACTGAGGTTAGGTAGTTTTGATTGATCCACTTGGCATCCGGAACTTAGCCTACTATTTTTAATGTTTACAATATTAAAGTTGGTTTTATAGATCGTTATGTAACACCCGTTTGGGTTAGATTTGTCATGTTTTGTTATTAAACGAAATATGCAAACTATTGTTTTAGACTTCTGTTACTTATTTTTATAACTAGGACTATATAATAAAAATATTTGAAATGGCTATTTTTCGGAATTGGGGTGTTACATGACGAACTTGTTGCATTGCATCAGACTCAGACGTGGGATTTAGTACCATTGCTAGTCGACAAGCGTGATAAAGGCTCTTATTGGGTCTACAAGATTAAAACCAAATCTGACGGGTCCATTGAAAGATATAAGGTTCGTCTTGTTGCCAAAGGTTATGCTCAAGAGTATGTTATGGATTATGAAGAGACAATTGCTCTTGTTGCAAAAAATGACAATGGTAAGAACCTTGATTGCAGTTGCTTCTAGTCGTAAATGATGTCAAAGATGCTTTTTTTAATGGTGATATGAATGAAGAGGTTTTTATGACACCACGTTCTGTTGTCTCTCACAAACCAAGAGAAGTTTGCAAGCTCAAAAAAACTTTTCATGGTCTCAAATAGGCACCCAATGCTTGGGATGAGAAATTTGCAGCAATAGTTACCTCTCTTGGGTTTTTCTCTAGCCATCATGATCACATATTATTTGTAAAACATTAAGTGTTGGGCATATACTTTTTGTATGTTGATGATATGATTATTACTAGGGATATCCATGGTCTTTGGTCTAGTGGTACGTGAGTTGCCTAACAACCTAGAGGTTGTGGTTTCAAGCCTCACTAGAGGCATTTGTGAGATATATTGTGAGATTTGTGGTATAAGGTGTGAAAAAATTGCCGTTAAAAATAAGAAAATAAATAAAAATGATTATTACTAGGGATGATTATGTTGGAATTGAATCATTTGAAATCTGAGTTAACTCATCGTTTTGCTACGAAGGATTTGGGCTTATACATTATTTTATGGGTATTGAGGTTGCTTCTTCATCAAAAGGATGTATTTTGTCTCAATCCAAGTATTTAGCTGATTTAGTTGATCGTGCAAGAATTAAAGACAAAATGATTGAAAATATTCCTATTAATGCTAAGGCAAAGTACACTCTGATAGATGGTGATTCTTTGCCAGACTCAAGTTTGTATCGGACTATTGTTGGAACTGGGATGTTTGGTTTATCTTATAGTTCCACGTCCAAATATTTCTTATGAAGTTCATATTGTTAGGCATTTTGTTTCAGCTCCAACAACGGTTCATTGGCCTGTTGTTTTACACATTCTCAGGTATCTTCGGGGTTTTCAATTTCAGACACTTTTGTCTCCTTCTACATCTACATTGGACCTGCATGCTTATGGTGATTCTGATTAGGCTGGCGATTCGGTTTCTCGCTAGTGAACTACTGGGTTTTATAAATTTCTTGGTGATCCCTTATTTCGTGAAGAGTAAAAAACAATATGTTATTTATAAATTTTCTATCGAAGCTGAATACCGAAGCCATGGTAGTGACTACTAGTGAGATTGTTTTGTTACGATGGTTGTGCGGTGTTCATATTAGCTATTCGACTCCGTTACATTGTGATAATTGCAATGCTATTCAGATTGTTCATATCTCGGTATTTCATGAATGCACCAAGCATATTGAGATAGATTGTCATTTCACTCGTAATCATCTTCAGGCTAAGACATTCTCACTACTGTTTGTTCATTCTGCTTTACAGATTGCATATATATTTACTAAGCCACACTCTCAAGTCTCGACCATGTTTTTTCCGACTAACAAACTTTCAATGTTTCTCGCTGCAACATTGTGAGTTTGAGGAAGGTTGTTAGCATATTAGCCCATAAGTGACACATGATCCCATTTAGCTTTTAGGGTTTTACTCTTTGTCTAAATTATATATATAAGTTATATGCACTTAGCTGTTTATCAACTAAATAAGATTTTGCATTTTAACTTTGCTTTCTACATTCTCAACCCGTTTTGTAATTGACTTAAGTTACAATACCAAACACACCCTTAAAATCTCTTATCCATCTTTATTGGACTAAAAGATAGTTTTATCATTTGGGAAGGGATCTAGTGAGACGAAAATAAAATAAAAAATGTGAGAAAGAATTCTAGCCACTTATTTCAATTGAGGGAGAGAAATGTAAAAAAGATTTATTTATTTTTGTAAATGCATTTGAAATGTAAATATGTGCGGTTATAGTCATTTTAATTTTATTTGCTAGTATTTGATTTAGACTCTTTACCATTTTAGTAAGTTTTGACTTCGGAGTAAAAGTGAAGAAATGAAAATGAATCTAAAAACAACTGTTGGTTAGAATCCACATCCCAGATTAAACAAGATCTTAAAAATAATAATAATAATAATAATAATAATGATAATAATAATAATAATAATAATGATAATAAAATAAAAAAATAAACCTTCCTAGAAGCAAAATAACTCCAGTTGTCATACTATGGGCTTTACTCCTTTTTGGAACCATAGATTTTGTCATAATTTAACTTGACATTATTATGATTTGGGTATGTGATAAATAATAATAATAATTATGTTAATAAACAATAAAAGGATTTCTAATTTTTTTAAAGTACATAGGTAATTGTTAAATTTAACAATTTACTAAAAATTATGAAAATTGAGAATATTACACTAAAATTCATTAAAATAAATAAATAAATAAATAAATAAATAAAAACCTCGGTTTTGGATTTGATTGTAAATTGTGACAATCCAAATATAACTCTACTTTCACTTAGATTCAAAAATATAAAAAATGAGCTCGCAAGTTTATGTGTGTTTTTATTATTTTATAAAAATTAATCTCACAATGTTAGCCAAAATTGATTTTAGTTTCACTTTTATTAATTAACCAGTGGACTATATTTTGAAACCGAGCTCTTATATTGGTCAAATTTTGGGTTTTAAAGAAACAATTTTCAATTAAGCTTCAAAACAAGTGTTTTACCTTATAGAATTAAAGATTGTGTGTTCCTAAAAGAATATAACGCATTTGTTCACTTAAGTAAAATAACGGGACAAAAATAATACTCAAACTAGAGAAAGAAATATCTCTCTTTTATGTCAAATATAAAAAAATTTATAATAAATGTTTCTATGTATATTTTATTCATTGTTTTCACTTTTCATTTAATGGCAATATCAGTCATTCGTAAATCTCAAAAAATGTTTTGTTTTTTCACACATACATGGAGTATGTATTGATAATTGATCAATTACATCCATGACTTAGACAATAATTTACGTTGTTAGAAATGTTTCCTCTGAATTACCTTAGTACAAGAAAAAAATCTATACAGTTCAAGAGGCAATGACGTGTTCTTGAAGAAGACCATCATTAGATAATAGCAGAAGGCACGAACAAGTGATTCAGCAACATGCACGAAAGCTTTACCCCGTGATCTATCGCTAAAGCACTTGACACATGACATGAACCGTCATTATTAGCTCGGCCTCGGTAGGTAATACATTACACTACAGTCTCAAAGACAAAGAATATAAATAGATCAAACCACCCAAGTGATTAAGCATTCAATACTGGAGCATTGAAATATTGAATACACTATTTCCTTCTATACTTTCTATCTCTACCACATTACTTCATACACATACTTATTTTGATATTAGAGTTACTTCACAGACAAAACCGTCTACTGAGACCAACGAGTATTACTTGTTATAGTTTGAAGGTAAAAAAAATGACCTGAAGGCATTCAGGGCTCTCAATCTCTTGAGCAATCCGTTCCTACAACAAAGTAGGACAATATAAGATACTTATTATTATTATTATTATTATTATTATTATTATTATTATTATTATTATTATTTTAACCCTTTCTATTAGACTAAAGTTTTTGTTTACCATTTTCTATTAGATTAAAGTTTTTTACTTTTACAATTTTATATTATTAGACTAGATTATCTATATTACATATAAAGCACGGATGACTCTTTTTCAAAAAATTTAAGACTTACAAGAAATTAAGCATAGTTTACAACGCTTTAATGCACAAAAATTTCAGACTTACAACAAAATAAGCATAATGTACAACAAAATAAGCATGATGTAATTTTCAGACTTACAATATTAATGCTATTAAAGTGGTCAATGTTATTAATGAATATAATGACTACTACTTACAAGAAAAGAAAAATAGTGTACAACACTTTAATACATATAATTTTCAGACGTACAAGATAAGAAACATAGTGTACAACAAAACACCACATTAATGCTATTTAATTTAGTCAATTAATTAACTGGTTAATAAATACAATTAATACAGTTATTAAAACACCCTCTACATACGAAATACAAATTATCAAGTGTATTATACAACCAAATTAAACACAATTAATGCATTAAATTTCACTAATACAGTAATAAAGCACATTATACAAATATTTAAGCTCGAACGGGCAACGGGCCAAATGAGCTTGAGCTCGAACGGGCGCGGGCCAAACGGGCTCGAGCCCGAACAGGCACGGGCCAACGGGTTCAAGCCCGAACGGGCACGGCTATATGAAATTTTTGATATCCGTAAATTTGTTGTCAAAAAGAATATAATAAACTAAAATAATTATTCACCAGAAAATTTTATTTCAAGGTACCCGCCGCTGCAACGATGCAGGTACCCTAGTTAACAAGGTACCCGCCGTCCCACCACACTACACATTTTGTTGTGCTTATTCTGATTGTACATTGTCATTATTACAACACATTTATTTTATTTTAATTTAAATGTGCCATTAAAACAAACACAACATTACCTCTCATGTTCATTGAACATGAGAGAATCCTTATCCTAGTTTCACAAATATTTCTCATTCAATTCATCAGTGAATGTAAACGCTTTCATCATTCATTATTTCACTTTTATTTTCACTCATTGCGATTTCATCGCCGGATTCCGTCAACATACTAGCTAGGTACCGTACGTACATATTTATTCATGCTTGTAATTTACGCACACAACACAACAGAACCTCACTCAGTCACTTCCATATGTTGTTTCTTTAGTTTTGTACAAGAACATTTTTCCTTAAATCCTAGGTTTTCTCTATGAATGTATGGTAGAAACCTGTTAATACATGCATGTTTGATGTAAATATTTTATGTTTCGAAATTAGACATGTGATGGTTATGTACTTATTTAATCATTTTATTAAAATATATGTGAATGTTTAATTTTTTGTTTTATGCTTAAATAGTTAAACAACGTGTGAAGAGTAAATAAGAATATTATTATAATCGTTATTAATATTTGTTTTTTGGACTTTTTATATATATAAAAATGGTATGAGTTACAAACGGTGTGTGTAGATTGAATTAGGTTGTAGTAGTGTGTTCTTAAAACCTAGTTTGTGCGGTACAACCTGTTAATGCATCTGTTTAGCTGTAATTTGTTACTTGAATTGGTATAGTGTCAAAAAATAGCAACATAATTTTGTTTGTTCAGTTGTAGACTTGTAGTAAGCGCAGTAATGACACTGACATATTTGGTCCATTTTAGTTATCGTTATTTAAAAGCATTGATATATCCTCTAATAAAATCCATTTAGTTATCGATAGTTATCGATTTTCACCATTGTCATTGTACGTAAGTGTAACCGCCTTAGGGGTATTATGGTCATTTGTTTATTAAAAATGACTAAAATGGAACACTTTTCATAGCCTTAAAGGGATTGTAACAATGACTAGAACAGAACACAGCTGGAAGTATGCTGGATGTAGATGTTGAAATTAATTCATTTTTGTTATGAGTTTTAGAAACAATTTGACTTCATAAAATTACTAGATTTCATCACAACTAATTTAACTTCATTGTATTATCTCTAGGCTTTTGAAACAGATAACAAGACAGGTATGGTGAGTTTTAGTGAAGATGGTAGTAATGTTCAAGGTAGCAACATTACTAATCCGAAAAAAAGATCTTGTGGATTAGTAAAAGATGATTTCTTACCAGAAGAGTCATTCCAAAGCTGGTCAAACTACGGTAAGGCCTTACTAGAAACCAAAACACGTCTAAAAGACAGGGTTCTTGCCCGATCATCAGACCAACTTGAGCTCCGTGACATGCTTGCCCGAAGCCAGAACGAGATGAAAAAGACCCTTAACTGGTTCGATCTCATTTGGTTTGGTATTGGAGCCGTGATGGGTGCTGGTGTGTTTGTTCTCAGTGGAGAAGCAGCCAGGGATTTTGCAGGCCCTGCTGTCCTGTTGTCTTATCTGATTTCGGGCTTTGCTGCTTTGCTCTCTGTGCTTTGCTATACTGAATTTGCTGTTGAACTTCCGGTTGCTGGTGGCTCGTTTGCTTACCTAAGGGTCGAGCTTGGTGATTTTGTAGCTTATATTGCTGCTGGAAACATTCTGTTTGAATACGTTGTAGCTGGAGCCAGTGTGGCTCGTTCATGGACTTCATATTTTGCAACCTTATGCAACCACGATCCTAACGATTTCCGTATAAATGTTACATCTTTAGCAGACGGATATAACCACTTAGACCCGATAGCAGTTGGTGTTTCAATATTAATTTGCGTTCTTGCTTCTTTGAGCGTGAAAGGATCATCAAAGTTCAATTCAATCACAACCATAATTTACATGACATTGATGGTTTTTATGATCGTGGCAGGGGCTACAAAAGCGAATACAGCCAATTTCACACCTTTTGCCCCATTCGGGATTCGGGGCATTTTAAAGGCTTCATCTGTTCTCTTCTTTGCATATGTTGGGTTTGATGCGGTGGCAACCTTAGGTGAAGAAACCAAGAATCCGGCTCGGGATATCCCGATTGGTCTAGTTGGTTCCATGATGACTGTCATTACGATTTATTCACTTTTAGCAACCGTGTTATGCTTAATGCAACCGTTTAGCCAAATCGACCGAGATGCACCCTTCACAATCGTGTTCCAAGCAGCAGGAATGAATTGGGCTAAGTATATAGTCGCATTAGGTGCGTTACAAGGTATGACTACGGTTCTGTTAGCTAATATTATCGGTCAAGCTCGTTATTTCACTCATATTGCTAGAACCCACTTGGCACCACCCATTCTTGCTGTTATTCATAAAAACCGTGGAACACCAATGAACGCTACCATCATCATGACTGCAGCAAATTGTCTAGTCGCATTTTTTACAAACCTGGACATTTTAGCTAACCTTCTTTCAATTTCAACACTCTTCATTTTCTCACTAGTGGCTATTGGGTTACTAGTGAGACGATACTATTCAACAGGAGAAACATCAGTTCAAGACAGAAACAAACTGATCTTGTTACTATGTTTGATCATCTCATCAGCTATTGGACTATCGATACTTTGGTCATTAGATGTGAAGTTTTGGGTTTGGTATGCGATTATGTGTGGTGTTTGGTTTTTGGCAACACTTGGTCTTGAGTTGATGGTGAAGCAAGCAAGGAAGCCGAAGCTGTGGGGTGTGCCGTTGGTCCCATGGTTACCATCGGCTAGTGTTGGTATTAACGTGTTTATAATGGGTTCGATTGATGGTGCGTCTTTTCTAAGGTTTTTGGGTTGGACCGGTTTGTTGCTTGTTTACTATTTATTCATTGGATTGCATGCTTCTTATGATGCATCAAAGGATGGTATGAAGGCTGGGGTTACTAGTGGTATGTCGGCAACATCAGAAGCTATGGAACAAGGGGAAATAACACCTGCCGGAAAATAAGTTCTGGTAGTAATATATACAATCATGAACCAAAGTTTATTATTTATAAGCTTTTCTTGATTTTTGTATTATATATTATATTTAGTAAAGGGGTTGGTTATTGCATCTGCATTTCTTTTCTCCAATTGGATATAAGATAGTTGGAAACGTAAACAGCTGAGGTACTTATTGTTATGTTTTCTTCGTGCAGTATCTGATACGTTTTCTTAGATGTTTGGAGTATGCCTAGTTCCATGTTCAGTCTAGGCTCTTGCGTTTGCATTGGCGCATGTGTTCTGTTTCTATATTATATATTTATATGTCTGAGTTTTTGTTATCAGAATTAGCAACATCCTTACTTACAATCAAAAAGATACATAGCAGAGATATTAAGATCACAACTGATCTTAAAAACATGAATAATGGCGGTAAAATAGAAAGATGAACTCCGTATTATGCTGGTTCTGAGGGGATATGAAATGTTATCTGTGTTTCTTGACCCCTTAATGCATGTATTTATCGTGCATCGTCCCATTGCTTAGCTCTTTTGGAATTTCTGTTATCAACATCAGTAAGGTCCGAATAAAGAAATGTTCTTACATTTATATGGAACTTGTCACATATACATACCCCTAAATTAGGGGTGTTATCAGGTTGTCGGGTTGAGTCGGGTTTTGAGTTTTTAACCCGCAACCCGACCCGATAAGAAATCGGGTTATTGTGTTTGGTGCTTATCGGGTCGGGTTATAAGATAAAATTGCACACAAAATAGCATTTCTTCATGCTCAGTAGAATAGACTTAAAAGAGTTTGACAAATCTATTTACCAAAGAGAAATGCTAGATCCACAAAAATATCCACAAAATGAGTTGTCGGAATGTGATTGGTGTATTTTGCTCAGTAGAATAGACTTAAAAAAGTTTGACAAATCTATTTACCAAAGAGAATTGTTAGATCCACAAAAAAACATCCCCAAAAATATCCACAAAAAGAGTTTGACAACTCATTTTGTGAATGTTTTTGTGGATATTTTTTTTGGGTCTGGCATTCCTCTTTACCAAATGTATTTTGCTCATTATGTAGTTTTTTAGAAATAGTTTTTCATTTTATTTAAACTAAATGTAATTGATTTACGAAGTTCATATCCTCTTCTAACTGTGTCCTTTTCATATTTTATTTAAACTAAATGTATTGACTAGGGCTGAGCATACCCGCCCGAAGCCTGATTAGCCCGACAAACCGGCCCGACCGAAAAAGGCCTGAAACCGAACCGACACAATACGGGTCGGGAGTCGGTTGTTAAAATAGGATTGTGTCGGTATCGGGTCGGGTCGGTATAAAAACCGACAAAATCCCGTTTGAACCGACAGCCCAACAAAATACACGCTCTATACTTGTTATCTTTTCATTTGCTTGACCTAACTCACACCTACACCTCAAAATTTGATATCATCTCCAATCTCCATACTCTGCCTCCTTCCTTATCCCTCCCAACTTTATTCATCTCCATCAACAATTTCATTGGATCTCACCTTCCATAAAAAATCCCTCCCAACTTGGACCACAAGAGTTCGACTTCAAGATCATATACATGGTCTCAGGTAGGTTTTTACGTGTTTGTCTTTTTAACATGGATCTGTGATGATACAAGTTCCACTAAAAAAATCTATTTAAGATATAAAGTGGAACGAGTCTGAGATTTATTCTTGTAGTCGTTTGATAGTGTCTTGTTTGATTCGATTCTTGATTGTTTGGAGATTGGATTGAAGGTGATGTGTTAGGATTTGGATATCAGTAAGGATAGAATTAGATTTGGAGATGGGTGAAGGTGATGTGTCGGGACTATATTGCAAATACCGAAACCCGGCCCGATATAACCGAATTAAACCGAACCGACCCGACTATTAATCGGTTCGGGAGTCGGTATGGGTTTTTCCTTTGTTTCGGTATCGGGATTGGCGGGTCGGGTCGGGATACGGCCCGATGCCCAGCATTGACATATGACCTCAAAACATGAAATACCAGTTATAGTATACAAAGTGATCTTTATGGTATCAAATTTCATTTAAAACATACTATCCGTGTTAGGCATTTATTTATATAGTTTGAAAATATGCAGTAATGTGGTGATACAATGCATCACATGATATTGTTATAACCTTAATATCATAGAACACCCACCACCTCAGCAGTGTAACATTTTTCTCCTACCCTTGTTAGAATTGTCTCATAAAACCAACCAAAAAGTCTTTAAAAAAAATCATGTAAATTGCCTACATATGTAGAGAAACAATATAGTTTGAAAATATGAAAATATGAAGAAAGACTTTAGGTTTGCAAGTGAACCAAGAGAATGAATACGTGGGGTCATGTATTTATACTATTCTCAATCTTGGAGCTCAAGACACAAACCCTACACCCCATTGGGTTGGGTTCGGCCGAATATAGCCCAAGGAGGTCCATCCGGATCCTTCTTGGCTAGTATTTTCATTCTAGTCTTTCTCTTTTTCCTTTAACGATCGTTTAGTCCAATTACCGTTAAATACTAACGACCGTTATGTGTTTATTTGTGAATTAATAATTATTCATAACTTAATATAATAATTACTAATTAATTGAAACTCATACAGTCATACGTAAAGTGTGCAATCCCGAAGTCTCGTGTTCGAGTCTGGACATATTCATTAATTTTTATCCGTTACTTCTAACACACAGTACCATTATCATGTATGGGAACATGGTTTTACACTTTATTTGTGTACACAGATTTTTTCTCGATAATATTATGCTACATGATTAGATTTCCCTTTGTATACACATTATGTTATTGAAATGTTTGCTGTCAACAAAATTGAAGGCAATAGAAGGATCTAGGGTATCAAGAGTTCCAGGTATACTTTGGCTCCTATAAGGCTATACCCAATATTTTTAGCATATTAGTTACTCAGCAATTCATATTTTATGTGTTATATCAATTTTAGTATTTGATATCGGGTTGACCCGATAACATTAATTGTCTAACCCCAACCCTAACCCGACCCGATAACAATGTCGAGTTATCGGGTTCTCTACTGACACCTCTACCTCTAATTGGATAATTCCCACACCCACTTATTATTATTATTATTATTATTATTATTATTATTATTATTATTTTGGTTTTATTATAAAATTACATAACTGAAGGAACAAAATATGTAAAGTTTAATAAGTCAAAAATAGTAACAAACATAAAATACGGAACAAAGAATGGTAAAAAAAGTTTATCTTTGCTTGTCTACGAAGTGAACAAAATGAGTAAAAGTGGCTTAAGGGGGTGCCGCTAACTGCTAAGGGGCGAACCCCTAACAACACCCTTTAGTAAACTAAAACCAAGTGCTGCGGCACTTTATACTTCCACATGTGCCCATCTATGGCACTTTATCCTTTTAACACATTAATTGAAAGTTTTGATTCAAATAATAAAATGTATTTGATATAAGTCATATAAATTATCATGTTAACTTATTTAAATCTTACCGTTGGGGTTTACTTTATTTAATACTACGTAACTCGTAGTAACTCACTTAACTTTAATTAGCTAACACTTGTTTATTAATGTTTCTTGTGATTTTTTGGGGAGTGAGGTTGGGTAGTTTTGATTGATCCACTTGGCATCCGGAACTTTGCTACTATTTTTAATGTTTGCAATATTGAAGTTGGTTTTATAGATCGTTATATAACATCCATTTGGGTTAGATTTGTCATGTTTTGTTAATTTAACGAAATATGTAAACTATAGTTTTAGACTTTCATTGCTTATTTTTATAACCAGGACTATATAATAAAATATTTTAAATGACTATTTTTCGGAATTGGGATGTTACATGAACTAGTTGCATTGCATCCGACTTCAAATGTGTGATTTATTACCATTACTAGTTGACAAGCGTGTTATTGGCTCTTATTGGGTCTTCAAGATTAAAACCAAATTTGATGGGTCCATTCAAAGATATAAGGCTTGTCTTGTTGCCAAATGTTATGCTTAAGAGTATGGTATGGATTATGAAGAGACAATTGCTCTTGTTGCAAAAAATGACAATGGTAAGAACCTTAATTGCAATTGATTTTAGTCGTAAATGAAAAATATCTCAGTTGGATGTCAAAGATGCTTCTTTTAATGGTGTGATTTATTACCATTGCTAGTTGACAAGCGTGTTATTGGTTCTTATTGGGTCTACAAGATTAAAACCAAATTGGATGGGTCAATTGAAAGATATAAGGCTCGTCTTGTTGTCAAAGGTTATGCTTAAGAGTATGGTATGGATTATGAAGAGACAATTGCTCTTGTTGCAAAAATGACAATGGTAAGAACCTTAATTGCAGTTGCTTTTAGTCGTAAATGAAAAATATCTCAGTTGGATGTCAAATATGCTTCTTTTAATGGTGTTATTTATTACCATTGCTAGCTGACAAGCGTGTTATTGGCTCTTATTGGGTCTACAAGATTAAAACCAAATTTGATGGGTCCATTGAAAGATATAAGGCTCGTCTTGTTGCCAAAGGTTATGCTTAAGAGTATGGTATGGATTATGAAGAGATAATTGCTCTTGTTGCAAAAAATGACAATGGTAAGAACCTTAATTGCAGTTGCTTTTAGTCGTAAATGAAAAATATCTCAGTTGGATGTCAAAGATGCTTCTTTTAACGGTGATATGAATGAAGAGGTTTTTATGACACCACGAAGTTTACAAGCTCAGAAAAGCTTTTCGTGGTTTCAAACAGGCACCTAATGCTTGGTATGAGAAATTTGCAACAGTAGTTACTTCTTTGGGTTTTTCTCTAGCCATCATGATTATGTATTATTTGTAAAACATTCAAGTGTTGGGTGTATACTTTTTATATGTTGATGATATGATTATTACTGGGGATACCTACGGCCTTTGGTCTAGTGGTATGTGAGTTGCCCACCAACCTAGAGGTTGTGGGTTCAAGTCTCGCCAGATTGGTATGTGAGATATATTGTCAGATATGTGGCATAGGTTGTGAAAAAATTGCCTTAAAAATAAGTAAATAAATAAAACTGATTATTATTGGGGATGATTGTGTTGGAATTGAAAATCTGAGTTAGCCTATCGTTTTGCTATGAATGATTTGGGCTTACTACATTATTTTCTGGGTATTGAGGCTGCTTTTCATCAAAAGGATGTATTTTGTTTCAATCCAGGTATATAGCTGATTTAGTTGATCGTGCAAGAATTGCAGACAAAATGGTTGAAGATATTCCTATCGATGCTAAGGCAAAGTACACTCCGACAGATGTTGATCATTTGCATGACTCAAGTTTGTATCGGACTATTGTGGGAAGTTTGGTTTATCTTACAGTTACACGTCCAAACATTTCTTATGAAGTTCATATTGTTAGTCATTTTGTTTCATCTCCAACAACGGTTCATTGGGCTGTTGTTTTACACATTCTCAGGTATCTTCAGGGTATTCAATTTCAAACATTTTTGTTTTCATTCTACGTCTGCATTGGACCTACGTGCTTATCGTGATTTTGATTGGGCTAGCGATTCGATTCTCGCAAGTGAACTACTGAGTTTTGTAAATTTCTTGGTGATCCCTTATTTCGTGAAAAGTAAGAAACAAGATGTTATTTCTAAATCTTCTACCGAAGCTAAGTACCGAGCCATGGTCGTGACTACTAGTGAGATTGTTTGCTTACGTTTGTTGCTTGCAGATATGTGTGTTTGTATTAGCTATTCTACTCTGTTACATTGTGATAATCGTAATGCTATTCAGATTGCGCGTAACTCGGTGTTTCATGAATGCACCAAGCATGTTGAGATAGATTGTCATTTCACTCGTCATCATCTTCAGGCTGAGATAATATCTTTATCGTTTGTTCCTTCTGCTTTACAGATTGTAGATGTATTTACCAGATCACGTTTTCAATTTTTGACTGACAAACTTTAAGTGTTTCTCACTGAAACATTGTGAGTTTGAGAGGAGATGTTAGCATATTAGCCCATAAGTGGTCCATGAGCCTATTTAGCATTTAGGGTTTTACAATTTGTCTGTATTATATATTCATTGTATGCACTTAGTTGTTTATCAATTAAATAAGACTTTGCATTGTATCTTTGGTTTCTACATTATGAATCCGTTTTGTAATTGACTTAAGTTAACAATCGCAAACACGCCTTTAAAATCACTTATCTAAAAAGATAGATTTTCTCATTTGAAAAGGGATTCGTTGAGAAGAAAAACATAAAATAAGAAGGGTGACAAGAAATTTTAGCCACTTATTTCAGTTAAAGGGGAAAAATGTAAAGGAGTATGCATTTATTTCGTGCATCTAAAATGTGTAGTAATTTTATTTCTTATTTGATGCTAACTTTTTAGTTTTTACTAGTACCATTTTGGTAAGTTTTGACTTTGGAGTAAAAGTAAAAGAAATGAAAATGAATCTAAAAAGTAAAAACAACTGTTGGGTAGAATCCACATCTACAAACAACAAATCCCAGATTAAACAAGATCTCCAAAACAAAACAAAACAAAAATGCCTCCCAGAAGCAAAATAACTCCAGTTGTCGTACTATGGGCTTTATTCCTTTTTGGAACCATAGTCTTTGTTCTGGTACATTTAATTTAACTTGAGATTATTATGATCTGGGTATGTTATAAATAATAATAGTAATATTTGTTTTTGCAGAATAAGGTTAGTGATAGTGGGATTGCTTCAGAACAAAAATCTGTAAACAATAAGGTCAATCATAAGGTAAGGACACTAATTGTTGTCTTTTGTTGATCATGATATTCATAGCCTAGGCTAGGATTTCGGATTATGATTTGTTTTTTAAGAGGGTGTTTGGGATTGTTTAGTTTTTGTTGTTTAAGGATATGTGATTCAAAAGATAGTGTTTCGATTTGCTTATTTTGTAAAAAAATGCGGTGAAAACAAACTTTCGAATTCATCGTAAGCTGAAAGCAATAGACTACTCGGATACCCTTCACTCAACTAAAACTATGGCGGAAGGGTATTAGTGTCTCATATCAATGTGGGACGGCTTGTGACAAATATCATTTCAAATAAAATGCTTAACAGAAGTAGCTTGGATGGAACAAAACTACTTTTGTTTTAGATATAAGCTCGTAAGCAGAAAAAAATAAGCAATCCCAAACACCCCCTAAGGGTTTATAGGTTAGTAATATATGTACATTGATGATTGATTAATTAGGAAGAGGGGTCAAAAGGTGCTCTAGATGAAGTTACACACAAGGTTTATTTTGATGTTGAGGTTGCTGGGAAGCCCATTGGTATGTTTTCTTTTTATTTGTACACTTTATTTTATGCTTTTTGTAAATAGAAATGCGTTTACATTATCTTAAATAGAAATGCGATTACATTATCTTAATACTAGCTAGCTTACGTGGTACTTGGTAGACCTGTGAGCTATGACTTTTGTGTGATATTCTGTTTCCTCGTATAGTCATCCGCTGATCCGATGATTCTTGTTTTAAGCATCGACTATTTGATTCTTAGAAGAGATAGTCCCCTTAGTTATATTTACTTATGTTGTAAGGAAATTGGGTTAATGATATGCGGGTATTGGAGGAACAGTTTATATAAGTTCAAGTTAGGATTTTTAGCAAAATTTGTATTTACATTTTCGAAGTAGATCATTTCTTCATTAAGAAAGATGTAACTATCCTTCTCGTTTCCTGTTTCCACATCACTGATTCAGGGGTCAACAATTTGTAGAAACACTTAATATTGTTGGCTATGCATAACTCTAGTACATTCTAGTAGTGTCTTTTTTAGCAGAATAGGTTGGAATATAGTTTCTTGGCATAATGGTGCAAAGTTTAACAGATGTTGCTTATAACGATGTTAATTTCTGATCTGCATCTGCCCCTTCATGAACACTTTGCTTTCAGGACGCATAGTCATGGGCCTCTACGGGAAAACAGTGCCAAAGACAGCAGGTACAACAGCCAAGTATATTGAAAGTTGCCTGATATTTGTATGAGGTTCATTTGATATAAAATGCACTTAACAAATATACTTCTTTTTGCAGAAAATTTCCGAGCTCTTTGCACAGGTAACAAAGTCATTTTGATCCCCTTACTCTGTTTTCTACTACTCGTATAGTTGTATGTCGATTAGTAGTACATGATGTTATTGCAATTTTCTATTATTTTTGTAGGGGAGAAAGGAATTGGGAAGAACGGAAAACCTCTCCATTACAAAGGCAGCACATTCCATAGAATCATACCAAGCTTTATGATTCAAGGAGGTGACTTTACTCGTGGCGACGGGCGTGGTGGAGAGTCGATTTATGGTGAAAAGTTTGCTGATGAGAACTTCAAACTGAAACACACCGATCCTGGTAAAAGTAGTTTAGATCTAAAGAGTGTTAGGGATTGCGTTTTATAAACCACTTACTAGTTTATTATTTGTGTTTAGGTGGAGAGATAGCTTGTGCTGATATGCGTATTTTGGGCTGAATTTAGCACATTTTTATACACATATTGAAAAGTGCTTTTTTATAACATATATGCTATCCTGAACATCCCATTAGTAGAAAACAAGAATATTAATTCCTAATAGCAAGATGGAGTGAATGAGTTTTTGATTCTTTAAACCATCATATTTTGTGTCAAAGAACCTGTTGTTCTTGATAGGGATGGCAAAATGAGCGGGTTGGGCTAGCCTTACAAACACTTGTTTTGAAGCCTATAACTAATTAAAGCGTTGGATATGACTAGATATGCATCCGATTACACTTTGGACCGGTCTGACCCGTTTCCTTTTATTCTAATCTCTAGCTTAACCCATATGGTCCGTTAAAAGTTATAACCTAAGTCACCTCTTGTTCCTGCAAAAGTGCTAAAGTAGGAAAACTGTAATTTGCAACAGGTGCCAAATAATGAATCTCTTTTGCATTTCCAGTTATATTGCTTGACAAAATGCCAATTTTCATAATCTAGTGTTTTTGTCATTCTGATACTGTGATTAGTTTGCAGTAGAGTACTATGAAGTGAGGTAGTTCAAAAAATCAATCATTTGGTCTAAATGTTTTCTTTTATGCAATAGGAGTTCTCTCTATGGCTAATGCTGGACCCGACACAAATGGTTCTCAGTTTTTCATCACCACAGTTATTACTAATTGGTAAGCTCACTTTCTAGTTTCTACAGCTTGGCCTATAAGGTCAGGCCTGTTATATTATATTCACTTGAAACTGGTATGGTACGTGTTACAAGTGTAATACCAACATACTAAAAATCCATATATGTTAATATATTTAACTTGGGTTTGAACTTTGAAGTCTCTCAGAGATCTTAAATGAAACCATATTATCTGAAGCCGAGATGAAAATGTGTTTCAACCTCAAAAGTCATATCCTTTCTGTTTGTCGATTAAAGTTTGGTTTTCGAATTTTTGTAGGTTGGATGGACGGCATGTTGTATTTGGTAAGGTGGTATCAGGAATGGATATAGTTTACAAGATTGAAGCGGAAGGGAGACAAGATGGTACACCTAAAAGCAGCGTCATTGTCGTCAACAGCGGTGAACTACCCTTGTAATTCTTAACAGTATTCTTTCTTGTTCAGCAGCTTCATATACTCTAAAACCTCCAGCTGCTTCTATTTCAAAGCGAAACAAAAATGACTGACCAAAACCCATATTGTAAAAATATATTAGTTAGATTGATAATTTACTTCTGTCTTAGTCATCAAGTAATATCAAAAGGGTAAATTTAGGCAGTCTACTCAAGCCTCTAATCTTTTAACTCTTATCATCTAAACTATGATTTGATCACCATTCTAGTAGTTGTATCATATTGTTTATGAAACTCAAGAAAATGGATAAAAGTTGTTTACGGCTCAAACCAATCTGCAATGACGTCTAACTTGTTTTGATGTTACTTTCACTTATTTTGCCACTTTGACATTTGTATAAATTTTATTATCTAAATTTCCAGTTTGAATCAGCTTCAGTTATTACTGCAATACTGCAACATCCTTATAATTACCTTGCAGAACATTACACTTTTTTTATCATACAGTTTACACTTTACAATCTACCATCCTTATTCCCAACTTTGCCTTACTACCTGAACAATCTTATATCACGCACATCCGCCATTGGCACCGTCATGACTGACTTGTGACGAATTGATCCCACTAAATTGTGTTTCAATTCCACTACTTTGGTTTTACAAAAACCTACTTAAATGGTTTGATCGTAACTGAGCAAGTTCTATATTCTTGACAAAGGGCCTGTTTTTCTTAGCTCCAATTGTTGTTAACCCTGTTTTCCTTACGTTGTAAATTCCTGCAAACCAGTTACTTAGAATTAAGCGATAGGATTGGTGGTGCATTGCTGAAAAGATTCTAAAAAGATCAAGAACATCATTTGGCAAGTATCTGCTGGCCATTTTCTTGTCCATGTTCTTGTTCTTCCGGCAAGATCACATTTTTACTTACACCTCTAATAACTCTAATTTACACACATCTTTATTCACTCGACTCATTTTCCAGTCCCGGGTTCACTCTACAATTTTCAAACCCTCGATACATTTCATGATTTATACCAAACCAAACCTCATCATAAGGTAGTTCATACTTCATACTTCATACGCTTACGTTCTACACTTTTAAGAATGACAAAAAGCAATTCATTTTCACCTAGTCATTTCCCTCGAACCGAATAATCTAACTGAACCCCTCTGCTTACAATGCAATTACAAACACACATATGAGTAACTTGCATACGAATTAACCAAAACACGCGAAAACTGTAACCCGAATCTTAAATTAACCACTGGTAACAAGTAAATGTAACAACCTGTTTCAACAAATACAAAACACACTTAACCTTAAATTTTATAAACTCATCTATGACAAAAAAACAAATTACAAGCCTCACATAAATCAAAAACCTCAAACATTTCAACTCTTATCAGCATCAACATCCATATTCTTTTGATGAAAAGCACTGGAAAAATTAACATTCAAATCCGAATAAAGGGCAACAATCTTGGAAACATTTTGATTAATCTCCTGAATCAAGGCAACGTTTCTAACCATGTTTTCATGCACTTTAGACCGATGATTCTCGTTCACTTGTTGAATCAAGACCCTGTTTCGATCCAATACGGCTTGCACTTCACGGAAGCTGTCAGTGAAACTGGACCATATCTCGTTGTTTTCTTGTTCTTCTTCGTCGGATGTGTGACGGTTGTTGGTGGTTTCGTCCATGGTTGATGATGAGGAGGAAGGATCGAGGGTTGTCATTCAAGTGGAAAAGTGTTTGATGGATTTGGTGTTTGGTTTTGTTGTTTGGGTTGTTGGATATGCTGTCATGCCATCGGGTCGGGTCGGGTCGGTTAAGAGAATATTTGATGAAAAAGTAACTATTTGCTAGCACACCTGAAGTTAATTAATCACTTTGTTCGATAATAAGTGTCTACATTACTGTTTGAGAATATCTCAAATAAAATATTCGCTTTATATTTCAATCGATAAAAAAGAGTTTAATGGGTGGAGATGATATTTGATTCGGATGAGTATAGTTAGTAAATTTTTTTAAAAACTTTGTTCATTTTAGAAATAGACACTTATTGCGAGACGGGAGAGCATTGGTGGAACTATTAAGGGGCAGGGGAGGATCCCGGCTACCCCAAAAGTTGCTAAAACTAGTGAAATATTATAGATTTTAGAGGTAATTTAGTTGATAATACAAACAAATCTTCGATTCGTCCCTCTCAAAGTAAATTTGCCCCCCCCCCCCCCCCCCCCTAAAAAATAAATAAATAAATAAATATTCAAGTTCCGCCACCACGGGAGAGTAAATAAAAGGTTTAAGTTAACAGAGAAACTGTGACCTTGTGTATCATGTAAATGTGAGCGGTTATTTTCCCAAGGAGTATTGTTGGACGATGTTTAATTGTTGTTGTAGCTTTTTGGTAGGAGTTGAGATTGAATACAAATGGTTTTTCTCAAGCCCTGTGTTGCACAAGTGCAGGCTGGGTCATCGTTCAGGGCCTAAGATTTTGGAAGGGCATCATTTTTTGCAGTCCATTTATATATATATAATAGCTCCAAAAAACCTTTTCTCAGCCCAAGTTTAAAAGTCAGTCACAAAAACCAATATTTCAGTCCAACTTCAAAGTTTATCAACACAATAACGTTTAGGGCCCTTTTCCAGTTATATTCAAATTCAGTTGCATCATTGCATGCTGATACTAGTCTTATCATGTCTTTTATTTGTATGGAAAAAATAAAACAATTACATCTTTTATATAATAAAAGAATTACATCGTGTTTTTGTAAAATCTTTCTTATTGAAAAAAAATAGACTAATAGGAGAGCTCAATTTTGCCATGTAAGCAAAATCAAGCAATATGATTGGTTAATAAAAAGTCAAATTTGAATTGTTTTTGTCAAACTTTAATAAATTTGGTGGAAAATTTGGTTGAAAAAAAACACACAAAAATATTTGTGTCAAATTTGTGAAAACAAAAACTTAAAAAAAAGAAGAAGTAATTAATAAAACTTTAGTGGTTGAATATTAAATAAATTATATAGAGTTAAATGTAAAATTACAAGTTTCTAGAGTTTTAAATAACTTTACAGAAAAAAAAAAAAAAAAAAAAAAAAAAAAAAAAAAAAAAAAACTTACACTTTATATCCCCTATACTTTATAAGATGAAATTTGTTTAAAATTACATGAGTATTAGTATTATTTTTAGACTTTTTTCTATTAGAATTACAAAATTTTGTAAATATTAGTTTTAATATAAGTTAATTATTTTTTAAATTAATATTAGTTTTAGAATTTCATCAATTAATTATTATTATTTTTTTACTATATGCGTTTAATAAAGACTCATGTCATTTTATTTTTAAAGTTTAATTTATGCGTACACGCGCTTAACTAAACTATTGTTAAAGCGAATATGAATATCAAATGTAAGCACGGATTACTGTGATATGAAACTAAATATACGCTATTGTGCTTATAACAACGACTCATAAAATTCTTATTTAAAGTTTATATATGGATATTCAGAAAAACATTTTTAAAGAACTTTACGGAGCATATTTAAAATTCATCAACGCTGATCATGTGCTACTAAATTCGCACATTTTGTACAACATGATATGAATAGTTAAAGTTAAATAACAACAACCTCAACCTCAACATCTATGTCAGTTAAACAAAGTTAAATCTTTCAACCAACAATTTTTTTTTACAAAATATTATTGTAATAGATAATAATACATTATAAAAAAAATCTCGAACAAGTATTACTTATACTTATATAACAATTTTCATGGGTAAATTCTTATTTGTCCATATACTAAACTAAAATTCGAAAATAAATTTGATTCATGTGTAAACCCCGTGCGTGCACGGGACTTATAGCTAGTTTTATATACTAGACAATCGACGTTAAATGAAATGACGCTATTGTGATACGAGTGACTATTTTGGCTATAATCAAGGGGCCTATTATTATTTTTTATTGCCCAGGGCCTCCGAAATCCATGGGACGGCCATGGTTTTCCTAGTGAAGCATGCCTGGACTCGTACATTTACAGTTAAAGAATGGTATCAATTATCATCAAGATGTCGCTACTTTTGTACATACTAGCAAGGTACTCGTGTTTTTGTGGCAGCGAGTACGCTATAATAAAATAGTTTGTAATGAATGTTTTTTCATTTTATGTTTACTGTTACAACAACCTTATAAATTGAAATATCAACTTTAAATATCAAACGAATTAATATAAAATCACAGAGTACCCACATGATGCAATGTAGTAGTCGATAATATTATAGAGTTCTTAGGTCAAAATGGTGACATTGACTTATAGTCGCAAATAAGTAGAAAAGTGTGTGATTTCATTCCAATTATACGGTATCAGAAACTGCACCTCTTAATCACAAAATATACTACACATTTATTCCTTTAAAACAACCAACATATCGAATCCTAAACGATATATCAATCATGTTAACAATAATTAGTTTTACAAATATAGACCTTGTAGAATTTATATTTGTGCAACTTGTTGCATTGTTAACAATCTTATTTCATATATAAAAGATGCAAATTATAAGGTGCTTATAACTGCAAAGAATACTAAAATGTTAATAAAAATATGTATATAAATTTGAAAGACTTAACAAATAGTTTATACATTAAACTAAAGATTTAGCACTTAGTATTTTGCACATTTACATCATATGCTTTTTAAAACTCATCCCGATTTTCGGTTTTGTGGTTGGTTTTGTCTTAAAATTTCAAATGGTGTATAATATTTTCAGAAAAAATTTACTTGTTAAATTTCTATCATACTTTAACACAATTTTAAATAAACAATATTTAGATTCAAGGTTTTTTTATAAATCAATTAGATTAATTATAGTAAATTAGTTTAATGAATTTAAATAGATTCTTAAATTTTAATTTTTTAACTCCCACAATCATTAACTAAAAATTAAATTACAAAAAAAAAAAAAAAAAAAAGAAAAAGAAAAGAAGAAGAAGTAGTTATATAGCTTTAATTATTTGTATCATATGTATAACATTTTGTACTAATTAAAATCTTTTTTAGTTTTTTGATTAAAATAGTTGTACATTATGCATAGTTAGTAGTTTACTATTTAAGACAAAAACATGTATGCTTTATATAGTGGTTGAGATTGTACTATTCGGATCGTCTGAGCAGCTAATTCAACGGTTATAAAAAAGTTGAGAATTTACATGGCTAAAATTGAAAGATGAAGAACTTAAACGGCCTTGATTGATTGGTCAACCGTCAACCCTTGCGATCACTCACCGGCAACAATATATAGAAAATTTACATTCATTACGCCTACAGAAATATATAAGGTGAATTTGTCATCATAATAGCAAGTAGTGTATACTGTCTACATTCAACATTTTAAGTGAGTCATATTATCATGACTTTCACAAGTATGAATTAATTTTAAATTGGATACGTATACTTGTGAAACTTTTGTAATATGATTTTAAACATATTATGTAAATCCTAATATCTCAAAATTTGAAATTTCATATTTAGTAAATCTTCTAGGGGGTATTAATTTTTTTTGACATCTTATATTAATTGAATAAGACATTTTAGCTTTATTTAAAGAGACTTTCACAATCTTATATTGTGCATCATATTATCTTGACTTTTACAAGTACGTATCGTTCTCGTATAATATAGAGTTTATAAATAAAAGTGTATTTTAGCAAGTTGTATAAATAGAGGGTAGAATTTGTAAATAGTTTGTTAAACGTTTTTTCCCTCTTGTAATCTTGTATAAAAGGAGATTAACACTCCTCATTTCACAATTAATGAAATAACATCATTTCTTCCCAAATTCACTTCTGTTTGATATGGTATCAGAGCTATGAGCTCGATTCTGTTACCTAACTGTTTTCTAACATCTTTCTAACGGTTTAACTGTTTGTTCTTGATTTCGTTCATTTTCATCTTCTTCAATATGTAATCATTGCTTCGATTAACAGTAATAGGAATGTTTTAATGGCGGATTCGAACAATAACCTTCATTCAAACACTACTAATACATCAAACCCACACAATTTTGACCAAAACACCATGAATAATCAAGATTCAAGTGCTCAAACTATGGCTAATGATCCATTGTACTTAGCAAGTTCTGATCACCCTTGCATGATGTTAACTAACACGGCTTTCAATGGTGGTAACTTTCTTGGATGGAGCCGTACGATCAAAATGACGTTAGGGGCAAAGTTGAAGTTAGGGTTTATAGATGGATCATCACCTAAACCACCAATTACTGATGTTAATCATCAAAGATGGGTTAGGTGTGATTACATGGTGACGTGTTGGATACTGAACTCAATGATTGCTGAGTTATCTGATTCATTTCTATATGCTCATTCTGCTTTTAATCTTTGGAAAGAACTAGAAGAAAGATATGGACAGAGTAATGGTCCTCTTATCTATCACATTGAAAGAGAATTAAGCAAGGTGTCTCAAGGCAATCTTACTGTGGCTGCTTATTTCAATAAGTTGAAACAGTTTTGGGATGAGTTGCACAGTCTTAATGGTGTACCTGTTTGTTCTTGTGGAAAGATGAGGGAATGTTCATGTGGAATCACTGAAAAGTTCTTGGAGATTGATAGCAGGTCAAAGTTGATGCAGTTTCTAATGATGTTAAATGATGAATTTGAGTCTGTGAGGAATCAAATACTCTCCATGGATCCTTTACCAAACATAAACAAAGCTTATTACATTGTTCAGCAAGTGGAGAAGCAAAAACAAGTTACACATCATGTTAATGGTACTTCTGCTTTCTTTGCTAATTTCAAGAATGGTCAAAGAAGCAGTCAAAGTTCTAATCCAAAAAGAGATAATAGGACTGACAACAAGAAGGTTTGTACTTTTTGTAACCAAGAAGGGCATTTGGTTGAACAATGTTTTCAAAAAATAGGCTATCCTGATTGGTATAAGGGTAAGAAAGGCAAGAAAGTTAGAGTCAAAATGGCTAATCAAGTTGCAAGTGACTTTGATCAATTTGTGTAAAGAGACACTCCTTTTCAGATGGATTATGAGAATGAAGTGATTGGTGAAAAGTTGGATTTGGATCAGAAATTGGTTAATGCAGTTTGTCAAGAAATGATGAAAATGTTTAAGGGGAAAGGAATTGACTGCAACAGCAATGTGGCCAGCACTTCTAAGCCACATGCAGGTATAATTTTTCATGGCAAACACATACCAACTGGTCTATATTTTCATGCTCCAGTTAAGTTTATGATTGACAATGCTGGTCTTAGAATTGATATAGATTGGATTGTTGATACTGGAGCCTCAGATCATATGTCACCACACTTACACCTTTTTTAGTCCATTAGAATACTCAAACAACCTATTAAGATAAAGTTGCCTGATGGGAGTTATAAATGGGTCACTAAAGTAGGCAAAATAAGAATAAATGATACTCTCATGCTTGATGATGTCTTTTATGTCCCATAATTCAAGGTTAATTTGATGTGAGTAGGGAAACTTCTTAATTCTCAGCAACTTATTGCCATTTTTTCCCCTACCTGGTTTGCTTTTCAGGACCCTTCAACTAGACAAGTTCTAGCTGCTGGAGAAGGGTTCAACAAGCTCTACATATGTAAACCATCTGCCAAACCACCTACTCAAACTTCCTTTCCTGTTTTGTCTTCTTTTGTTAATCAGATTGTTCAAAATAAGACAAACAATGTGTCAATTGATTTGTTTCATTCTAGACTTGGACATAGTTCTGTATCCAAGTTGATTCATGTTCATGATTGTAACAAAGTCAATATATCTCATTTCTTTTGTGATATTTGTATGCTTGCCAAACATCATAGACAGCCCTTTCCTGTAAGTCATACTAGATCACAAGTACCTTTTGAGCTTATTCATGTTGATTTGTGGGGGCCATACAAGTCTGCGGCTCTCAATGGTGCACATTACTTTTTCACTATAGTAGATGATCACACTAGGTGCACTTAGACTTATCTCATTCATACAAAGGATCAAATTTACAACACATTGTCCTGTTTTCTTGCTTACATTGGGAATCATTACAAGGCTAAACCTAGATTCTTAAGGTCTGATAATGGGACAGAAATAATGAATAAGACATGTTTGGATTTGTTGAATAATTTTGGCATTGTGCATCAGAAGTCTATGGTGTATACTCCTCAGCAAAATGGAGTAGTAGAAAGAAAGCATAGACACCTTTTAGACACTGCTAGAGCCCTTAAGATACATGCCAATTTGCCAAATAAGTTTTGGGGAGATTGTATCTTAGCTGCCACTTATTTAATCAATAAATACCAATGGAAGTTTTGGATTGGAAGAGCCCTTTTGAAGTACTACATGGCATAGCTCCTTCATATGATAACCTTAGAACCATAGGTTGTCTTTGTTATGCTGCTGTGACGACAAAGCCTCATAAAGACAAGTTTGAGGCTAGAGGCAACAGATGTGTAATGATTGGTTATCCACCTTGGCAGAAAGGGTACAAGTTGCATGATTTGCAAACACAAGAGATTTTTTGTAGCAGAGATGTTATTTTCAAAGAAGAATGCTTTCCTTTTAAAGAATCATCTTCAATATCTGCTTCTCCTTCTCCACCTAAACCTTTTACACCAACATATGAAGATGATTTTGAAGAACAGAACAACTTGGGTGTCTCACATAGTTCTCCAATTGATTCTGAATCTGAAACACATGTTGAATCAACCATTTCAGTTGAACCTGAGCAAACAGAAACTACACCTTATTTTGAAATAGAAGTACCTATTCCTCCACCACCAGTTGTACCATCCAGAAGGTCTACTAGATCTTCTAATAAACCAACCTGGTTGAAGGATTTTGTGACATCTAAAGCTGGTATGGTTTGTTCTGAGTCTACTTCCAAACAGCCAGTCTATCCACTCTTTCATAATGAAGATTTTGACAACTTTCCAAAGGAATATGTAGCTTTTTTAGCTAATGTTCTGAATGTCAATGAGCCTGCTAATTATAGACAAGCTGCTGTTAATGTCCAATGGGTGAAAGCCATGGATTCAGAATTGCAGGCATTAGAAGATAATGAAACTTGGGAGTTGACAACTCTTCCTGATGGTCAAAAGGCTATTTCTTCAAAATGGGTGTTCAAGACTAAATACAATCCTGATGGAACTGTGGAAAGATTGAAAGCAAGACTGGTCATAAGAGGTTTTGATCAAAAGGAAGGTACTGATTATAAGCATACTTTTCTCCTGTTGCAAAAGCTACAACTGTGAGAGTCTTAATTGCAATAGCAACAACCAACGAATGGCCTTTACATCAATTAGATGTAAATAATGCTTTTCTACATGGCTTTGTTGAAGAAGAAATTTACATGAAACCTCCTGAAGGATATACTAAAGTAGCACCAGGACAAGTTTGCAAGTTGAAGAAGTCATTATATGGTCTAAAACAAGCTTCAAGGCAATGGAACCTAGAATTGTCAAAGTTCATTGCTTCTTTGGGGTTTGTTCAATCAAAGCATGATTATTCTCTATTTGTCAAGGATACTGGTGATACATTTACTGCTGCATTAGTATATGTTGATGATATTCCGGTCACTGGCAACTCAGAAAAGGAAATTCAGGCATTCAAAAAGGCTTTGGATCAGAAATTTACAATCAAGGATCTGGGTCTAGCAAGGTATTTTCTAGGTATTGAGTTATGCAGAACTGATAATGGCACTTATCTGCATCAAAGAAAGTACATTTTGGATTTGCTAAAGGATGCAGGTTTAACAGCAGGCAAACCATGTACTTTTCCTTTACCTCAAAACTTGAAGTTGTCTTTGGATAAAGGTTCACCTTTGAAGCAACCAGATTCTTACAGAAGGCTTGTTGGCAGACTTCGTTACTTATCAATGACAAGACCTGACATTTCATATGCTATCCAGCACCTTAGTCAGTTTATTTCTGCTCCAAAAGAACCACATATGCAAGCTGCTATTCATCTTCTTAGATACTTAAAAAGCACCATTTCAAAGGGTTTATTTTATCCTGTGCAACCTCAACTTAAGGTTGCAGGATTTTCAGATGTTGATCGGGCTTCTTGCTTGATGACTAGGAAGTCATTAACAGGTTATTGTATTTTTATGGGACATGCATTGGTGTCTTGGAAGACAAAGAAACAAGCCACATTCTTAAGATCTTCAACTGAGTCAGAGTATAGAAGCATGGCTACTACTACCTGTGAATTAATTTGGCTCATGTATCTGCTCGAAGATCTACATATCCTTGTTCAAGTACCCATTACACTATTTTGTGATAATAAGGCAGCTCAACAGATAACAGCTAACCCTTGTTTCCATGAGAGAACAAAGCACTTGGAGATTGACTGTCACCTCACAAGAGACAAGGTTCAAGAGGGTTTTCTTCAAACTGCTTACATCCCTACACATCTGCAACTTGCAGATATCATGACTAAAGCTTTAGGACAAGAGCAACATTCTTTCCTTAGTTCCAAGTTGGGCTTTACAGACCTTCCAACTTGAGGGGGGAATATAGAGTTTATAAATAAAAGTGTATTTTAGCAAGTTGTATAAATAGAGGGTAGAATTTGTAAATAGTTTGTTAACCGTTTTTTCCCTCTTGTAATCATGTATAAAAGGAGATTAACACTCCTCATTTCACAATTAATGAAATAACATCATTTCTTCCCAATTTCACTTCCGTTTGATATATAATTATCATGTTTAACTTGATGATATTAATATGGGGCAATGACGTTTTCTCTAAGGTTGAGAAACTTAAAAGGATCAACTTCTGGAATGTATATGAAGTATACATCACGGATGGAGATGTCGATAACTTGATGGCACATTGCAAGTCAGGAGATGATGATTTGGGTGATAAGGAGCTCACACCGAATCAGTATTTCCATTGGAGGTTTCGTCAAAATATCTTTCTGACAACAGTTTTCTTTTGTACTTTTCGTTGGATGGCGTCCGATGATACAGAATTAAAGAGTATCACTTTTAATGTTTTTGATGTTGATATGTCAATTAGGTGTGGTGATAGCTACATCCATAAATAATTGTTATTGGTTAGTAAAAACAGATGGTTTTTATTTCTCTAGGGATGATAAGAGAGCATTTCCAGACGGTTGGACATTATTGCATGTATGGTGACATATTGCTTGTGTTTGATTTAATTAAATAAAAGAATTTTATTCCTTAGAACTTGGTGCTTTGTTTCGTGTTCAACTTACTTTTTAAATATTAAAAGCTTGCGTTAATTACCAAAAGAGGACTTTTTCTTGATCAAATTCCCAAAAGTGGACAAAACCAACTAGTTTTCCCAATTTGGTCATGTGCTAATGTGCGATCCCACTTAACGTGCGACACGTGTCCACCTTTTAAATAATAAAGTACATGGTTAAGTGGGTGTTTTCCATTATTAAAGGTATTAAAAGACTATAATACCCCTCAACTTTTATATAAAATTACCTCACCACTCTCTCTTCTCATTTATTTCTTTCATCACTTTCTCTCTCCCTTTTTTTTTCAGTCACCACCACCCCCACCCCATCACCGCCACATATCAACACCACATCACCGTCACCACCTGATCAATACCACAACAGATCCGCCATCACCACCTCATCACCATCACCACTTGATCAACACCACCACATATCCACCATCAATCTTGATTTTTTATCGATCTACGATTTTTCTTGATTTTTTTAATAGAGCTACAAGTTTTTCTTGATTTTTTTATTAGATCTACAAAAGGTTTCAGTTTGGATGACGAAAACGTTTCAGTTTCAAGAATATCAAGAAAAGCCGAGGAATCAAAACACGCCTTAAATGAGCTGGTCTCGCCACGAAGGGGAACTGGTAATCCATTGACAAGAATCCCACTAGAACTAGCTCCATGGAAGCAGGAAGTTAGCAGCAAATCTGTTTATGGTTAGATTGAGAAAAGGTTGACCGACACCCATTTGCAATATAATTGGAAATAGTTCAGATAATTGGATCCTATTTAAGATATGGAAATAAAGCGAAGTCGCACATTTAAATCGCACATTTGAATCTGGAAATAAAGTGAAGTCGTACATTCACACATTTAAATCGCACATTTGAATCTGGAAATAAAACTAAGAGTAAATAAGTAATTTTTGTCTGGATACATGGGGGACAAGAGATAGTGGGTGGGACAAGTGACAAGTGATAGTGGGGGACAAGTCCTATTTGTCTTGACACGTGTCAAGAAATTAAAGGAATCGCACATTCGCACGTTAGCACATGACCAAATTGGGAAAACAAGTTTGTTTTGTCCCCTTTTGAGAATTTGATCAAAAAAAGTCATCTTTTGGTAATTAACGCTAAAAGCTTTCTATTGGATCCAACTCTTTTATGCTATTGTAAATAGCCAAAAAGTGATATCATATTCTAATTTGTGAAATATCATATTCATATTTCATTTTATCAAAACACAATGTTTTTTTTCATAAAACATACACGTAATATTGCGTGTCATATTTAGTGAATCGTCTTTACGTGAGTTAATATCATCATCTATAAAACGAAAGCTAATAGAAAAATGAAAGCATACATTTCATATCATGAGTTTCATTATGAAATACCCAACTATTCTTAGTTGTATCTTCTGTTTATATGTCATAACATCTGGTTTTGACGTATTTCCAGAATCCGAAAATCACAATATAGAATCGTTTTTAGACTTATATACAGTCTTCATCGTGGATGGTGAAATCGATAACTTGAAGGCGCATTGCAAATCGGGAGACGATGACATCGGGGAGAAAAGCCTCACTGTTCCTCAATATTTTCACTGGACGTTTCGCATGAATATTATTGGCTCGACACGGTTCGACTGTAATTTTCGTTGGATGGCAGATGAAAATACAGTTCTCAAGGATAAAACATTTGATGTTTTTAATATAAGAATAATGTATAGGTGTGGTGAAAGATTTGATGTAAACAATTGTTATTGGTTGGTTAGGAAGGATGGCTTTTATTTTGCTAATGATGATAAACCTTTTCCAGATGGATGGCAATTCATGTTCAACTGGGACTAATACAAGGATGAATAAAATGAATTGGTATAATAACAAAGAAAAATAAAGTTTTTTATACAAATAATAGAGCTTTGGTGTGTTTATTTTCTTTCATAACGAATGTTCCCATTTTTATTTAGGATTGTTTTAAGATAAGTCTACTCCAAATTAAAATATATATTGTCAAGTTTCACAACCCGCGGCCTACAGGCCTCGATTGCACCCGATATCACATTTCTATTAATTTTACTTTTAGAAAAAAAGGAAAAAAGTGTCGATGATACTAGCAAGCTAAGTGTATTAATTTTACAATGAAACTTTTTTCAAGATTGAATATTCAATATTTACTACTAGTTTTTACATATGAGAAACTATAGCCTGGATCGGACCTCGTTTTGAAAGTATAGTACTCAATTCAGGCATGTATTAAAATGTTTTTATAAGCTATTTAAATATGTGTTTGTTTATTTCAACTTTGAAAGAAAGAAAAAATATATGCATTTGACTGTTTGTTTATTTTCCATTGTGGATAGGTAGTCCACTAGCTAGCAAATTTTAGTTTGTCATATACTCATATCGGACAAAATAGATAAATACTACTCCTTCCATTTATATCTTTTATAGTTTTATGTCTCAAAATTTTTGTCCATCTCTAATTTCAATCGATTAAAAGGGAGTTTAATGAACGAGAATGATTTGTAATTGTTTGATGACTACAGTACTAGCAAGGTACTCGCGTGTTGCAGCGGCGAGTACAATGAAATTAAATTTTCTGATGAAACATGTATTCTAATTTATTATGTTGTTTTTCTAAATAGATTTACCGATATCAAGATTTTCGATCATCTGATGTATTTCAACTCTTTAACTAATGACAAAGTTTTCATTATACAATTGTGATAATAAATATTTTAGTGAACAATGTTTGTTGTCGTTCAAAATATCTATTTGATTTATATAAAGCTAAGTTTTATGGATACGGGTGTTAAAAAAATCTGTAAAACCGACAAGCCGAGTCGACCCGCTCAATCCGAAATCGCAAAAATGATAACTAAGAAATCGAATCCGAAAAAATCAGAAATTGGATATACCCTCTTATAGCTGTTCGATTTCAGTTTTTATTTTTAAATATCAGAGGTTACCCGAATCAAATAGTGTTTTATATACATGTAGTTTTAAAAAAATTGAGGCTGAACTAGAAATATATGCAGTAAAATAAAATATATAGAGAAAAATATTTTATAATTTTAGTTTTATTATTTGTATTTCTTAAATTGTTGTTTTTGTGTTTGAATAATTTGTACAATATGCTTTATTATTTCTATTAGTGACATTTAATGTATGAATTGTATTAAATTTGGTTGTACAATATGTTTAATAATTTGTATTTCTTATGTAAGGTGTGTTTTAATAAATGCATTAATTGTATTTATTCATCATTTAATTTATGTATGTAATTATGTAAAAATTAATTGTACATAATGCTTTATAACATTTACTGTTGAAAGTTAAGTTTTTGAGGTATTTAATATTAGAAAATTATGTTTAAATTGGTTGTACTTGATGCTTTATTTCTTGTATTGCTGAATTTTTAAGATATTTAACTATCATAGTGCATTTAATGCTCAAAAAAAGATTTGTGCATTAAAGATAGTAAGATATGCTTTATATTTGGGGAAAATAAAATTAAAACAAAAATAATATTTAATGTGAAATCATATTATGTAAATCAATAAATGGTATAATTATGTGTATAAAGAGAAGAGCTACTAATAAAATGTATAATCTGCAATATTGTATATGACTTTCACAAGTATGTTTCGTTGTCGTATTATTATCATCTTCAACTTGGTGATCTTAATATGGGGCAATGGCGCTTTCTCTAAATTCGAGGAACCCCAAAAGAGCGGCTTCTTGGATTTGTACGCAGTTTACATCACGGATGGAGATGTCGATAACTTGATGGCACACTGCAAGTCAGGAGATGATGATTTGGGTGATAAAAAGCTCACACCGAATCAATATTTCCATTGGATGTTTCGCCAGAATATTATATTAACAACAACTTTCACTTGTACATATCGTTGGATGGTGCCTGATGGCACAGAATTAAAGAGTGTCACTTTTAATGCTTTTGATTTAGAAATTTCTATCTTATGTGGGGACGAGTACTCTATAAATAGATGTTATTGGTTAGTAAGGAAAGATGGTTTTTATTTCTCTAGGGATGATCAGAAACCCTTTCCTGATGGTTGGAAGTTAATGCATACATGGTGAAATATGCACGCTTGAGATAACTGAATAAGAAAATATAATTCTCAGAACTTGTAATTCGTTTTCTTTTTGAAAGCTTTATATATTAAAAACCAGGAACTATAAGATTAAAAAGGTTTAACTTGATTTCATTGTTATATGTTTGTCAAGTGTAATTCAGTTTGAAACCAAGTTGTGAAAAATACTGATAATAAAATATAGGGTGAATTGCAAAAAATTTCCTTGTGGTATCTTGAATTTGCACCCTATGTCACTCTAAAATTTTATTACAAAAATATCATTGATGTTTTCACTTTTGCACAATTTATGTCCCTTCCATTAACGCTTGTGATGAGGCGAAAAGTGTACCGCTTTTAAGGGCTGATTTGTCACAACTCGTAATTTCAGGTCCTTTTTCAAACGTCGAAATTTCATTATTCATCTCGAAAAGTTACTATTCATCATTTACTAATCACCGATCACTATTCATAATTTTACTATTCATCGTTTTCAGAGTCGGTTTGAGATTCTGAGAAGTGTTTCAAAATTTCACTATTCACAAACACTATTCATTTCCGGAGGGAAAACACTATTCACTTTCATCACTCATTTCATTGTAAATTTAGTTTACGGGTATTCAATTCGCTTAACCGGATTGGTTTAGCTGCGAATTCATGCATCATCAGTAGGGACACGTCATATAGACTGGAGTAGTCTACATATCATCAATAACATCATCAGCACATTAGATCATGCACGGATATGCATTATTTCCATTTACGTATGCTTAATTTGTAATTAACGTTACCATTCAGTTTTTACTACTAAAGTATACCCAATACTCCCGACTATGATCCTAAAATATTTTCACACTCATTATAATAATATAAAAATTATATTACTCCCTCCGTCCCATATTAAATGTCCACATTTGACTTTTAGAGTCTTTTTTCTCTAACTTTGACCTTAAATATTTTTGTTATTGTTATATAATACTTGATGAAATTATATCTAACGAAAATACATTTAAAACTCAATTGATTCATATATTTTGCATCAAGTATTATATACCACACATAAAAATATTTAAAGTCAAAGTTTATAAAAAAAAGACTTTAAAAATTCAAAATAGACATTTAATATGGGACGGAGGGAGTATTAGTTTACCCGGTGTTTTCAAATCAATTGCTACATTTTACGGTCGGAGCTTATAACTCCGTCGATTTGCGATATTTCAACCCGATAATTATTTTAACACCCGATTCTTATCAGAAATGTAATTCATAATTTTTACAACTTCGTCATATTTTATTTCAACTCGTCACGATTTATTTTTAGTTAACCCGGTACCCAAAACTTATAACATAACACATTATATACACTAAATACATACTAATACTTCAAGTATTCATGCAAGCTACAAATATCTTCACATATATACCCCATGGTCGACATATATATGTATAGGTGTACATATTTTGCTTTCATTTGACTAGTAAAATTACCAAAATACCATTACCTCAAAGATCTTTGCCAATAAACTTCAAGACTTACACATAATATCTCATTTCACAAAATAAAATCTACAAACACTCCTATTTGTTCTCCATGGTTCAGCCAAGGTCATGAACAAGAGAAGAAGATCAAATTTTTCAAGAACAAGTTATAATCTAGTCTTCTATATAATCCTTGTTAAGGTTTTGAAATAAAAACCTCAAGGTTATTAATCAAATCATCTCCAAACTCATCAAAATCATCAAGTAAGCTTCAAGTGAACTTTTTTATCATCTCATACTTTCATTTAACTAGTAACATGATGTATTTTCAAGTTATATTAGCAAAACATACAATTATTTATGTTTCATACCACTTTTCAAGTATTTTTCTAATTATATGAGTATATATAGAGCCTATGATTATTCCCATGAAACCCACCAAAGTTGGTGATGTTTAGGAACCCATGACACCCTAAGAAGGTGTATGGTAGGTTAAGAGTTGTTTTGAAGTTGATTGGAGTGGATTTGAACAAGTGTTAAACTAGAAAATCTATTTTTCTCACTATTAGAAAAAGTTTCTGTCCATATTTGTAAAATACAGAAAACTCAGGGGTTTCCGGGTAACATTGGGCTAGAGATTCAGAAAATACTTTTAAAAACGAAGTTTTGGGCAAAGAACGGATTAAAACGAGTTTATAACAAAGGAGATATGTTAAAGACAAGTTTAACGACGAAAAACTATTTTCTGAAAAATATACTTGCTGTCCCACGATTTTCAAGGGCAAACCTGAGGTGTAAAACTTGATCTAGCCATCCCGACTTATCAAAAATATATTAATACGTTGTCCCACGATTCCGGTGATTTAAAGAACATAGAAAACGAGCTTATAACGAAAAAGATACAAGTGTTTGAAATCCGACTATATATATATATATATATATATATATATATATATATATATATATATATATATATATATATATATATATATTTCCATCAGCACTTCTATTATAATTTTGCCGCTAAACTGTCTTTGCGAGACACCACTTTCTCGGCTGTTTTTCTCCATGATCGGTAGGGTTTGAGTCCGAGTCGTCTTCATATGAAATCAAGATCTTCCAGCAAGCTTTTTAAATCAATTGGCCGTTTGTCGAATAGACTTATAACGAATTAACTACGGCCTCATCTTTTTTTTACCCGAAAATCCTTTCAAAGTTATTATTTTGACAGCTTTTACTATAATAGAATTTTTCTAAATGTTGAACATAATATTTCCAAGTAACAACAATGAGAGTCGATTTTCTCATCGATCAAAACCCGTATAGCCAAAAGTTAAATGACACGACTTCTAGATATTGTTACAAGGATTTCAAAAACGCCGAGTTTCATCACTAACCGTTAACGTACAACATTTCGCGGCTTGTTTTGCGAGGCTATTTTGGGCATATTTTCAAGTAATGAAAATGTTATTTTTGCGACGAAAACCTTATATTTGCCGATAGAACACCAAACAAGGATCGTGGAGTACCGTTTCAACATATTTACATGAAAGGTGTTTATTAACTTAACGAGACGTAAAAAATGTATTTTTCGACGATAAACGTTATTTTCAACTTTCTCGAGTGGTATCGATAACATACATATTTGAATGCGTAGCATCATTTCATTTCTTACATTAGATCATATCATTCATATTAGGTTGCGGTTAGAGATCGTGCCTCATTTCGTGTATCCACATTTGTCATCATAGCTACCGCACCAGGTGAGTCATAGCCTCTACTCTTTTAATTGTTTTGTCAACTCTTTGGGGGAGAATACATGCTCGTTTTTACGTGATTGCAATACTTGTTTTACATGAACATGCTACTTGCTTACTTAAACAACAATTGCCTTACTCAATGTTTGTGGTTTACTCAAATGCTTATGTGTTTACATGTTACATGCTTCATTATCCTCCCTTTGACACTAGTGATGTCGAACGTAGTATTTTGGCTTTCGTTTCATGGTCATCATTGTTTATATAACCTCATTGTTAAAATTGTTAATATAGCTGTATTGCTACACTTATCTTTGAATCTAGATACAAGTATTACTTTTGTTCACATAAACCAGATCATATTTAGCAGTGGGTTGTAAACACACAGGTTGCAAGTCTTGTATGGGCGGGGCTTGGAATTGAGTGGTTTTACAATGCCTTTGCTGGGAAATCTTCATTCAAATGTTTTACATTACATTCATGTTCACTAAACTCTATGAACTCACCAACCTTGTGTTGACACTTTAGCATGTATTTTCAGGTATTAAGCAATGGCACGCTACTGGAGGTTTTGGCAGGGCATGACATGGTCATAGAAGACTCTGAAATTCATTTGGGGACCGTTTTAAACTATGTTAAGGGCCTACTTCCGCACTACTTTTAACAATGTAAATTCAACACTTTTGGTCAAATTATTTTATTCAAAGTGATTGAAGTAAAAACCATTTTGTACTTGTGTTGTGGTACCAATTGAGTTACACCCCAGCTACATGTAAGCTTCCGCTGGACCCGATTTTGGGGGTGTGATAGATTGGTATCAGAGCTTTGGCTATAGCTAACTGAGTGTTTTTAAAACCTAGACTATAGCTACTTTCACGAAAACTTAACACTATGACCGTCACGTGCCTGCCTGCCAAGTTGAAGCCTCAATTGTGGTTTGTTGCTGACATATGTGATGAGATTTGTATCTCATTATTAGATATATCATACTCATTTATTCTAGTTGATTACCATAATTGTCTTCCCTATTAGTATGCTTACATAACTTACGCGTCTCATGTTACGCCTTCTCCTTGCATAGTTTCATCATTCGACCTCGAGTTTGGTCACTTGCCTTAGTCTTTCAGAACGTCTTTATATTTGTGAAGGACATAGTTTTAGTATAACTGAACTGAGTATTTCAAAATTCATGGAACCTCGGTGGAATGTAGAATAGTCATCTACATTCGACCCGGGATAGTAGGACATAGGCTGACCACCTATATTCGACTCAGAGATGAATTTTGAAACACTGAGAATAGTTATAATAAAATTTTGTCTGGATTGAATCCTCTACTCAATTTCCAAATGTTTCATTCATGTGTGCGTACTCAAATGTTGCAAGAACATTCACACCTTTCATCCTTTCGTGAACCGCCGCTTAAAAGCACATCAACTAATCACCACATCTCATGAACATTCACGTTTATGCACAATACATTTACATCACGGTAGTCACTTTCATCACAATTTCATTATGTCGCAGATGTCACAAAACCATTCGAACCACTATCACTGGCCTGATCACCAAAATTCCATCATCTGGAAAGTGTTGGCTTGACTGAATTACAAGATTCGTTTAGATACGAGTGCTCACTAAGAAACACCATAGAGATAAATCCAACCTCTTAACCAAGACTTTATAATATTCAATTGAACATGTCCTCACCAATAGACATTATTCAAACATGTTAGACACCTATGCATTTGTGCAGACATACCTACCTGGCTATTTTGTCCTCTTAATACTTTCATTTTTAACTAAATTTTTCTCCAAACTACGGTTATACAAAACATATATCTTGTAAGAAATATTTTTCTGAGGCACTTATTTTGATAAGCAAACTCCTTTTGGTAAATCTCTACAAAACTATTGGATGTTAAGAAATTTTAAATATCGATCTTTGGTAAACCATATTATCCACCTCTTGTTGAAAATAGTCCTATATTGCATAACTACTAAATTTTGAAACATCAAGAAAAATGTTACTTAGAAAGCCGTTTGCTTAAAGTTGTAAATTCATCTATTTAGGGAAGGTTTATGAACAAAATACACAATCTCAAAACAAACCTTGAAAATTAATCACTATATTACATCACTTATACGCTTAGGGTTTTGCGATTTGACGACATAGAGCTTGGGAAAAATCTTAGTAATAGAGACTAAGCATCGTAGGTGGAGAAAGACTAGATTCATGACATTCCTGTGGAGGATCACAATCTTATCCTAACCTAATCTTTCCAACAACACCCTTTGGTGAACTTAACCTAGTAAGTTTTTCCACAAGATTCATGATACCCATTCCAATTATTCCTAATGGAGGAAATTGATTCACCTCAGACTCCTAGCGATTTCATTAAGATTCCTTTGGAACCACACCACCTATCATCTTCAGACCAATGGTCAGAATTAGAGAACGATTCAAACATAGGGAGACCTGCATTTATTGGGTAATTGGATTACCTGCATTCATTGGGTAATAGGATTACCTGCATTTATTGGGTAATTGGATTACCTGCATTCAGTGGGTAATAGGATCACCTGCATTTATTGGGTAATTGGATTACCTGCCTTTTTATGGGTATAGTTGATTACCTGCATTTCATGGGTATGTTTGATTACCTGCACCTCATGGGTGTGATCAATTCTAGAAATGGTTGGGCTGACCATTTGCTATAAATCAGATTCCCTATTAACCATAGTTACCACACGAGCATAGAGACTACACCATTTGAGGCACTCTATGGTCGAAATGCCAACACCCATTGACGGATCGAAATTTGGAAAAGCCCAACTCACTAGTCCAGTAGGCATTCATGAAATAACCAGGAATTCCCTACAAATCAAGAATCAGTTACAAGTTCGATAAGTTGTAAAATAGTAGAATTCCAAGTTGGTGGCAGGGTCATGTTGAAAGTTCTGCCTAGGAAAGGCATGATACCATTCAGAAAAATTCGGGAAGTTAAACCCGATATACACTGGACCATTTAATATTTCAGACAGAGTAGGCCTAGTGGCCGTCAGACTTGAACCTTGTTAGAGAACAGTAGGTTACACAATCATGTTTCATGTTTTTCAAATCTCAAGAAATGACTTTCAGATTAGTCACTCATGATTCTATTGGGAGGAATCCAACCCAATGACAAACCTAAACCTTGTATGGGAACTAGTAGAAATCATGGACCGTGAGGTCAAACAGTTGAAGCAGAGTCGAATTCCTATCATGAAAGTTCGCTGGAATTCCCGAAGAGGACCCGAGTTTACTTGGGTACGAGTAGACCAAATGCGACTCAAATATCATCATCTTTTCACCAAGTAAACTTCAGAGACCAACACAAACTGAACTTCGGGACGAAATTCCTTTTAGAGGGGAAGAATGTCATAACTTGTAATTTCAGGTCCTTTTTCAAACGTTGAAATTTCATTATTCATCTCGGAAGTTACTATTCATCATTTACTATTCACCGATCACTATCATTTTACTATTCATCGTTTTCAGAGTCGGTTTGAGATTCTGAGAAGTGTTTCAAATTTTCACTATTCACAAAACACTATTCATTTCCGCAGAGAAAACACTATTCACTTTCATCACTCATTTCATCGTAAATTTAGTTTACGGGTATTTAATTCGCGTAACTGGATTGGTTTAGCTGCGAATTCATGCATCATCAGTAGGGACACGTCAAATAGACTGGAGTAGTCTACATATCATCAGTAACATCATCAACACATTAGATCATGCACGGATATGCATTATTTCCATTTACGTATGCTTAATTTGTAATTAACGTTACCATTCAGTTTTTACTACTAAAGTATACCCAATACTCCCGACTATGATCCTAACATATTTTCACACTCATTATAATAATATAAAAATTATATTATTAGTTTACCCGGTGTTTTCAAATCAATTGCTACATTTTACGGTCAGAGCTTATAACTCCATCGATTTGCGATATTTCAACCCGATAATTATTTTAACACCCGATTCTCATCAGAAATGTAATTTCATAATTTTTACAACTTCGTCATATTTTATTTCAACTCGTCACGATTTATTTTTAGTTAACCCGGTACCCAAAACTTATAACATAACACATTATATACACTAAATTCCTACTAATACTTCAAGTATTCATGCAAGCTACAAATATCTTCACATATATATCCCATGGTCGACATATATATATATATGTATAGGTGTACATATTTTACTTTCATTTGACTAGAAAAATTACCAAAATACCATTACCTCAAAGATATTTGTAAATAAACTTCAAGACTTACACATAATATCTCATTTCACAAAATAAAATCTAAAAACACTCCCATTTGCTCTCCATGGTTCAGCCAAGGTCATGAACAAGAGAAGAAGATCAAATTTTTCAAGAACAAGTTATAATCTAATCTTCTATATAATCCTTGTTAAGGTTTTGAAATAAAAACCTCAAGGTTATTAATCAAATCATCTCCAAACTCATCAAAATTATCAAGTAAGCTTCAAGTGAACTTTTTCATCATCTCATACTTTCATTTAACTAGTAACATGATGTATTTTCAAGTTATATTAGCAAAACATACAAGTATTTATGTTTCATACCACTTTTCAGGTATTTTTCTAATTATATGAGTATATATAGAGCCTATGATTATTCCCATGAAACCCACCAAAGTTGGTGATGTTTAGGAACCCATGACACCCTAAGAAGGTGTATGGTAGGTTAAGAGTTGTTTTGAAGTTGATTGGAGTGGATTTGAACAAGTGTTAAACTAGAAAATCTATTTTTCTCACTATTAGAAAAAGTTTCTGTCCATATTTGTAAAATACAGAAAACTCAGGGGTTTCCGGGTAACATTGGGCTAGAGATTCAGAAAATACTTTCAAAAACGAAGCTTTGGGCGAAAGAACGGATTAAAACGAGTTTATAACGAAGGAGATATGTTAAAGACAAGTTTAACGACGAAAAACAATTTTCTGAAAAATATACTTGCTGTCCTACGATTTTCAAGGGCAAACCTGAGGTGTAAAACTTGATCTAGCCATCCCGACTTATCAAAAATATATTAATACGTTGTCCCACGATTCCGGGGATATAAAGAACATAGAAAACGAGCTTATAACGAAAAAGATACAAGTGTTTGAAATCCGACGATATATATATATATATATATATATATATATATATATATATATATATATATATATATATATATATATATATATATATATATATTTCCATCAGCACTTCTATTATAATTTTGCCGCTAAACTGTCTTTACGAGACACCACTTTCTCGGCTGTTTTTCTCCATGATCGGTAGGGTTTGAGTCCGAGCCGTCTTCATATGAAATCAAGATCTTCTAGCAAGTTTTTCAAATCAATTGGCCGTTCGTCGAATAGACTTATAACGAATAAACTACAGCCTTATCTTTTTTTTTACCCGAAAATCCTTTCAAAGTTATTATTTTGACAGCTTTTACTATAATAGAATTTTTCTAAGTGTTGAACATAATATTTTCAAGTAACAACAATGAGAGTCGATTTTCTCATCGATCAAGACCCGTATAGCCAAAAGTTAAATGACACGACTTCTAGATATTGTTACAAGGTTTTCAAAAACGCCGAGTTTCATTACTAACCCTTAACGTACAACATTTCACGACTTGTTTTGCGAGGCCATTTTGGGCATATTTTCAAGTAATGAAAATGTTATTTTTGAGACGAAAACCTTATATTTGCCGATAGAACACCAAACAAGGATCGTGGAGTACCGTTTCAACATATTTACATGAAAGGTGTTTATTAACTTAACGAGACGTCAAAAATGAATTTTTTGACGATAAACGTTATTTTCAACTTTCACGAGTGGTATCGATAACATACGTATTTGAATGTGCAGCATCATTTCATTTCTTACGTTAGATAATATCATTCATATTAGAGTGATCGTGCCTCATTTCGTGTATCCACATTTGTCATCATAGCTATCGCACCAGGTGAGTCATAGCCCCTACTCTTTTAATTGTTTTGTCAACTCTTTGGGGAGAATACATGCTCGTTTTTACGTGATTGTAATACTTCTTTTACCTGAACATGCTACTTGCTTACTTAAACACCAATTGCCTTACTCAATGTTTGTGGTTTACTCAAATGCTTATATGTTTACATGTTACATGCTTCATTATCCTCCCTTTGACACTAGTGATGTCGAACGTAGTATTTTGGCTTCCGTTTCATGGTCATCATTGTTTATATAACCTCATTGTTAAAATTGTTAATATAGTTGTATTGCTACACTTATCTTTGAATCTAGATACAAGTATTACTTTTGTTCACATAAACCAGATCATATTTGGCAGTGGGTTGTAAACACACAGGTTGCAAGTCTTGTATGGGCGGGGCTTGGAACTGAGTGGTTTTAAGATGCCTTTGCTGGGAAATCTTCATTCAAATGTTTTACATTACATTCATGTTCACTAAACTCTATGAACTCACCAACCTTGTGTTGACACTTTAGCATGTATTTTCAGGTATTAAGCAATGGCACGCTACTGGAAGTTTTGGCAGGGCATGGCATGGTCATAGAAGACTCTGAAATTCATTTGGGGACCGTTTTAAACTATGTTAAGGGCCTACTTCCACACTACTTTTAACATTGTAAATTCAACACTTTTGGTCAAACGATTTTATTCAAAGTGATTGAAGTAAAAACCATTTTTTACTTGTGTTGTGGTACCAATTGAGTTACAACCCAGCTACATGTAAGCTTCCGCTGGACCCGATTTTGGGGGTGTGACATCATTTAAGCCTGGATTCGTGATTATTTGATCAAATATTGCCCTAAATCGTACCTTTTGTCATTTTAGGTACTTTTGGAGAGAAATCTGGAAAAGGAAGCATTTTGGACGTTTTTGGAGCATGAAAGTGAAGAAAACAGCAAAGTCTCAATTTTTCTTGCTGGGAAGAGTACCTGATGGCGTCACAACTTTCTACATGACGGCGTCAAGAGTTACAAAAGAGGTGGAAGTGGAAAATACACGTGACGGTCCAGAGTGTTTTCAAGCATAGGACCTGACGGCGTCACCAAGGCCGTCAGGGTCCATTTATACGTGACATCCCAGAGGATTTTTACACGTGACGGCGTCATAATCAGATCTAGGCAATACGATATTTATTAAGGCGGCGAGTTGACAGCGTCACAATTCAATACATGACGCCGTCTCGAGATGTAATCTATATATAGTTTTCCAAATTTCATTCATTGGTGTGCAACTTTGAGGGAATAAACTGACTCCTCCTAAACCAACCAGTCAACCGGGTGCAGTTGATAGGCCCACCTAGGAGGGAAAGTCAAGTATTAAAATCCGTGGAAGTATAGGGAAATCCCCGAGTCGTTAAGTCCCAACGAGATTGAAATTGTATTTTAAATGTTTTGTGGGAATGAGTGTGATGAGTGTCTAAATACTCATCATTTTATACTAATCTGAGCGATCAAAATACTTAAAATATCTTAGAAGTGTGTTTTATATGTTTCCGATGCAAAATAATCAAAAACAGATGAAAAACGTACAAAGTTTGCATGGCAGTTTCAGTCCCTCAACTTTCAAAACTTGTCAAAACTAGTCCCTGGTTATTCTAAAAACATGAAAAAGTCACCAAAGGTCCTTTTTAATCACAAATTACATATTTAGTCCTCTGGTGCAAAGTTTTACAAAATTACAAGTTTAGTCCCTGTACTTTGCAAAATTGACATAAATGGTCCCTGGGATGTTAAAACTTTGAGAAAAACAAATTTTGTCCTTATACTAATCTTCTATGGCAGGAATGGTCCTTGGTTGGAAAGTTTGGTGAAATTACATGTTCGGTCCCCGGAGTTTGAAGATTTGGCAGAAAAGGTCCCCGGATATAAAAAATGGGAAATTATCAAAAGTGGCCCTTGTACTATTCATGAATGTCAAATATGGTCCTTATGATAATCTTTGGAGAAGTTACAAATTACACCCTTCATTTTCAGAAAATTACAATATTTGTCCTTGTTTATTACTTAACCAAACCGAACCCTTATATTTATAAAACATCCAAATCCAATCCAAGTTACAAACCAGCCCACTCCCTTTCTTTTTACCCAAGCCCAATCCAAAAGCCCAAAATACAAACCAAACAAACCCTGGTATTAAAATACCAGTTTGACCCCGGTCAAACACCACCCTTCTCCCTCCCTCCACCTCACTGGTATCCCAATACCACCACCACCTGTCCACCACCTCATCACCCACTCCTCCCACATGTTCCCTCCACCTCCACAACCTTCCAAACCCCCTTAATTACCCCTGGAAATCCTCACACGCAAAAAAAATATCCACAAGACTTTTTGGCGCCAAGGCTGAGATATGCTTCAGTGATCCAACGGCCATAAAGATTGATGGGATTTGCTCAGAGATTCAAGTGGAACCCTAATTTTCATCTATAAAGCAAAAGGGAAGCAGAGAGAAAGATTATTAGTTGTAGAATAGTGTAGGTAATCGTAGCTAGTATAATTTCATTTTTAGTTGTAATCTTTGGTTAAAAGCTTGTTTTTATCATTCTCAGTGTACTTAAGATCTTTTATAGTAATCAATTTCAAGTCTAAGTTTGATTCTCAGTTTATTGCAATTCTTATCTCAAAATCTCAAATTTCCTTTCATGTTGTTGTAGTGGATTATAAAGATTAGCTCAATTAAGCCTTGACAAAGCTTTTAAAAGCTTTTTAGATACTTTAAAATCCAGTATAGAGTTATTCTTCAAAAATTCAAGAAAAATCAAAGAAAATAGAAAAACAAATAAAAATCAATGGTGAAAAAGATTGAGCAATGGAGCAGGGTTAATTATGGATTGCCCTTGGTTTAGTTGCTTCTGGGGAAGCTTTAGGAAATGTTACTTGATCTGGTTCACAGTTCTCACATGAAATCCATCTTGTAAGCATTTTTGTTAATTTTGGTATTTTACTGTTCAAGTAATTTATTTGCTTAAATCTTTGTTATTTTATGTTCCTGTGATGTTACTTAGTATAATTAGTGTTTAAAATCAGTTGCTTGTTCTTTGGATATCACAGTTGCTTAATAATCAAAAATCTCACAGTATAAAATACGAATTTGACAAACTTGTGTTTTATGCTTGTGGTGTGGAAGATTTATACTCATTTGATCTTACATAATCATAATATAGTGTTTTGAATCAGTGTAGTGGTTTAAATATACCATTTGTGTTAAAAATCTCAAATTCATACATTTGAAGGTGTGTTTGGTTCAACAAGTTTACCTATGATCCTAGCTATTTTAGTTGTTGTTAGTGGTTTCAATAACTCACATTAGGTCACAAGAGTCTATCTTAGTCATAAAATTTGATACATTTTCAGTAGAAAGTCAACATGATCCTTTGATCTCATTTCAGTGAGAACTGTCAAGGGTTTAGGATCATTAATCTTGCATATCAGTGTAAAAGTTGTTGTAAAAGCCTAATCTAGTCTTATTTTATCCTATATCATCATAATTATTAAATAGATTAGCTTTGAAATTCATAAAAGTCAATTTGGATCAATATCTCATAAAGTCAAATAGGTTTGAATGTGTAGAATCTCATTTTTTGTAAGAATTTTCTAGAATTTTGTGTTGAGAATTGGAGCTTGGAATTTTCATATATTAAAGTTTCTCACTTAAGCTACAAAAGTCAATCACCAGCTTATTTTTAAGATTTTTTATGAGTAGTGTGCAAGAGCTTCTTTGAGGGTGCATGGCAAATCACCTCCCCTGCACCAGTGGACCCCACACCCCTCACTTAGGCTTAATTTATAGCTTATCAGTCCCACTTCTTAAACTCAGGCTTATTTTAGGATTTAGCTTATTTGCCTTAGCTTAATTGGCCTCCATTGTGACCTGTCCTCATAAACAAGAACTGAGAGCTCAGTTCTTGCACCCAAGTTCAAGGGTCCACCAATTGTCTTAGAATAAGCCATAAGCTCAGCTTATTGGCTTATTCTAGAGTTGACCAGGTCAGATTTGAGGGTCAACAATTATCTTGACCTCTGACTCACCTCTGTGGACCCCACAGAGGTCCAAAAGTTGCCCATTTGGCCTGTTTGGTTCTCAGGTTTTGGCCAATAGCTTAATTGCTTATTCTAGCTTATTAAGTGTGCTTATTTTGTTCCTTTGTGCTTATCTCTTATTAATATTGTTAGTAGTTTGCTTATTTTCATATGTGTGGCTTAACTATAGCTTATTCAGAACTTTACAAGTTCTGATAAGCTTAAACACCAACCTGTTAAGCTTTTGTGAGTGCACACAGCTCATTAATAAGCTACAACTTAAGTCCCTTTATTAAAGTTGCTTGTTTTATGTATTAAATTAGTTTTGTAAAAGAAAATTCAAGAAAAGTCAAATTTAAGAGAAGTGATAGCTTCTACTTAAGAAGCTTATTGCTTATTAGCTTATTTTCATTAAGACCATATAGTTTTTATATTTTTCATAGCTTCCTGTATTTATATAATAATTTTGTAAAAAGTTTTAGATTTTTCTAAGGTCATTTAGTATTTATTAGATTTTATTTAGATTAAAAAAGTAATTATTAATATTAGATAATTCATAATAAATAGAATAATAGTGTAATAATTATAATTCCAGTTTTAAAAATAGTTTTATAATATTGTAGACTTTTCTAAGTTTTTATTTTATTTTTCTAAGCTTTATTTTAATTTTCTTATTATTTAGGTAATTAATAAATAATTAAATAAAAGTAATTAATTAATAGTAAGTATATAAATAGTGTGAAAAATACAATTTTAATTTTAAAATAAGTTTTATAATATTTTAGATTTTTCTAAGTTTTAACTTTATTTTTCTAGGCTTATTTTACATTTTCTTATTATTCAATGTATTATTAAATAGTTAAAAATAGTTTTTAATTAATAATAATTAATTAAATAGTTGTAAAAATAATTTTAAATTTCTAATAATTTTCTTATATTATTAAGATTATAAAAATATAATTTTTATATCCGTAGGCCTTTTATTTCTTAAAACTCACGTTTAGTTTCGTACGTTTACGTTTATTTAAACGTACATTTTATATCTTTTTACATTTTTAGGTTTTATTAACTTTTAAATAATTAGTAATTATAAAATAAATATTTTAAGTTTATTTAATTTGCATTTAAGCCCCTAAGGCATGCAAACTCCTACTTTAGTTAAAATCGTTTTTGTTTCGTACGTTTAAGTAGAATTAAATTAAACGTACGCGTTTTTAGATTTTAAACGTTTTTAGATATCTGGCTTTTACGTAATCACTCTTATAGATTATTTAAGCTATTTTGTTTTATAAATCCTTAGTGTAATCACTCACTCACACTTACACTATTTCCTGTTGATAATCACTTGATCACAGATTCGTTTTTAATACCTTCGTACACCTCGTTGGGATCTAACGACCCGGGGAAACACTGTATTCCACGGAAGCATTGGCCTAAGCTTTCTTTGACTTTATTGACCTTGGTCAATAATATCTGACTGTTTGAGGCCAATCAGAGTGGTACTGAGGACAGTAACCAATAAAGATTTGGAATTGATTATTCTACTGATTACTTGGTATTTGAACAACTGAAACAATATTAACAATTACAGAAACACATATATGATTACACGTACACAAATCAAAAATCAGATTTGATTACAGACAGAAGAAAAGGTGAGTTTTAATCAATTTAAAACTACAGGGGGTGCAAATGAAAATTTACAAACTTAATATTAAAAGAAAATTTAATTAAAAAGAAAATTATTTTTTTTGATTATTTTATTATTTATTATTAATTATTTAAATAAAAACTATTTAATTATTTAATTTAAACTATTTAACTTATACTAAAAAGATTTATATTACAAATTTAAACTAGAAAATTGCAAAATTAATTTTTAAAATTATAAAATGACTTAAAATAAATTTAGAAACTAAAAATACCTATTTTTTTCTTTTTGTGGATTTTATATTAATTAAATACTAATTATATTAATTAAACTAATTAAATTAATTTAAATTACTAATAATACTACAAATGACTTAGAAAATTAAAGAAAAATTTATAAATTTAATTAACCATCACAGGAATCCTAAAAAATTATAAAAAGTTTATAAAAATTATTTTAAACTATTTTACTAATTATTTACTTATTTATTAATTATTATCTAATTTAACTAGATTAATTAAGAAAATTAGAAAATGAACAGTAGTAATTAAGAGACTATTTTCTAAAAATATTTAATGATTTAAAAAACCTAATAAAAATATAAAAAAGGTACTTTTGTTAATTGAAAATTAAATAAACTATTTAATTACTAATATTACTTAATTATTAATTAAACTAATATTAATCCTAATAAATACTAATTTAAAAGAGAAAAATCTAGAAAAATTACTGAAAATACTTTAAGATGAAAGTAAATTAAGAAAAATATAAAAATGATGAAGTGCTTAATAATAAGCTGAAAAGAAAATTTAAAAAGATAAATCCTATTAAATAGAAGCTATCACTAATTTTAAAGTTGGTTTTTGTTGGTTTTTCTTTTTGACAACTGATTATTAGCTAAAAATAAACAACTTTTGTGAAGGACTTTGTGTTGTAGTTTATTAATAAGCTGTGTGCACCCCCTTGTGGTTAACAGTTGAACATTTTAGCTTATTAGGACTTATGATTGTATGAAAAAGCTAACAAATGAACAAATGAGCCAAAACAGATGGAAACTAACTTGGAATGAGCAATTAGAAACAAATAAGCACACTAAATAAGCTGTGACAACCAAATAAGCACTTAAGGTATAAACTGAGTATTACACAGGCCAAATAGCCTAACTGTCAGGCCTTGTGGGGTCCACAGGCTTGATTGGAAGCCCAAACTGAATAAGGATCCAATAAGTTGAGCTTATTGGCTTTCCAAAAAGCCAAGAAATAGGCTTTGGGTCCCACAGATGAACACAGGAGAGGGCTTGGAATATAGGCTCAAATACTGAGTCACTCAGTGTAGGGTGTGTGGTCAGGGCACAAAGGTGAGTCAAATAAGCAGTGTTCTGATAAGCTAAGGTCCAAAATGAGCCTAGGTCTAAGTAGATGAGCTAATAAGCTCTCTGAAAAGCCAAATAACCAGGGGTGGGGTCCACTAATGAGCAAATGGGAGTCTTTGGAAAATTAGCCAATGGCCTGGTGCACAGGGCATACACTTGCCCTGCAGTGCTAAATAAGCACTTGCACAAGCTAGGATAAAAATCTCAAAAATAAGCTGACCACAGATTTTGAAAGATAAGCTGAGAGACTTTGATTTGTGAAAAGCTCAGATTCTCAATTGCATCACAAAATTCATGAAAATTCCTTGAAAAAATGAGTGTCTGCACAAAATGCAATTTTAACTTTTTGGTTTTTTGATGTTAATTGATTTTTATGAACTTTGATTGGATCTAATGGACTAAAAATGGAATACTGAGCTATGTTGTAACTAATTTAAGCAATTTTAACTAGATATGAACAGATTTGAGGCTTATGACACCCTAAAATCCACTCAGTGACTGCTTAGTTTAGGATTGAAATGAGTTTGACTGTTTAAAGCTTTCAACCACCTAAAACTCTGTTTACCTGTTCTATTTTAGTGTAAAGGAAGATGTTGGAACAGGATTTGACCACTGAATACAACAAAAGCACACTCAAACAGTTAAAACCAAACACCCCTATATTAGACTGTTTCACTAAGTTTTTGAGTTTGAGACCTAATTTAACCAAACTAATGATCCACCTACACTACTTAACTGTATTAACTATTAAATGAACAAGAAAAATTAAGCATGGAACATCAGAATACTAAAATGAGTTGAAAATACATAGGAATGATCTTACAGATGCCTTTCAAGCTATTTAGCCAACAACCAAGAACCTTTCCTATAGAACCTCCATATCCATGATTCACCCTGCTCCAGCTTGATGATCACCATTATCTCAATTTTTGATTTTTTCTTTATTTTTCTTTATTTATTTATTTATTTATTTATTTATTTATTTTGTGTTTTGATTTTCCTGAACCTACACTGCTTTTAAAGTTTCTAAAAGCTTTTATAAGCTTTCTGAGAGCTTACATGTACCTATGAGTTCATATAATTAAACAGCAACAACCATAAAGCTTATTGAGAAATTTTGAAATAAAAGTGAAAATGGCACTGAGATTGGAACTGAACTTGAAATTTAACTTGAACAAAGTTTGATTACAACTTAAATAGACTATTACAATGCTTAAAAGCTTGGAATTTAACTGAAATAGCAAGATACAATTTAAACGACACACTAAAACTAAAATTAAAACTACATCCTTGTCTTCAATGCCTCTCTGCCTTTTATAGGCTCACTTTAGGGTCCCCTGGACCTTTTGCACATATCCCACCAATAATATTGGCCATTGGATGAGTAGAATCAATCTTAGCCGTTTATATCTTTTTGGTGCCAAAACGGAAATAGAGCAATTGGACTGTTTGCGTATGTAGAGGGGGGGGGGGGATTTAATGTTGTTTGGATTGTTAGGTGGGTAGTGGCTTGGGCGGTTGATGGGATGGTGATGGTGGGGGTGGTGATGTGATACTGCAAGTGGAGAGGGGATGAGAGGGGAGGGAGGTGGTGTTTGACCTTGTTTGACCGGGGATTATTTAGAACGGTTTCATGGGATTGGGCTTAGGGGATGGGCCTGGGGTGTTGGATCAGGTTGGTGTTGGGTTTGTGTTTGGGTTGGGTTTGGTGTTAATAATAATAAGGGTCCAGTTGTTTTTACTAGTAGAAATCACAAGGACCAATTGTGTAAAATGCCGAAACTTTAGGGGCTTGATATGCTAACTTCCCAAACTCCTTCCAAGGGTATTTCTTGCCATGTTTCAATACCCCAAGGACCATGATGATAAATTCCACATTTGAATTTCCCAAGGACTAAATCTGCCAATTTTGAAACTTGAGGGACCAATCATGTAATTTCACCAATCTTTTCACCCAAGGACCATATCTGCCAAAGATGAGTAGTACAAGGACAAAAATTGATTTTCTGAAAGTTTTTACATCCCAGGGACCATTTTTGTCAATTTTGCAAAGTTCAGGGACTAAACTTGTAATTTTATGAAATTTTACACCAAAGGACTAAATATGTTTATTTGTGATTCCAAAAGGACCTTTGGTGACTTTTTCATGTTTTTGAATAACTAGGGACTAGACTTGACAAGTTTTTAAAGTTGAGGGACTGAAACTGCCAATTATGCAAACTTTGTTCATATTTCATCTGTTTTTGATCATTTTGCATCTGAAACATGTAAAACACAATTCTGGGATATTTTCAGTAATTTTATGCATATTTGAGTGTTTTTGGATGTTTTGGCAGTTTAGATGAGGTAAAAATGATGAGTATTTACACACTCATCAAAACCCTAGGCTGAATTTTACAGCTTTTTCAAGGGTTTCAAACCCTTGAATCTTTCATGTTCAATTAAAGATAAGTATTCCTTCAAATCATTCAATATGTCTATGTGTTGTTTGATTATATCTTACGCTTGTCTTCTATTTAACATGCTAGGCTAGATTTTCTTGTGTTTGCTTAGATGTAGTGAAACATAGATGTTGATTATGGGTTGATTGCTTGTTTGTAATTGTTACGGATGATTGTATTCGATGTTAGGCTTAAGAAAACTGGCAGACTTCCATTGGTAACTTGCTTGAACGTCTTAAGAAACATGATTGGAGGTGTACTACGATTTTTGGTTGTATTTAATGCGTAGGAGATTTCTAATGATCCCATGTTAGGAGCTTCTAACGGCTCGACATAGGAGTGAAGTAGGATCCTATAGAGTTAGGGAATATTGTACACGGCCTTACGACTAGTATTAAGGAATATGACCCGTCATCCATGCAATTGTAACAAGTAATTAACCTGTAAAAGATATCTAGGGAGTAATGAAATCTAAGTAAACACTACTTTCCTCATTATTATTACCACCACATTAGTATAATGAGTTTTGTTTTCATTTCTTTTATTTTATTTTGATTGCATCTTTAGATTAATTGGGTTAGTTGGCTATCAACTAATTCCGCCCACTCCTTCAAAACCCGAGATTCTTAATTGCTTTTATAAGAATATAAAAATACAAAAAGAATCATCCCTCACCTCTAGACTTAGTTTAGTAGACTTTATAATCCTAGCGACACTATTCCTGAGTTGAACGATCAATCCCGCGGTACTTGTCACTATACTATACTACAACAATCAGGTACACTGCATGGTGGGGGTTGTAAGCTTCTCGAGATCCCTTGAGAGGTAAAACCTGTTGCGAGGGTGCGATCCCCACGTACATCAAGTTTTTGGCGCCGCAGCCCGGGGAATAGTTATTGTCTAGGTTAGGATTTCTTTTTATTAGGTCTACTTGCTAGATTTCTTTCTAGTAAGATTTTATTTTTATTTTTAGGTTTTCTTTAGTCTATCTTATTTCTTCGTGTCTTTGTTCGTAACCTTTACCATCCGACATCATGGAAGTTGGTAACATCTTTGAACCCATCAACCCACCACAACAAAACCACCCACAAAACCCACCACTAGTAAACCCATCTCCTAGGCCTCGAACTTTAGGAGAGTATTCCCGACCTAGCCACCAAGGCTATCGAAACACTATTGAGCTCACTCAAGGGGTCAATGTGTTCCCCTTGCGATCCGACACCATCCGGTTGGTGCAAAGCGGATGTGCATTCCATGGACTTCGTTCTGAAGATCCTAACCAACATCTCAAGGGTTTCCTTAAAATCGTAGATTCCATAGACCTTGATATTACAACTACATAGTCGACCCGATTACGCTTATTCCAATTCTCTCTACGTGATCAAGCTAGTCAATGGCTTGAACGTTTACCCGCGGGATCCATCACCTCATGGGATGATCTCACCACTCGTTTCCTTGCTCAATTTTTCCCACCGGGGAGAACTACCAAGCTTAGAAATGATATCTTGATGTTCCAACAACGTCAAGGTGAAACTCTATATGAAGCATGGACTCGTTTCAAGGACTTACTCCAAAAAGTCCCTCATCATGACATAGATCTTTGGCTCCAAGTCCAAATCTTCTATGACCATATCGATCTCTCCACAAGGCGAACCATTGACCAATCGACCGGTGGTAAGCTACGTGATCTAAGTGCGGAAGAATCATGGGAACTCATAGAAGATCTTGTTCTCTCTGACAACGAAAGTTGGAATGATCCCCGTGATTTGAACAAAACGGTCATGGCAATATCCTTGCGTTTGAACAATTCTAGCACTCCCGACCGTAGGATCATGGAACTTGAGGACCAAGTCAAGTTTCTCATGAAATCTTACGAAGCTCCTAAGCCTTCAAGCCAAGTGAACAAGATCACTTCTTCATGCGAATTATGTAGTGGTCCCCATGACAAGCTTTTGCGGATTACGCATCCTCGCGTACCGACGAAGCGGGAGACAAGTGGTACACTTTCAAACCCGAGCCAAACCCTTACGGTGATTCCTAGAACCCGTCTTGGAAAAATCACCCGAACCTTAGGTGGAAACAAAACCAAAGCATGCCCCAAAACAATTCTTCCGATCCACCTAATCGTTACCAACCAAACGGTCCATCCTCTAACCGTACTTTCAACAACAATCCTTCCAATAACTATGGTAGTACCAATAATCTTGAAGGATTGATGTCCAAGTTTATGGCATCTCAAGAAGCTCGCATATCTAAGTTTGAAGCTGATTTCAAACAAAAGCAAAGCGAGATGACCAACAAAATCGACGCATTGTTGAAAGTTCTCAATGACCGAGAAATGGGAGCACTCCTAAGCGACACGGTCAAGAACCCGAAACTAAACGTTAATGCCATATCATCGGTTTCGTCACCTACTTCTTGTCCACAATACTATTTGGTCAAAGCAATGAGCACGTGTTTCAAGCAAACCCAAATTCTTTAAAAGGACCAATTAAATAAAACATCTGATATCAAACCGGTCAATAACATAGTTGAAACACCTCCTACACAAGACCTTGACGATGATTTCAAGGAGCTCCACCTTGAACACCCCGTCATTGATGTCTTAGCCCGTGCTCCCTACTTTAGTGACCTCCTAGAAAAATATGAGAAATTTATATTGGGTAAAAATGGGACCGCCTTCGTCTAAAACAAGTTTCCTAAGAAGCTTGATGATCCGGGTATATTTGTTTTGCTTTGTAAGATAGGAAGATCCGAAGCTTTCGACACACTAGCTGACTTAGGCCTTATCCCTTTTCACCACTCTTAAGCTAGGAAAGTTAGAGGAGACGAAAGTACTAATTGGTCTAGCGGATGGAAGTATTGCCCACCCGGTCGGAATGATCAAGGATGTAGTTGTTCACGTAGGAAAGTTAACTATTTTAGCGGATTTTCACGTCCTAGATATGGTTAGTCATACTACATGCCCATTGTTAGTAGGAAGAGGATTTTTAGCAACCGCTAGTGCCATGATAGATTGTAAGGAGTCTAAGATAGCGGTAGGAGAGGGTGAGACTTGGTCGGTTTATGATGTTAAGAAGCATAGCTACGATTGTGAGGATGAACCGACACCACATTGGGTAGAGATGAATAGGAAACCATCTAGATATGGTCCTTGGATAGAAAGAAACTTTATAGGACCTCAACGCCCATTCGATCTAGAAAAAGATTTCATTGATTAAACACATTCGGTGGAACAACTCATAGCTAGAGATGAGGAACTAGACCCTTTTGAGGATCCCCTAGTCTTTAGGAAAATGTTTGAGTTCTTAAGCGTAATGCCTATCAACCTAGAGATGAACAAGTGGAAAAGGGAAGGGGATATGCGTAAATGGAAGTGGGACAAGCCACCTAAGGAAGGTGACGGATCATGACATATGAAGATGATTTTATATGATCCAGATGGAGAAAAGTTTGAGAGGTCATACTATACCAAGAAAACCGATAGGAAGTTGAAACCCAAGTTTGATCCCAAAGATGTCCTCAACGAGGAGCTCACACATATAGGATAGCCCGTGACCTTGAGTCTAGCTACAAGACTCGTAAATAAAGAAAAGCGCTTCTTGGGAGGCAACCCATGTTTTGTGTGATTTTTATTTGTTTGATTTGTTTGATTGTTATTTGTTTATGTATGCATGTTTTATTTTTATTGTTAGCAGATCATGTTTCAAACTAAAATTGTGAAAATGCTTTATTTTGTTGTTTAACTTCGTCGTAACTTCATATAAAGGTATTTTGCAAAAGCTAAGTGTAAGGGGAAACCCCAAATTTATTTCTAAGAACGAAATTAATCATGATTCGCCACAATAATAAATGAACATGTGTATTAGTATTTGTTAGAGTCAAATGCTTGTATCGAGTCATAATGATGTTTTGCATAATTTTCCAGGAAGTAGGACATAAGTTTTTCCAGAAATTTTCCGGAAACTTAACGTAAAGATTTCTGCAGGTCACTTCTGACGGCGTCAGGAATTAACTCCTGGCGGCGTCATGTATAAAATTCTGGAAATTTTGCGAGTTTTGTTTTTCTAACGGAGTCTTAAAGTTTTTGTTATTTCTTTAGTTTTATAAACTCCAGGAAATCTGCAAACATTCATTCCACAAGCATTATATCTTAAATTGTTTTCTAGGACTTGTTAGTATATATAGATTCCCGCCGATTTTACGCTAGGTTGCCTTGATTGTTTTCACAGGTTTAACAGGTTATACATGACAAGAAGATGATTTATATTTCTGGAAGGAAAGCTTTGAATGTTCATTTTCTTGGAGGAAGATCTAACCTTGTTAACATACTATCCACATCGAACGAATCAGAGGAGTATTTGTTTTCATTCTTTTACCTATTTTACTTTTACATCCTTTAATTGAACACTGGGGACAATGTTCATCCTAAGTGTAAGGGGAGGGTAAATGATGATACCTTATAGGATACTATTGCACTTGAGTTTGTTTGTTTGATGGTAGGTGTGCAATAAAACTAAGAGAAATACTTGTTAGTGTAATTTTAGCGCTAAATTTAAAATTTTTTACAACATTTAGGAGTGAAACTTTAGCCTTAGCAAGCGTCTCATGGATAGGAGTTGTATGACTAGCACAAAACCGTACCATTTAGAAAAATTTTCCACCTAAATATGTGAGGTTCGCCTTTAGATTTAATAGGAAAAGCATTCATTATTAGTGCTTATGAGTGTACCGGTAGCATTTAGATTCTAGAACTTGCGTTAGTGATGCATCCCGAGACCGCTAGTGAGACTACATTCGTGTAGTAGGATTTACTACATGATAAGAGACATTAGGATCACCCTTGTGTTAAACCCGTATCATAATTAGTTGACCATTTAAGTCATATTACTTGGCTAGTAAAATCAATTAATTTTTCCCACACCTTAGCGTTGTACTCATTTTTAGTACACGAAACCCCTAGTACACCTCTCCGAGCCTATCTTTTCGTTTCTAACTTTAAGCATTTTACTTAAAGGAAGAATTTGTTACAACCCACCCAAATGTGCAACTAAATCGCCTTAGCCTTCCGTGTATGCACTCATCTTTAGTGCATTATTGTTATATGTTTAAACCCTTAGTTAATTATGTAATTGATTACATGGTTGCTAAGTCGAGTCATATCTTGTACATATTGTTTTGGGACGATTGGGACTCATGGGTAAAGTACTTGTGTTATGGAGTAATGGGGAAGAACATCAAATTATTACCCCCATATGTGCGTTAATCTTAAAAAGTACTCCAAGTGTTTTGGTTATCTTGATTCAAGTCATTAGAATAGTTTATTTTAAAGTATGTAAAAATTCAAGTGTAAGGGGAATGTACATTCCCTATGATGTATTATTTTGGATGGTAGGGTAAGAGTGTATGCAAAAAAAAAAAAAAAAAAAAAAAAATCCAAAAAATTAAGAAAAAAAAAATAAATAGAAAAAAGAAAAGAGAAAAAAAAAACATACGGACTACCATCCCGTTTCATTCTATGTTTGTTTTATGTTTTTGTTATTTTTGATTCATTAGCTTAAGTCGAGTCTTGTCTTGGCTTAGCAACGCCATATTGTACATGTAATTAACCAAGATGATTAACTCGCCACCAGTAAATATTGCCTTTATCCAACAAAACCGTGTATTCCATATCCCTACACCTAACGTTATAACCCTTTAAAAGACCTCTTTGATAGTTTATCCTAGGTGCTTACGCCAAGTGGTGGAGGTTTGATCCTTTCCCAAGCCTATGGTAATCTATTTTTCTATGACAGGTAGTGAGAGATGTTTTCCATTTCCTTATTGTGATATATACTTTATTACACCCGAGAGATGTGAGTGTCTAAACACTATTTGTGAGGTGCTAGTGTATGACCTCCGTGCTTGTCTTTGGTTTTTAGTGGAACGATTATGTTGTAATTACTTTTATATTAGTGTTAAATGACCCCTAACTTGTATTTTGATTAGAATAAAAGCGCATTTGCTTGAGGACAAGCAAATCTCAAGTGTAAGGGTATTTGATGAGGCGAAAAGTGTACTGCTTTTAAGGGGTCATTTAAGCCTGGATTCGTGATTATTTGATCAAATATTGCCCTAAATCGTTCCTTTTGTCATTTTAGGTACTTTTGGAGAGAAATCTGGAAAAGGAAGCATTTTTGACGTTTTTGGAGCATAAAAGTGAAGAAAACGGCAAAGTCTCAATTTTCCTTGCTGGGAAAAATACCTGACGGCATCACAACTTTCTACATGACGGCGTCAAGAGTTACAAAATAGGTGGAAGTGGAAAATACACGTGACGGTCTAGAGTGTTTTCAAGCATAGGACCTGACGGCGTCACCAAGGCCGTCAGGGTCCATTTGTACGTGACGGCCTAGAGGATTTTTACACATGACGGCGTCATAATCAGATCTAGGCAATACAATTTTTATTAAGACGGCGAATTGACGGCGTCACAATTCAATACATGACGCCGTCACGAGATGTAATCTATATATAGTTTTCCAAATTTCATTCATTGGTGTGCAACTTTGAGGGAATAAACCCCAGGCCGAATTTTACAGCTTTTTCAAGGGTTTCAAACCTTTGAATCTTTCATGTTCAATTATAGATAAGTATTCCTTCAAATCATTCAATATGTCTATGTGTTGTTTGATTATATCTTACGCTTGTCTTCTATTTAACATGCTAGGCTAGATTTTCTTGTGTTTGCTTAGATGTAGTGAAACCTAGATGTTGATTATGGGTTGATTGCTTGTTTATAATTGTTACGGATGATTGTATTCGATGTTAGGCTTAAGAAAACTGGCAGACTTCCATTGGTAACTTGCTTGAACGTCTTAAGAAACATGATCGGAGGTGTACTACGATTTTTGGTTGTATTTAATGCGTAGGAGAATTTTAATGATCCCATGTTAGGAGCTTCTAACGGCTCGACATAGGAGTGAAGTAGGATCCTATAGAGTTAGGGAATATTGTACACGGCCCTACGACTAGTATTAAGGAATATGACCCGTCATCCATGCAATTGTAATAAGTAATTAACCTGTAAAAGATATCTATGGAGTAATGAAATCTAAGTAAACACTACTTTTCTCATTATTGTTACCACCACATTAGTATAATTAGTTTTGTTTTCATTTCTTTTATTTTATTTTGATTGCATATTTAGATTAATTGGGTTAGTTGGCTAGCAACTAATTCCGCCCACTCCTTCAAAACCCGAGATTTTTAATTGCTTTTATAAAAATATAAAAATACAAAAAGAATCATCCCTCACCTCTAGACTTTGTTTAGTAGATTTTCTAATCCTAGCGACACTATTCCTGAGTTGAACGATCAATCCCCCGATACTTGTCACTATACTATACTACAACGATCAGGTACACTGCCTGGTGGGGGTTGTAAGCTTCTCGAGATCCCTTGAGAGGTAAACCTGTTACGAGGGTGCGATCCCCACATACATCAGCTTGTTAACTTTTTCTGTTAGTAAAGACTAAAGCCCTGCGAAATGACTAATATAATCACGTCTTCTTCCTCACTCAAGAACATCAAGAATTTAAGAACATCAAGCCTATAAAAAAAATCCATTTCCAAATCCCCTACTAAATATAGTGAAGGGTTCTATATTCAATCACAACTGATAACATCAATCGCGAAAGAAAAACTATGCCACCAAAAATAACCATTGATGTGTTCTCGTTGTAGGTATAGATTATGTTATCAAGTTTTACATTTATATTTAGCAGGCTTAACCTACGACAAACACTAACGGGCAGCGTACCCGATCAATGTAGCCTAGTTGGTAAGTAGAATGTCGATTACTAAGAGTGGAACGTTAACACTTAAGTATCTATCAGTATTTTAATGCTAAAGTTAGTTCTAATTAAAAATAATCTAACGCAAGAGGGGTTTTCAGCCTGAGAGACTGGCACGATGTGTAGATTAAGTAAACTATAAATAAAAGTAATAAGGCGAATGACACACACGTACACAGATAGAAAACATATACAGATAAGAGGCATGGCCAATAGTAAGGAGGATATGTTACTCGTTTAATTGCTTAGTGATGTGTCTCAAAAGCTTTAAATTTATAATACTACTTCTACTGATTTTCTTGATTCAAAACACAAACGGGTAAAAGTATAACTCTCGTTATCAGTAAAGAGTTTTAGTAAGATCAGGTCGTTCCACAGGGACTGAGATTGTTTTTATATATCAATTAACTACTTAAGATAATCTAGAAAGCATTTGGATGATTATGCAAGGACTAAAATGAAATTCAAGTATGGGACAAATATGATTGCTAGATAGTTTCTATAACTCAGTGATGGTTAATGACGATGATCTCAATGATGGAGTAAGTTCAACTAATGATTAGTTGTTTTCGTCAAAATAATGTCTCATAGATTAACAAGTTTGATTCAAGACTTATGTTTGCTAGTACTTAAACAAGTGGTTAATAAGCTCAAGGACTAATTGCAATGTTTAAAATATATTGTTCCAAACCCTCTTTTCTTCCATGTTCAATTAAAGATAAGTTATCCTTTAATCATTCAATATGTCTATGTGTTGTTTGATTATATCATATGCTTTTCTTTCTTTTAACATGCTAGCTTAGATTTACTTGTGTTTGCTTAGATCTAATGAAACCTAGTTATTGATTCTTGGTTGTTGGTTTGTCATTAATTGTTGTGGGTGATTGATTTTAGCGTTAGGCTTAAGAAAATTGGCTAACCTCCTAATTGGTAACTTGCTTGAACGTCTTAAGAAACATAATCGGATGTGTACTACGGTTTTATTGGTTGTATTAAATGCATAAGTAACTATTAATGAGGCCATGATAGGATACTAAACGTGTCGTCATAGGAAGAGATAGAAGCTTATAGAGTTGGGGAAGATCGTACACGGCCCCACGAATGGTATTAAGGAATGCAACCCTTCACCCATGCAATTGTGACAAACCAATTAATAAATGAAAGATAACTAGGGAGTAATGAAATCTAAGTAAACACGCTTTTCTCCATATTAGAAGTTCTCAATATTTTATTTTCTTGTTATTTATTTTATTTGTTTAAATAATTATTTGGGTTAGTTAACTAGCAACTAATTCCGCCCACTCTTCAAATACCCAACATATTTACTTGCTTTCTATAAAATATAAAAATACAAAAAGAATCATCCCTCACCTCTAGACCTAGTTAGATTAGTTTCAATCATAACGAACACTATTCCCCGAGAGAACGATCAATCCCCCGGTACTTGCCACTCACTATATTACATCGGTCAGGTACACTGCCTGGTGGAGATTACAAGCTTCTCAAGATCCCTTGATAGGTAAAACCTTTTGCGTACACCGCAATCCACGCAGGATAGACGTAGAGGAGTGGACTACATTATGAGTAGAATGGTTGGTTTCTACAAAGAATGCTTGCAACTAGGTCCGGAATACAAAACCAAACCTGAGGATGACCTATAGGATGTGACCAACGGTGAGGTCACGTAGTAGGACGTGACTTTGAGTCTAGCAACAAGACTCGTTAATAAAGAAAAGCGCTTCTTGGGAGGCAGCATAAGTTTTATTTGTTTGTTTGTTTGTTTGTTTGATTTTATTTGCTTCCGTATTTATGTTTTGTTTTTATTATTTATTGTTCATGTATCAAACATTTTGTGAAAATGCTTTATTTTGTTTTTAACCTCGTCTTAGCTACATATAAAGGTATTTTACAAAAGATAAGTGTAAAGGAAATCCAAATTTGTTTTTAAAGAACGGATTGAACATGAACGATAACAATGAGATATAAACATGCATATTAGTATTTGTTTGAGTCAAATGCTTGTATCGAGTCATAATGAGTTGTTTTGTAGGATTACAGGAATTAGAACATAGGTTTTTCTAGAAATTTTCCAGAAACAAAATATAAAAATTCTCAGATCAATTCTGACGGCGTCAGGTGTAATTTTCTGAAAATTTTGCAGGTTTTATTTTTCTGCCGGAATTGTAAAGTTTCATAAAATCTGTATTTTATAAACTCCAGGTATCTGCAAACATTCATTCCACAAGCATTATATCTTTACTTGCTTTCTAGGATTTAATTTTATATAGATTTACCGCCTATTTTACGCTAGGTTTTCTTGTTTGTTTTCTCAGCTAATTAACATGTTATATTGGACAAGAAGATGTACATGGACGATCAGCTTTTGGCGCTGCTTTAATCTTGGAGTTTTCACATTTTCTTGGAGGAGGATTAAACCATGTTACTATATCATTCACACCGAACGAATCAGGGGAGTATTTGTTTCATTCTTTCATTTTCTTTACTTTTACATCTTTTAATTGAACATTGAGGATAATGTTCGGCTTAAGTGTAAGGGGGGGGGGTTAATGAAGATTCATTAGAGATTACAATTACACTTGATTATTGTCTTGTTTAATAGTAGATGTGTAATAAAACTGAGAGAAACACTTGTTAGGGTAATTTTAGCAACAAATTTATAATTTTTTTGCGACATATAGGAGTGAAACTTTAGTCTTAATAAGCGTCTCATTGATAGGAGTTATATAACTAACACAAAAACCGTACCACTCAAAAATCTCCACCCCAAATATGTGAGGTTTGCCCCTAGATCTTTAGGAAAAAGCATTTATCTTTAATGCTTATGAGTGTACCGGTAGTACTTAGATTCTAGAACTTACGTTAGTGATTCATCCCGAGACCGGTAGTGAGACTACATTCGTGTAGTTAGTATTTACTACATGATAAGAGGCATTAGGATAACCCATGTTTTAATTAAGCCTGTTTATATAATTACATTGACTTCATTGGTCAAGTAATTTTCCCACACCTTTGCGATGCACTCATTTTTAGTACACGATACCCCTAGTACACCCCTCAGAGCCTATCTTTTTCGTTTCTAACTTTAAGCATTTTACTTAAACGAAAAATTTGTTTACAATCTACCCCTAAATGTACACTCAAATCACCTTATCCTTCCTTGTATGCACTCATCTTTAGTGCATTATTGTTACAACATTTGTTTAAACCCTTTGTTAATTGTCTAATTGATTACATGGTTGCTAAGTCGAGTCATATCTTGTACATTTTATTTTGGGACGATTGGGACTCAAGGGTAAAGTACTATTGTTATGGAGTAATTGGGAAGAACGTCAATTATTACCCCCATATATGCACAAATGTTTTAAAGTACTCCAAGTATTTTGATTATCTTAATTCGAGTCTTTACTCTTGATTCATGTAAAAGTTCAAGTGTAAGGGGAGAACCGAGCCCCCTTGATGTATTATTTTGGATGGTAGAGCAAGAGTGTATGAAAAAATAATACTAATAAAAATAAAAAATAAAAAAAAAACGAAAAAAAATAGAAAAAGAAAAGTGAAAAAAACATACGGACTACCATCCCATTTCCTTTTATGTTTATTTTAAGTTTTGGTTATTTTATGGTTAGCCTAAATTGAGTCAAGTCTTGGCTTAGCAACACCGCATTGACAGGTAATTAACTAAGATAATTAACTTGCCACCAGTAAAATATCCCTTTATCCAAAAAACCGTGTTTTCCATATCCCTACACCTAACTTTATAACCCTTTTAAAGACCTCTTTGATAGTTTTCCTAGGTGTTTACGCCAAGTGGTGGAGGTTTTTGATCCTTTCCCAAGCCTATGGTAATCTATTTGCTATGACAGGTAGTGAGTGATATTTTTTCATTTCCATTAGTTATATCTAGGTTTATAACACCCGAGAGATGAGAGTATCCAAACACTATGTGGAAAACTAGAAGGGGGGGGGGGTTTGAATAGTTTTACGTCTTTTTAATTTATACAAAAACTTGGTTTCAATAAATTAATTCGAGTTTATTCAATTGTTTGTTTGAAAAGCCTTTGATTAAGGTTAAGGATAAAAACAACTATATGATATATTATATGTGTGTCCTTTTAGGTTTGTTATGAAAAACTTTGTTTTTGAAAACTTAGTTTGGTTTTAAAACCTCGTTTACTCTTAAAACTTTGATTCGATCTTATGTGAACTCAAGTCTTGAACAATATGAACAACTATATCAAGGTATGACAAATAATAATAATGTAAGCTAAGTATGTAAATCAACACATGCATAATATAAACAATTATAGCTATACGAGATGTAAATAAGTAAACTAATAATAAGTTAGAGATGGAAAGATCTAACCGCGAGACAAAGAATTTATAGTGGTTCGGCTACAAGGACACCTTCCTTGCCCTACTCCACTCCCCGAGTCACCTACTCAATAGTTTTCTTCACTATGTCAACAAGCTCCCTTATAGCGGAGAAAACCTTACACAACTTTTGCTTACACCAATTAACGACACTAAGCTAAATGTCGGGTTCTAATTGTAGCTAGAACCAATCTCACAACACACCACAACTTCTTCACTACACAACTTCTCCACTACTTAGCTCTAGATCTTCACACCACTACTTCTTCTTCACAACACTACTCCTACTTCACAACTTCTATTCACAACTATCATCACACCTAAATCTACTCTTTACAAATAATATATACAACTACAAAACTATATTCACAAATATACAATACTTCTTAAACTTGAGGTTGAAGGAATATTCTTCTCTTGCACTTTGGATGAGGAAGGATTAAATCACTTGAAATAAGGATTAATAGTCTTATGATCAAAGGGTTTTAGAAATAGAGAGAATTGGATCTGAAAATTTTCGTGCAAAAGGCAAGAAAAATACCAGGTTTGAGGTGCTATTTATAGGGAAAAATTTCTGACAGAATCTGACAGGGGAGCGTGGCCGGCCCCTTTAATTGTGTGCCGGCCCCCTTAAAATTAAGGGGGCCGCCCTTTATAATTAAGGGGGCCGCCCAGACGAAAACAACAGTTTTCTTGTCTTTTTCTAGGGAAAGTTTATTTGGTGAAAAACTAACTGATTTTGGTTAAAAATTTGAATTCATATATTTATTATGAATTAAACATTTTCCTTTAATTACCAAAAGTGTTTTTCTAAATATATAAAATGTTTATACCATTTTATATAATTTGTATTTATTAAATAAACCTTCCTTTGATCATAACATGTATTAGGAAATTGTTTATTCATACCTTAAGTGATTTAGTTGGATGCAATGATATTTTGTCACTAAATACTTGTTTACGTAATGATTTTATGTTTAATGATTTTACATTTTGTGATCGTCAAAAGAGATATCGAAAAATATTAATAACGTTTTTACGCATTATTTATATCAACAATCTCCCCCTTTTTGATGATTACAAAATCTAAACTCACTAAATCAAAAATTATTATTTATGCAAGTATTTAGTGAGTTTATATCACTTCTCCCCCTTTTTGTGAGCATAAAAAAGGTTATCCCGATGATGTATGAGCTCCCCTTGACGTATACTCCCCCTCGTTTTGAGGTCATAAAAAAAATCGAGATATTGAATGCTTGCAAAAATATTTAGATCACAAGCAATATATATATATATATATATATATATATATATATATATATATATATATATATATATATATATATATATATATATATATATATATATATATATATATATATATATGCATGGAACAAATATAAGATAACTAACAAGAATAATTTAAATAGATTATGTTGAAAACATAATCATTAATACATAAGCATATATATATGCTTTTCTAGGAAATTGCACTAGATAATACAAAGTTGCCAACTTGAGGTCTCTTGGACTTGCTTGGAACACAAAAGGTTTGTGGAGATTTTATTTGAAGATGGGAATCATGGTAGTTGAATTTAGTGGAGATAGATTTTTGTTGGAATGGTATTTGGAGAGTTTGGTGGTTGTTGATGGGAAGCATGGTAGTTGGCTTCAAGTAAGCTTCATGGGATATGATTGAAGTTTGGTAGGTTGATTGGTGATGAGGAGAAGTGTGCATTAAGGGATGTTATGGGTGATAATGAAAGGGTGATGTCTACGGATGCATTTTCAATGGTAAGTTGTGGGTTTGGAGCGGTTGATGAATTGTTGGTGTCTTGAGTGAGTGATGGGTTTGAGTTTTTCCTAGTGAGGAGGTATTCAATCCAAGTGGTTTGTTTTTGGAGGTAAATGAAACAAGGACAATAATGGGTATGATGCTCAACTTGCTTTAAGTGGAGTGAGTGAGGGAGACAATTTGAGTAGGGTGATAAAGGTGGTTGGTCCAAGTTGCATAGAACAAGAGTGGGTATGATGCTCAACTTGCTTTTCTCCATATTAGAAGTTCTCAATATTTTATTTTCTTGTTATTTATTTTATTTGTTTAAGTAGTTATTTGGGTTAGTTGACTAGCAACTAATTCTGCCTACTCTTCCAATACCCGAGGTTTACTTGCTTTCTATAAAATATAAAAACACAAAAAGAATCATTTCTCACCTCTAGACCTAGTTAGATTAGTTTCAATCCTAACGGACACTATTCCCCGAGAGAACGATCAATCCCCCGATACTTGCCACTCATTATACTACATCGGTCAGGTACACTGCCTGGTGGGGATTGCAACCTTTTCAAGATCCCTTGAGAGGTAAAACCTTTTGCATATACCGCAATGCACGCATCAATAAAATATGTATAATTTGAGCGTCATCACTTAGTTATATAAGATGAGTACTAAAATCTATTCTTTCTCAGTGGTTGCTTACGTGTGTGCGTATATCATTCCAATGTCTAGATCCGGTCTAAACGTCTAGATTTCAGGTATTAAGTCTTCTCGACAGACTAATCCTATCATGATTAATCAGATCTCTACATAAATTCCACCTTAATGATTACTTAGTTTATGTATTATTTATCCCTTAAGGGTTTACATTAATCATGCAAACGATGTTAATGAAGTAATCGTGCGAGCCAGTGATAAGGCACAATAAACTATATAAGTAATCAAAACATAGGCATAAGCATCCAATAAAACATCAAATTATTTTTATAAAAGCTGGAAACAATTAAGTCTGATCAAGTAGTGAAAAAGACGCTAACTCAACGATTAAAAGAGTACTAATACAAATTAAACGAATCTTCCTATAAATTAAAGTACTAGCATGACCTTCTTATTGCTCTGAATTCGTCCTTCTGGTTGTTTCTTGTGTAGTCAAGTCATCGCCTTCTGTGGTATATTATGTGTATCGAATGTGGCTGACGAATGGGGTATTTATACATTCTGGAAACCGAATATGTATGGCGTATCCTAGTAACTTCGCGTGGAGTCCATGATTATTAAATTCTGAAATATTCGTACACCGCCATAAGATACGGCGCACCTTCAGTCATTATACGGCGTATGCATATCTTCAATATCTTGGATTTCTTGGGTGAAGTCTTGAGATTGATACGCCGCATCTCTGAGATATCATGCGGTGTATCTGGAGTAGAACAAGTTGGGTTTGCTTCATTTACCAAGGTTTCATATACGACACATGGTATAAAATACATACAGCGTATGCTTGAAAGTCAGGCAATGGTCTTCATAATCGTCTAAGTCTTGATGTACGGCGTATCTGTCTAGAATGATAAGGCGTATCTTCCTTCAGTTCAGTAGATTTTTCCATCTTGATCCATTTTCTCCAATTTACGTCTGAAATTGCTAACTTTCACCAAATGCTTGTTTATAACTGAGATTTACAAAACTAATCGATTAAGTATCAATTTTGATATAAAATAATTAAAACAAGCGATAAACATATGATAAATGATGCTAATAAAATTTTGTTATTTGATATCATCAAATATCCTTCTCTTGAACTTTACTTGTCCTCAAGTAAACCTTAAATTAAACTTATAAAAATGTATCCTAAACATTCATCTAGGATTTTTATAGTTTAAGCATTCATTCATTCAATCTTAATTGCACAACCGAACACCTTACGAAGTAGGAAAATGAAATCACTCAAATCACTCAACTAATCTGTATGGTAACATTTAAGTAATTTCCTTAATTGTTCGGTCGTGACGAATATTTTATTATAATCTTGGAAATGATACACATCTTCACCACTAAAGCTAAGGAGTGACAAGTTTAAAGCGGTAAATTGGGTTAAACATGATAAGACTTAAGGGTCGTACCTAGCTTCGTTCAAACATCTCTTGCATAAACTCAGTATAAATTTGCAAAGTGACGATATATAGTGACAAATAATTATATTTGTGAAATCATGATTTTGGATTGACCATTGATGCAAAACTTACAGATTCACTATTTATTGAACCACCTTGTGTTAACTTGTTTTGGAAACGTGTTTTAGAATTAAAAAGCCACCGTGTGTTAACTTGCCGTTTTTATCATTAGAGCAAAGTAAAATAGTACTACTAAAGATATTTTTGACTTTTTCATTTATAAGTGGTATTATAAGAAGGTGTTAGAATTAAAAGACTAACCAAAGTATGTAAAGTCAAATCTTGTTATTATAACAAAGGATAAAATATGTATAGAACATTACTCAAAAATTAGGAAGTTTAAAAGATTAAGAAATTTTATACATTAGCAGAGTACCCGCACAATACGGCGGTGGGTACCCCGTGATTATATTTTGTGGTGAAAAAATGCTTTTTATTTATATGTTTTTTATAACGAAAACTTTATCAACATTTTTTATACCTTTGGCCGAATATTCGGAGAACATACTCCCGCCCCATAATATATATAGAGAATTCGTCCTTTGTTTTTAGTCCAACAGTATATAGCAAAAGTTCAAAAGTTAGTCCCTTTTAAATTATGAGTCTTTCTTTGTGTCACTACAAGCCGAATCATGACTTATTTTTGCCTAAGTTAGAAACTTAGATTCTCACAAACATAAAAGATTATCTAAACCAAAAGAGAGAAAGGATTTTTTTTTTTTTTTTTTTTTTTTTTTTTTTTTTTTTTTTTTTATCTTGACCAAAAGAGATAAAAGATGAAACCGATGTGTTTTTGTTCTTTCTTTAAGTTTTTCGAATAGTAAAAAGAAGTAATGTTTCTAATAGACAAAAACACAAACCCTAATCAACTTTTTGATCTTCACATGCAACTTCCACAACTAAATCATTCTTTCTGCTTATGAAATCCAAATCATGAACACAAAGCTACTCCTTTTATCATTTGTTATAAACAAAAACATAAATCAAACAAGCCTTTACTTTGTCTTGTCAACAAGGGTAATATGTGATTGGTCATTCCTTGGTAGCGAGTCTAGTTAATAGTGGTGGCGATGTCTGTGGCGGTGAGAATTGTTGGTGTCCAGGCAGTGGTTTTAACCGGTGATGGTTGCGGCATATTCAGTTGGTTGTAGTGGTAATATGGATTGTGTGTTTTAGAGAGAGAGAGAGAGAGAGAGATGGATAGCAATGAAAGTGCAAGTGTTGTGTGTGGGTTTTTACGTGTTGGGGGTGGGGGAAACTGTTCTGAAATAATATGGGCTGTTACGTTTTTTTAAATGGGCTATTATAAGTTTTTAATACCGGGGATTGTTACAAATTTATATAATTAAGACATTTAATTTTTTTTCTTGAACTTTAATTATTGGTATGTTTGGCAAAACTAGTTGTAAACTGTAAAGCTGTTAACATGAGTTATAAACTGTATTTTTTTCTTCAATAAAAGTGTTTGGTAAGTTAGCTATTAAATATAATTATAAGATGTAAAATAACATAAAAGGACATATTTATAGATGTAAACAAATGTTTGGAGGGTAAATCAGTAATTTAAAGTTTTAACAGCTCTAAGATATTTAAAAAATTTCATGAATCAACTTTTCATTTAAGAGCTATTTGTTTGAAATAAAAGCTTGAAGTTAATGTATCCAAACAGAGCTACTTATATTAGAAGCTATTATTTTTGTAATAAAAAACTAACTGCTCTGCAAAAAACTCTATGTGTATGATACAAGCTTTGTAAAACACTTCTTTTCATTATAAGTAATTTGTTGAATATGAATTTAAAGCATTATAATGTACTAAATGCATTATAATGTAGTAAAGATACTTTATAAGTAGTTAAGATATGAGATAGAATTCAAATCCCCCACTAGGTACCTTTTAAAGTGTAAATATATGGAAAGTTTGACTTTATTAAATTGAAAATCATATTTAATTATAGTAAATTTTAAACATATTTAATGTTTATTAAATGCATTTTTTATTGAAAAAGAAAGTTTGAGTGTATTAATCAGGGCCGTCTCATGAATTTATGAAATTTTTGAGGGCCCTGGACGATATTAAATAATGATGTCTTTCGATAATAAATGTTATATATAAAATTATAAAGTGTCACCATTTATAAGATATAATGCAATTAGTTATCTAAACGTTATAACATATTACTTATTTAAGATATTTTTTCATTTAAATACTCTTTTCTTCATGGAAAATATGTGTACAAATGCATATAATTATTAACGGGACCAATTTTGGGGGCCTTAAAAATTTTGAGGCCCCTGAGTGGTCGCTCACTTTGCACACCATCAAAGACAGCTCTGGTATTAATTACACGTTAAATACATACATGTATTTATAATTTAAAGGATGCTCACTAGTTAATATAGTAGGAGTACTAATTAGGAGTGGCTTTGATGTGTAAATCCCGCTAGTTAATATAGTAGGAGTACTAATTAGGAGTGGCTTTGATGTGTAAAGGTATGTAGTTCACATTAAATACACATTTAAATAATAGACGAGTACCCGTGCATAGCAACGGGATTTTATAGCGACAAATAGTTTATTGATAAAAAAAAAGTTTATAGGTTATATAAGAAAAATAATAAAAGTTTGAAGATTTGGAAATTAAACATAATGTTTTGAAACCCGGTTCGACCAGGGTGGTTCAACTGGTTGAACCATTCCGGTCGAAAAATTGGTCGATTTAAACCGGGTCAACTTGCTAGGTTGGGTCGAAAACGGGTCAAATTAAACTGGGTCAACCTGCAGGGTTTGAAGCGTCCCGGGTCAACCCGGTTTGTGTTTTAATTGGTTGTATTTAATTTGGTAGATATGTTTTAATTGGTTGTACAATGTGAATAAATCATTGTACTTTTAAGTAATGGATAATGTTTTGAAACCCGGTTCGACCCGGGTGGTTCAACCAGTTGAACCGTTCTGGTCGAAAAATGGGTCGATTTAAACCGGGTCAACTTGCTAGGTTGGGTCAAAAACGGGTCAAATTAAACTGGGTCAACCCGCCGGGTTTGAAGCGTCCCGGGTCAACCCGGTTTGTGTTTTAATTGGTTGTATTTAATTTGGTAGATATGTTTTTAATTGGTTGTACAATGTGAATAAATTATTGTACTTTTTTAAGTAATGGATAATGTTTTGAAACCCGGTTCGACCCGGTTGAACCGTTCCGGTCGAAAAATGGGTCGAGTTAAACCGGGTCAACTTGTTAGGTTGAGTCGAAAACGGGTCAAATTAAACTGGGTCAACCCGCCGGGTTTGATGCGTCCTGGGTCAACCCGATTTGTGTTTGATTGGTTGTATTTAATTTGGTATATATACTTTAATTTAGTTGTACAATGTAAATAAATAATTGTACTTCTAAGTATTGAGGTGTTTTAATAAGAGTATTAATTACATTTCACTTTCTCTCTCATTTGACCATTGTTGAAAACTCAACATTTTACTTTTGACCATTTTTCCATTATAGATAGTATAGATAGGAATTGAATTCAATGTGAAATCAAATACGTAGTATAATTAATCTCTTGTAATTAAGACTAACTTTGATGTGTATAAAAAGTAATATCAAGGAAAGCCATAACTCCTATCACACATCATGAGCTTCACAATTAAACATTGTTCTCTTATTATCCTTATGTTTAACATGCTGGTCTTAACATGGGGTGTTAATGTTGTTCCAATAGGAGGAAGTCGTAAAAAGTTTGGCTTATTAGATCGATTCAAAGTGGACATTACAAATGGTGATGTTGATCTCTTGATGGCTCATTGTTACTCTTTTGATGACGATCTAGGAGATAAGCAGATGTTTCCCAATTAGTATTTTGATTTTTCTTTTCGCCAAAATTTTTTCTTCACAACAAATTTCAATTGCACTTTTCGCATGATGACATCTGTTAATAAAGAGCTAAAGACCATTACTAATTTTAAGGTTTTTGACCTTATGATATCAACTAAATGTAGTCCTGACGAAACCATAAATTGCTATTGGTTAGTAAGGAATGATGGTTTCTATTTTTCTAAGGATGACAAACCTTTTCCAGATGGATGGGAGGTTAAGCATAAGTGGCCATTAGATATATATGCTCGTTTTGTTTTGATGAATGTTGATTAAATGTATTTTACATCTAAATTTAGAATAAGTTTTATCAGCTGCATATGTATTTTGGTGCATCTTATGGCATAAAACTATAAATTATAAAAAAGTTCAAGCTTGGCATTAATGATCAAGGTCAAGGTGAGTTACATGTCTATTTATCATTTCAGTGTAGTGATCTGCTCACTTTGCTTTTTAGTTTCGCACTTCACTGTACAAATAGTTAAAAACAAATTATAATAAAAATTAAAGTGTAAATTAATTCTCTTTCACGAAGTATTTGGTAGACAATATGACAATTTCATACAACGTAATTTATTTGTTTTATCGCGGTTATTTTTGCTTATGGCTCGTCTAATAGCGTCGTGTGTAATTTTGTGTCATTTGCAGGTAAAACAAGTTTTCAAATATCATATTAGCGTGAAACATCAAGTTTGTGTATTAAACGAGTAATTTTTCTAATACACCTATCATAACAAGACATTCGAGAAAATACGTCTGTATTATATAACTTAAACCCTTAACTATTTATCGGTAACATGATAATTAAACAAAGATAGAGGTACACCAACTAAGGCATATCATGGCATCTATTTTTTATTTGGTCAAAGTGTATTTTTGTACCTCAAACTTGGCTAATCGGGTTTTTTACTACCTCGAATTATTAAGGGTGCAGTTTAGTACCTTGAACTTGTAAACTCGGTTTAAATTGGGCCTTGACTCGGTCACATGTTATCACATGACTTAGCTTCATTAAAAACTAACGATACAGTTAAGGCATTAGATTTTAACTATTGCCTCTTCTCTAGCTAAAAATTAAATGCATGTTCGTTGCATGGTAGAAACAAAATTCACGTGATCAACAAATGTATGCTTTTATTCGGTGAAATGTAATTCTTTCATGTGATCTTGAGGTTTATGTATACGGAGCAAACTAAACTCCTAGAATCAAGTGCGCGTACACATCGACAGATCCACGACTCGGTCATGGCTTGTCTTCCTGAATGGTTTCGGTTTCGCTTGTATATAATAATCAAAATTTAAAAAAAAAAACTAAGTCAAATACATCAAATAAAACAACTTTACAATTAAGAAAAAGTTTAGCCGATTACATATACAAAATCTACAATAATTATCAAGTTTTTGACAAAACGATAAAAATATCTTCGATTACCACAATTACAACTAGAATACTGTTTAACATACCTGAACTTATAAAAATAAAAAGAAAAAAAATACGCACAAAGTTATATAACATAAATCTAATTATCAATAGAACGTTAAAGCTTTAAACCTCTCCGACTAGTATTTGTATATTAGCTTTACTTCATGGTTGTGAACAGTGGATTCGGAACATATGACTAGTGTTCTATGCATATGTGTTTGAGTATATAAAAGGATATGCACCATGTTTTTTTAATTTTTTCTGAAAGTATGCATCATCTGTTTATTAGTCCATAAAAGATATGCAATCTGAAAATAAAGAGGACGAAAAATAAATTTATATTATAAGATTAACAGTTTCAGTTTCCATCGTTAAAAAAACTAACGTAAACGAGTCACATGTGATCACATGACTGAGTTAAGGCCCAATTTAAACAAAGTTTACAAGTTCAAGGTACTAAGTTGCACCCTTATTAAATCAGGGTAGTAAAAAATCCGATTAGCCAAGTTTGAGGTATAAAAATACACTTTAGCCTTTTTATATTTTGTGCCTCTTGCTGATAGGGATGGCAATGGGCGAGAAAAAACCCATAACCCGCGGGTACCCGCCATAAATGGGTGGGTAAACGCGTCAATTTTCACTCATGGGTGGGTCGTGGGTGAAAATCTGTACCCATCAGTAGGTGGCGGGTGGGTGACGGGTGAGGCACACATATCGCGGGTAAACCATGAGACCCATTTAAAATACCCACAAATATACCCATCAAAATACCCGTGGGTGCCATAAACTCATGTTAAAATTAATTAAACTAATTAAAATTTATTATGTCGTTGGTAAACACATGCTGCTTGTTGTACCTTTTTTAAAGAAATGAAAGAGGATGAAGAGATATGAGTTAAACATATTATGTAAACTTTCACACCTTCACACCCTTCGTAAATAATTTGATATCATTCTTTTTATTATATGCTTGTATATTTAAAGTATAATAAACTTATCCTTATTTGATAACAGGGCATTATTGAGGAGGCTATTGATTTGACACATTGACAAAGTTTTTGAAGAAGAAGTATGCTAAGAACGCCAAGAATTTTTTGTTTTGTTAAAGATGTTTTAAACTATCTTACTTTATCTCTTTAATGAACAAATATGAATGTGATTTGGTGTATTGATGTTTGATTGCCACTTTCAGACATGTTTTTAAGTATTTCGTGAACTTGGTATTTGGAAAATCGATTGGTGTCTTATTACGCAGTTTCATAGTTAGTTTTCATATCATGGTTTTGTAATTTTGTGCATAACACTAACCCATGGGGCAACAAAACTACGTGGGCGGGTGATGGGTTAGAGGTACCCGTGCCCATTGACCACGGGTGTCATCCCTACTCTTGCAAATGGTCCTTGTTCTATCGGTTGAAACTTTTAGCTAACGCAAACATAAGTTTTTGGTATTAACACTGGCACCCGTGGTCTAGAAGTGTGGTTCATACTCACATACTTCATACTATGCTAGCATTAGTTAAGTTCAGTGTCATTACACTTAACAAGTGCAATGCAATAGCCAATTAACATGAATAATGTAACAAGTAGTAAGATTTATTTTTAGATCCAAGTGCACTACCAATTTGATCCATCTCTGATTAAAAGAATAATACTTAACAATGCAGTCACAGTAACATATGGTCATTTCAATTTAGGCAACAAAGCTGCTGTATAAGAGTTGGCCAGGAAACATGTGTAGTTGTTTGTGCATTTAAGAAGAGCATATGCTATGGGCTTGGCATTCAGTATTGACAAGAGGGATTGATGTCGCCATTGCCGCGGTGTCAGCATCAGGGGACAGGGATCGGTATTCCGTGTTCCCTTGCTGATCTTCCATAAACTCTTTCAAAAGGGTAAGTGCGTGTGAGAAATATATACATATTTGTCAAAAGTTGTTGGTAGCGATAATTAAAACAAAGCGGTGGTTGCCAAAAAAATAGCACATGCTCTAAGTTACAATAGCCATGGATAGTTTATGGCTTGTAGTATCGCTTACTTTATGTTTTGACGGCCAAAATTTTGATTGTTTTGGCAAAAACTAGTTTATAATTACAGCATTCGTGCTTTTTTTGATACTCTATCCTAATTGAACGTGACATGAGTAATACGAAAGACAACTGTTATAGGAATTTAAACACAATATTTGTGTTTGATAATCAAGTAACATTATCATACAAGCTCTTAAGCACATGGTGCAAGCTTTTGCGCACCACTTAAAAGTTAAAAACATCATGTATGCATGTAAACAAGGAACCTGATTAGCAACCCTACTTGTTCTAGATGCATTAGAAGGTCTTAACAGAAGCATAAAAGGAAGTACAGTGACCCAGATAGGAGACCTCGGCTGCACATCTCAGTTTTTATGAAAGAAAGTGTTGCATTACTTACAATCAAATTCGTGTGTTTTGTAGCTCTAAATCACTACAAATCTTTGACAAATGAGTTGACTAAGTTTAGTCCCATTGAATTTCTCGGTGGAAGGTCCAATCAGATGGGTTTAGTGTCGTTTTTCCATCTGAATAGACCAAATCATAAGGCGAGTCTTCTGAAAACTCAGTGGGCATAGATTTCCAGTGTAGACTCGGTTTCCATTCAGCTTCTTTAAGAACTTTTAGTATCTCCTCAACGACTATCTTGCTACCCTCTCCTGATAAATGCACCCCATCCCTGAAAAACATTTGATCTTGAGAAAATTATAAACCTACTTCATTAAAACTATAGAGTGCAAAATGATTTTGAGTAAGAAAGCTTACGTAAAAAAAGTCAACCAGTTGTCGTGTTTCTGAAACGCAGTCCAGAGATCTATAACTTTGATCCCCATCTCATTGCACAACTCTACACAAGCTTCTGAATATATCCGGCATAACTCATTTGTTCGAACAAGTTCACTAAAAATTGTGCTGTTTTGTCATGACAGAACACTAGACTTTTAAACACGTTGTTTATATACAGATTTAAAAGAATTGATTGAAAAAAAAAAAAAAAAAAAACACTAATGAAAGTACCTTGTGTTTTCACGAAGTCTGACTTCATCCACAGGTGGGCAACCGAGGAAAATAAGGCGAGTTGTGTCTGAAAGTCCCTGAATTTGTATATTTTTGTCAGCTTTAAGTAGGTATGTTTCGAAAGTGATTACGTGACGTTGATTAATCATAATCAGATAATCAATTGTGTAAAAATGGTTTGTAAAAGATAGTGCTTGGATAGCTGGATATATTTCTGCTGAGTGTAGTTGCACGAATCAGATATAATTTTTTAGTGACTTTAATGAAGCAAAATATAATTTGACCTTAAAGAACATTTCTACGAGAAAAGAGAGGTATTATGAAATGGGACACAGGTCTTACCAATTTACAATAGGTTGAAGGATTAAATAAGTGATTATTGTGACTTCAAGTGGCACTAACCAAGTAACCATATAACCAGTTCCAAAATATAAATCCAAACACCTCCACAATAATTATTATAGCAAAATCACTAAAGTATTAGCCTTAAATGTTCTCACCAACGCGAAAAATGAAAATGCTTTATGTGCTTCAGCAATTTAGTTTCTAATAATATTTCAAATAAATGAATTTTGAACGTTCTGAATAGTCTAATCTATTCATGGTGGTCTACCACACGAGTGATTTCACGTATTTTTTACAGAAAACATTTTAGGAAGAAACTGATACGGTGATACCTGAAGATGACTAGCAATTTTCCGCATGTTCTCAATATATTCGGCAAGAGGGACATGTGGACCTAAACCAGATGAGTGGGGTCCCATTGAATCATTGCCGCCAAAGTAAACAATGACGAGTGAAGGTTGACTAGCAGCTTCCTGCACGACAGTAAGATGACAGCACATTATAACGTATACGAATGCATACATGCAAAATTAGACAAATTAACACACATCCCATTTCATAAAAAATATAAACTAAAAAGAAAAATAGAATAAAAATTCAAGCTACTAAAAACTCAATATTTAATTGAAAATATAACTTTATAATTGTATTGGATTGATAAAAGATTCAACTAGATATCAAAGATTTACCTTTGGGAAAATTTGATCAATAACCTTAACAGCACGTCTGGAATTCCAGCCATAGTACCCTCGCAACACTATATCAGCCTGCAGTAGATAAAAAAAGCTGCAAACTATAAGGAAAGTATGTGCGCCAAGTATATATTACACAATAAAGAGCAATATCCATATTCCATGAGAAAGAATCGCAACTTGTACCAACAGGTTGTTTACAAGACTTAAACCCATGACCATCTACTTACAAAGGAATAACCTTAATGTTTCAACCATAATATAAGCATGGTTGTTCATAGAAATCAATGACCATGCTCCACTGGACCTACATAATACACAGAGCCTAAAAAAGGTGCAAGTTCTTTAATCAAATTTTTTTTAGTGTAAAGAAGTTATAGAGAAGTCAAAAACTTGTCAAATTCCATCAAACGCAACATCATCACGATGAAATAGTTCTTATGGACCCTAGAAGAAAGAACCACAAAGTTGGACTTGGATTAAACAATATATGAATTATACAAGTGCAGTAAAAACTCAGAAATTTGCTAATTGCAAATAACTGCAAGACAGCTATCTGAAGTTGTACCCTACTCAAAGTTGGTACATTATGCACAGGCTAGCAATATCAGATAAAACGCTAGAAGCAACTTTCAGTTCAGCTGCCAAAGTGACAACTTTTTTCTGCCTATGAGTAGCTTGGTTGTTTGTAATAGTTGATCTTTCAGCTATATCTAGAAATACCAAACGGTCTTGATACACAAATGTACAATTCCATGGGAGTTTTATATGAAAACTCAAATGGAAGTTTACATGTCTATCTCTTGCTCCATTTATATTCAGATTTCAGATTAAATAGAAGATTATTTGTTTATCAATGAAGATCAAGGCTATTCATACTTGTTACAAGCCTGTGTTTACCAGGTTTGCAGATGACAGACACATTACATATGTTATGGTTAAATTGCAAAGAAATGTTATAATGTTTCTATATACACTCTAGAGCTTTTAAATGGGAATATGCAACTACTGAACTTAGAATTATACTCCTACATTAATTACAGAAAAAATAATGGTCAGATTGAGTACTAATCAACAGAACGTGTTCTTTGGCACTAGATTTCTTTCACAAAACAGATTCTGCAACAATGTTAAAAACCAACAAAAAGGTTAATATTCATCTTTATAACGCGTGGCCAGGCATTGTCACGCACCACGACCATTACCACCAACCCACCCCTCTTTCCCCCCTTCTATCACGTTCAAATAAATATTGGATATAAGTAAATGGTCAGTGACGGTTACGGGGGTGTGAGTGATGAGTGAGTGACAGAGACGAGGGACGATGTGGCGTTGAGGTGGCAGCAAGTGATGGTGTTTTGTAGGCCTGTAGGGTGAAGACTACACCCAGTCTAATAGTTTCATAATATTAGTATCAAGTGGTTGGATTATCAGTCAGCTTCTATAAACTCCCCAAAGTACAAAGTTCTTAAATATGTAAAATTTCAACACATAGCCCCAAAAACTTAACAGAAACTTCTCACAACTACCTAACCCATCTTGGTGAAACACATGTTCTTACATACTGAATCCTAAAGTAAATAATCAGTACCTAACCACACGTGACACAACATTCACCATTCACCACCAACCCTATAAAACAAGTTGTACAACCTCCTGTATATAATTTAAGACATATAATCATGACTGGTTAATGTTCGTACACGTACGTGTACTATTTACCACCAATCTTTCACTTTTAACCAATCCACAGAAAAACCAACTTTATATCAGTAAAAATCACTTGCATATCCTACATTCAGTGTTTAGTTTAGCTTATTTTTTAGGCTTATTAAGTTATGGAAAAGACGAGAAGCTCAACTATATTGGCTTATGATCAAGCTCATAAGCTGTTAAGAACAAGTTTCTCGGCATTTCCAAATTTCAATGTGGCCTATGAAATAAGCTAAACCAAACACAAGGATTTTGTTTGGCAACGAGCATTTAGCTTTTAGATTTTGTTTAAGTACTCCTATTAAAACATTAATAAAAGAAGCCTTACACTTATTAAAACAAACAACTACCACTAACACGATACAGCTAGTTTTGCAAAACATAGCCTATCTAGGTAAAATTAGAAACACATAATTTCTTTCTTTTATTTTATTTCTTTTTAAAAATCCCTTTTTTAGGTAAAAGTGGTTTCCGACCTTTTGGCCAACTAATTCACGGGGTTTGAACGAGACCTAAAACACAAATTGATGTGATTTTTATTATATCATGAAAACTAAAAAGAATTTGATAAAACATAAGACTACCTTACGAGCGTAGATATCAGCAAGAGCAGCGCCCCAACCGTCATTACTAAAACTAAGCTGAACAATTGATGATCCAAACAACACTATTTGTGGTCTCTCCGGTCCTATCATTTTGTAGAAGTTGAATAATCTTGTAACTGAATGACAAGAGTTTATATAAGATGTTATTGATTTTGATATGAACTACAGTAGATAATTATTAGGTGACGGGTGCAAGTTGCGTATGGGTAAAATATGGAGGGAGTCAAGGAAGGAGAGATGGTTTCTTGTTATTGAATACAAAACACTCCCTTATATACGGCTCATGAGTTTTTTTTTTTTTTTTTTTTTTTTTTTTTTTTTTTTTTTCTCTTTTTAATTATTTAATTTATGGGGCGATTAGCGGTGAGCAATTAGCTTTTTTATTTTTAGCATTCGTTTGGAATAAGAGAGATGAGTTTTCCGAATTCTTATTTTTTCAATGCTTTTTTAAGAAGCAATAAGCTGTTGCTACTGCTCACACAACTACTGTTCACTGCTACTGCTCACAGCTACTTATGCCAAACATAACTTTACGATTTTGGTATATATTTTTTAAGCTTTAATATTTTTAGCTTATTTTGATAATTATGGCTTATAAAGTTTATTATGATGGTGTTTGTTTAAGCTTATCTGTAGTCTTATTAATTATTTTGAAATTGATGGCTTATATATTATACTCTAATAAATTTATATAAGCTCACAAGTCTCAAAATAAGCCAAAAAATCAAAGCTTATGAAATAAACTCATAAGTCATAGGCCATAAAATTTGGGTGTATGAAATATAAGCCGAAATCAAATAAATCTCATAAGCCCAAATATAAGCTTAAACAAACACCTCCTAAACTAGCTTTAAAAATCTAATGCTACTGAAATGATTTTTAAAATAATAACGTTGCTTTTATTTTATTTTACAGATTATATGGTAATTTTAAGTTATCATAATCTTACTATATTATAAAAGAGGAATGCCTTCTAATTTTAGCATGCTTAATTTTAAGCCTTACAAATTAATAAGCTTAAAGTACAAGTGATGAAATATAATTAGACATTTACAAGTTAATAAGCTTAAAGTACACATCAATTTTTCCCTCATTTAATTCTAACATACCATTAATACTAAAAACATTAAATATAATAAATAAAACATTATGTACATTAAATACAATTAATTAACCGGTCAATAAATACAATTAATGCACTTATTAAAACACCCTTTACATAAGACATACAAATTATCAAACATATTGTACAACCAACTTAAACACAATTCCTGCATTAAATGTCACTAATACAAATAATAAAGCACATTATACAAATATTCAAGTCCGAACGGGCAACGGGTCAAATGGGCTCGAGCCCGAACGGGCATGGGCCAAACGGGCTCGAGCCTGAACGGACACGAGCTAAACGAAATTTTGATATCCGTAAATTTATTGTCAAAAAGAACATAATAAGCTAAAATTACACGATTCACCGGAAAATTTTAATTTAGGGTACCCACCGCTGCAACGCACGAATACCCTGCTAGTTTTTTATTAAACAGAACAACTATTGCTTACTGTTACCAGTTAAAGTTACTACGCTAATGCTATTTTCACCAAACGTACTAAAACAGTATGACACAAAACTACGTCTGTATTCTTTAAAATGTAAGGATTGTGCTTATAGTTTGGCAAACTAGAGGGACAATTTTTGAAAGTAGGGTCATAGCATTTATTTGCGCCTAACAACCTCTTTAATTTTCAAATGTTTTGGTTAGTTTTCTATTGAATTTTGTGTACGAAATATAGGTTGAAAATTAAATGCACTTAATACAATTATTGTAATTTTATTTAAATGCAGTTAACACAGTTTTGACTATTCTCTTTTAAGTAGGAAGGAAAAGGATTTTGCATAGAGGAACTCCCGAAAATTTGTCATGTGTCGATGGATTGTCTTCTGAAATGAATAATATATGAGTGATGATAATATGCCATTTTTAGTAGTTGTGTTGTGTAAAATAGCTTGGTATTAAAATTTAAAGTAGATTGCAAAACTTGTTTATGTGGTATGTCTAAATTGTACGTGTAGTCTTTATTATTTTTAAAGTGCGGCACTCTCTTTATGAAAAATATTTGGTGTGGGTATAGTCTCCGCCCTAAACTAAAATGACAAAAATAACCTATAGAAAAAGTCTCACTAAAGGCAAGGGTTGCGATTTGAACATACCGCAAGGACGGTTTTGCATTTTACGGTAGTTTCTAGTTTCTAGTTTATTATTATTATTATTATTATTATTATTATTATTATTATTATTTATTTATTTACTTTTTGCAAACTTCAAATACAAAATTTATTTCTTAAGTATCTTATCTTTCATAGATAAGTTTAAACCAATAAGTTTTGCTAATGACATCCTTTAGGGCTGGCTTTAAGAGAAATCTTTTTACTACAATTTAATGTAAAAAATAAAACCATCCAATCAAAATCAAATTTTAGTTGTGCATCCAAATTTTTAAAGATTATATCCGGGATTTACATCCAATCATAGTGATTTATAGATGACTTTGTAATAAAAATCATTCTATATAGGGCTGTCATTACTCATTAGCAAAACCCCTCAAAAAACAATGCAACTTAGATAAATCAAATACTTTTTTTTTTTTTTTTTTTTTTACTAAAATTAAGGCAATATACATTTTTAAAGTTACTATATCAAACTTTTTAACAAACTAAATTTGAATGTATATCATAACTTTTGTCATATGTATTTATTAACTTATAGAGATAATACCAACTTTTGAAATTTTAACTTAACGAACGAAAGAACAACCAATTACAAGACAAGATGATGGCAGGTATTCCGTTAACTTGCTTTTTGAAAAGACATAATTTTTTTGTTGAAAGTCAAAGAAGTTATAAAATTGTAAGGTTTGAAGCATGGGTCTTAACGGCCTGGTTCAGTTTGGTTAGTTGGAAGATTTATATTATTCGTCACGGGGTGGGTAATTCATTCTACTACCCGAAACCGAATCATACTAGGAAGAGAATCGGACACGCGGGTATATGAAATAAGCGGTTACCCGCGGTTAAGGTCACGGTTAATCAATTTAGACTATTAATCGATTTTAACGTATGAAAAATAACATGTTCTAAAACCTAAAATGTCATTTTAGTAAAATTAATTAACCTTGAAAATATTAAAGTCATTTTTATTCGGTCACCATAATCTCATTCAAATAAAGATAAATAACATGTTAACAAAAAAATTTGTTCGACATTTATAAGTTACGATCACATTAAACAATTTTCACAAATATATGTTTAGCGAATGTTTACATTAGGAAAAAAACGGCGTTATACAGTAAAAGTAAAATATAATCAAATCTTCTACAGTTATTTGAATATTTAGTTAAAAACCTTCATGTATATTATACACGGCTCGGTTTAGTTAAACGCGAATATCTTAAAATAAAAACCGAAACCGGATCGTGATAAGTTGGCATTTTGATTTCGTTTTTTTTTTTTTTTTTTTTTTTTTTTTTTTTTTTTTTTCGGTTTCGGATTAAACGGTTTTGCTTTGTTTGTCGGTATGTCAAGTTTTTTGAACACCCCTAGTCTTAAGTTATTCTAAGATAAAAGCAAAGGAAATTTCAGAAACCAAAATACAAGTATAACATCATTATTTTGTTTACCTAAATTCTTGTTACCATATATGTCTTTCATGTTATAAGACAAAACGTACTACACATGAATTTTGTTTACCTAAATTCTTGTTACCATATGTATAAAGGAACATCAATGGCGTAAAATTATAACATGATCACAAATAGTAAGGGGGGTGGCAACGTATTCGGTATGGAGCTCGGCATGCCTCGGCATGAACATTGCCACTATTTCGGTATGGAGCTCGGCATGCTCAATTCGGTAAACTTCACCGAATCGGTATTGTATAAAGCATTGAAATTTTTTAAACGTTGCCCATTAAATGGGCTAGCCGTTTGTGGCATTTTCAAAAAAAAAAAAAAAAAAAAAAAAAAAAAAAAAAAAAAAATCCCTTTAAATTCACTTTCACATCTTAATTTATTGCATCAAGGTTGCCACAAAAAAATGAAGATGAGGTATGGTGTGGCATGAAAAGTGTTAATATTTTATTGGTTCATTTTGATTGATGTTGAATTATGGTGTGGCAAGGTTGTCACCCCCTACGCTGCGTTCTTGAGTTTTTTTTAGGTGGTGATAAAAATGATGTGTTAAGAAGAGAAAAGCAAGGACAAGGAAAGGAAAGAAAATTGATTTTATATTTCATGTTCTCGAATTGAAATGAAATGAAAGGAAAAGAAATAATGTTGTGTTCTCAAAAATAAATAAAGTTGATTTTAAATTTATGCACTTTTAAATATGTTCATTTTATTATAAGAGTCGAATATGAGTAAATATTGAAAGTTATATCGGTTATTATATACTACAAAGTGCGGGTGTAGATTTGTTTCTGTTCAAATCCGCCCATATTTGGGCAGAAAATTCCTATAAGGAAATGATAAGAATTTTCCTTTCATTTCCTTTGTGTTTCATTTCTTTCTGTCTAAGAAAAACTGAAGAACACAATAAAATTTCAGTTTCTTATCATTTCCTTTCCTTTTCTTCTAAAAATGAACTCGAGAACGGATCGCTAGTTTGGAGACGTGATGATGAGTAATATATTTTTCCATGAGTATTGTGTGGGTTAACTAGGGATATTGAATAAAGGGGGGAGGTGCACCAAATAAGGCGTGCAATAGAATACAGGCATTTATTTGTTATCTACTTTTGTGTACATTCCAACACGATATATACTCCCATACTTTAATTAAGGATCTACCCTTCAACCCCAAATAAATAAAGATATCCTTTGATTTTCAAGATTCAATTGTTACAGTTTTGAATTGAAAGTGTGTTTGACTTGAATATATTTCACCAGCTATAACCAATAATGTCAATCACACCATCTTTCTGTAGGGGTGTTTGGTTTATTGGGAGAATGACTATGGTTATGGTCTTATGAGAATATGTATGGGTTTAAAAATCCACCATCTTTAATGAGTTTAGAAAATAATTACTAGTTTGAGACTTTGATACTTATTTTAAAAGCAAAACCCACTAATCAAGCCAAACACCCTTTAATTAGTTATTGATCGCCTAGTGTCGATAGTCAATGTAAAGACTAATGAGCTACACCCTATTTTTGCTTGTTCCAAATAAACTCTTTAAAGTACTCACGGTTCTACAGCTTTGAAAGTGCATACCTAGTTCAAGCGGGAAATTTTGGTGTGCAATTATCGTCTCTCACATAAGAACATATGACATTTGAAAGTGCAGCTGCTAAAGACGATAATTGCACACTAAAGTTCCTCATAATGACTGTGTTTGCGCTTTCGAAGTTTTAGAATCTGCGCCTGTTTCCTTGTAATGTTGGTAATATGCCAACCTTAGTTTCTGTTTCCTTGTAATGTTGGTTTCTAATATAATGTTTCGCCTTTACCGAAAAAAAAAAAAAAAAAAAAAAAAAAAAAATCTGCGCCTGCATGCCAAACCACACGAGCGGTTTTTGCTATTTACTCTTGGAGTTATATTGTAATCCACTTGTACTTATGTACATAACTTTAAGTTACAATCGTTTGTATTTTATTAACATATTTCTCGCTTTTTCCATATTATGGGGTTTAAAGGCTAAAGCAATCCTATAACATTTGTGATTTGTCTTTCGTATTACCTATGTCATGTTCAGTTAGGATAAGATATCAAAAAACCACAAATGTGGTAAACAAAAAATAGTCATTGCCTAAGAAATTTTAACTTGAAGGCATTAGGAGTAAAAGTGCAATAAAGTATTGTAAGTTATCATAAATGCATAAACAACCACACATGGTTCCTGACCAACATTTATATGGTAGCTTTGTTATCTTAAAAGAAATGACCTTGCTTGTTCCCTTAGACTAAAGAAGAAACGGAACCAATTGCTAATGCCCTTTATATTAGCGTGTAAACCAGACTGGTTATAAGTCATTAAGTGTCCTGATACAAAGCTTAACTAGTGCCGGCTTTAGTACACCTATGCTCTGAACTATATATATGAGGATGAATCACGCTTCTAAGGAGACAATTTGGTGCCACATGTCAAGACCAAAAGTTTATGTTTGCACTGTGCTAAAACTTTCTAAAGATAGAACAAGGTTCGTGTGCAAGTTAGCTAGTTACGCATAGCTGTACATTTACGTGTACATATATGCAACAATGTTTATTCATCAGCATTACCTCATTCATTCATTCAGTGTTATGAACTAGAAAGTTCATCGATAGTCATTTGTAGTACTCCGTATTTAGGATGATAGTTTAAGAAAGAACTATCTGTGTGTATAAATAATCTTTCATCGTACGCATGTTACATTCAATTATGACAGTGCACCTAAAAACGGATGAGTTGTCAGTGTGTGAATGTGGTAAATAATTGACACAGAGCAATAAACTCCGAATGACAATCATAAACTACACATAAATGCATAAGCAACCCCACATGTTTCTTAGCCAGTTTTTTGTTGTGTCTTTTTTATCTTGAAAATACATGCTCCCTTGACTACATTCGCTTGGCTCCTCATTTTCACTAGAGATGTATCGAATGGTAAACATCAAACATCCTTGTATCTAAAAGGAGCTCATTACTTGTTCCATTAATTGTACAGATTAGCTATTGGATTACACGTGTTTAGGTGTAGTGATACAAAGCTTAACTAACACAGTACCATCATTAGCACATGTTTCGTATGGAGCATTTCAAAGAAGACAAAGAAACGTCAATTTTTAAACCGAATCTCATGTTTATGTATGGCCGAAAGTTTCAGTAAGTAGGACTAGGTCCATTTGCAAGTTAGTTCTATCAATGATGAGTTGGTCCAGTGGTTGGGCCTTGGCTTGTTGACCGAGAGGTCTCAAGTTCAAACCCCACTGTGGTCATCTTTGAGATATAAGGAAGTCCCTCTATGAGGGCTTGGCTTGGGTTTACTCAGGTCAAGTCTGAGGGGGCAGGGTTTACCCTTATTAATCGTCGTGCCTTCGGGCGGATTAGTAGGGGGTTCTCCCCCCATCGGGTATTTGATAAGGCTTTCACTTCGAGGGAGCTCTCTAGCGCGGGCCCGGTTAAGACAACGTAAGCTAGACCTTCCGCTGTCGATTGGCGACACGAAGTTTTCAAAGAAACTCACCTTTCAAAAAAAAAAAAAAAAATCTAAAGAGCAACTACTAGTCTTCGTCTGATGTGCATCTAACGATCATATAGCATTACCGGCCTAGACTATATCTCTTCGCATGTTCACAAATTCCTTGAATGACACAAAGCCGGCCAGTCAAACTATGATAAAACCAAGCTCCTAGTGAGATCTCTTTTGATTAATCACTTGCCAAGCTAAGGACTTGCCGACTTGGCATGTGATAACGTCTCAATAGCTGTCTCAAATGAAACCATGCCATGATCATGAATCAAGAATGACTAGAGAAAATTAGGTCTTTGCAACTGTGGCAAATGAGAAAATACATCTCGGAATAAGTTAAAATCATAAAAACAAGTGCGCTTTCTTATAAACATTTGGCAAAATGTACCAATGCAATTGTTGATTAACGTAAGCAAGCATTTGTTTTCATCATTGAAAGAACGACATATGGCAATCCTCGCAAAAGCTCCGTGACTTGAGAAAAATATATCCAGAACCATATATCTGCAAAACAGACTGCATCGCTAAAAGCCAACATATAGGAGTTTTACTGCACATTTCCTTGATGGGCTGAGTCAATAATTACATGATATACTACAAACTGTGATAATTGATAGGATATATAAAACCCCATTTCAATAAACATTTAATATAGGTAACCAACTTTTAAAAATTCCAATCAATGTGACCCAAACCCGATCACACTGACATGGAAACTGACGTGGATTAACTTCAACCCACACTAAGAATTGTGAAAACTGTATTCATGTCCTCTCTCCAACACCAAAACCCATGTTTTCTCCGCATTTTTCTTCTTGAGAAGCTTTTTCCCATGTTTTACAAAATTCACCAAAAAAGTATAAATGAAAGGAGTTCTGTAGCAATTTCAACCCAGTTACTTATACATGTGTTGATTCAGGTAACATATTACGTCTGTCGGGTCAAACGGGCAAACTAAAAAATAAAAAGAGCACCCCATCCCTGGAAGAACCGTTTGAAAGTCTGCAACCATCTACAGATTTTAGTAACAACTTCAATGAAAGATTACCACCATTTATTCTGAGATATAAGGTTCTATACTTGTGTTCTAAATAAAAGGAGTGTGGGTCTTCCATGTCAGTAACTTAACACCTCAAATAAACTCCTTAAATCATTTGCATCATCATACAGGTTATTATAAGTGGCAAGATGGGCGGGTTGTGTTGATTTTGTTACTCTGTAACGGGTAAGGTACAGGTTTAGAATGGGCAAAGTTAAGCACAAACATTTCCATTCATTTTGTAACAAAAACTATTAACAATACAAAGATTGGTAAGTTGATGCCTTTGAAAAGACTTTCAGCAACTACGAATACGTGTGACCCCTTCCCCTTTTAGGCTTTTAGCTAAACTATTAATAAGACCCACTTGACCCGGATATTAGATGTCTTACTCTTGTTTATATAGAGAAGTACGAGAACAAAAAGATTGAAAAAAATAATACTCCGTAATAATAAAAAATAAAAATAAATAAATAATCAAACTACCTCGTGTTCTCAAGATTATGACCTCATCCGGTAGTGTGCATGCCAAAAATCTCTATATGAGCTGCACATACAGCTGGAATGTAATAAATCTGTATGTATCTTATTTACAGAGAAGAAAAAGTTTTTCCTATGACTTATAATTAAGATCTATAGCTATAGAGCATTGATTGGCATGACTAATTGGTATGACTAATAGTATGCCTAATCTATGTGACAGCATAGGAGAGGGATCCACTTTATCACAAACCAGGCACAAAATTAGTCCAATACCTTGTATCATAGCTCGGTTGGTAAGAACTCGGGTTAGTTTAGATATGGAAATACTAAAAGGTTTTGACCTGTTTGCTAACGAACTATCTGGTCATAAGTGAACTGAACCCGTGGCTTCACCGGTTCAGGTAAAACGAGCCACAATATTTACTAGAACAACCAGCCACATGGTATAGTGAGAGTAAGAGTCTGAAGCTATCAACTTACAGTTCACTGATTTAGCAATAGTCTCAAACCATGAATTACAAGTTTCAAATTTCAAAAATATAGTAAAAATGTGGTCCATCCTTCCACCTAGACAGGGACCCATTCCACAAGTGATCACAGACAATACAGTTTGTCAACTCTGGCATGATTTTGTTATTTGTGGCCCAATTCCCAAATTCTCTGTTACACAAATATTGAGCATTGTGTCATACCACATAGGTGACTAGTGTAAGTTTTCATTTAGTAATCAGCATATCGTTACGTTTTTGAGGCATGCTTCAAGTCGAGTTGATAAAATCTATTTAGTTTTAAGTATGCCTCCGCAAACGTTGATGCAACAGATAACCATACTTTAGGAAAACCATTGTACAGAACTACGGATCCATGAATCTTAAGAACATGTTCCATTCAAGTTGTAATAAGAACTGTAACATGTTCTATCAAAAAAAAAAGGAAGTGTAACATGCTTGTTTGTCTTTAGGTGAGTGGTGATAAATTTGCTCCACCGTGGAACTATAAACGCGAGCTCTTAACCATAACTAGGATTAGCGGCAACGATACAATCCATACCACTAAAAAGGATTGGAATCACTCAGCCAAACTAGGATTGTGGGGCCATCATGATTAATTTTTTCCTTTTCCGTAGAATTTCACCACTCAGCCAAACTTGCCCCCATGTTCTTATGGGATTTGACACATTGATTCCATATATCATCACTCCAAGTTCTTTCCCTAAACACACAAACCTCTTGGTAACTTATGTCCTTTGTATTTGATTACTCATGATAAATAACTCTCCGACACTCTCTATTGTGTTCATCATCAACAATGAATACCTAATAAATAATGTGGTTCTATACTTGAAAAACAAGTATTATTTGCCCCACAAAATTTGGTATATTGATCAGATTACAAAAAGATTTTGCATTTAGAAAAGAGCTAGGAATTACCATATGCGCAACCAATAGGCCAGCCAAAGGCAAACCACGTACGTAGTAACACGGGGATAGCAGAATTGCGGGGTAGAGTTCTATGAAACCCAAAAAGATTGAACTATGATGACCCAAAAGATGTTACTATAAAAAATGAATCATGTACTTTGAAGTGGTACGGACTACATCATGTTGTCGTTGAGCCATGTTCCGGTTATTAGCCTGTGTTTATTATGCCAGTAACAAAACATATATTTCACCATCCGTCTCAAGATGGATTACACTTATTATCGCCAGTTTACAGAGAAATTTGAGGTTTCTAGTGCATCCAAGTATATGGAGGCTTATACAACTAGCTAGGAAAATTTGGTATTTCTTGTCCTTACAAGATCATAGACGCTTGTACAAATAACTATATAGTGACTTGAAAAGGAGATCTATGCAGTTGTTTGCACTCGTAACTATTTGGCATCACACGTACACGAGCAACAATATTGGTCTCTTACCCCCATAGAAGTAAATTCAACAGAGTTTATGGCACCTAGGCATCCGCTGATATTACGGCCTCTCTTATCGTCATATTTACCAATTATATTGTTGCTGTAGTAGACACTATGTTGGCAAAGAATGACAAATGGATACTATACTACATAAACTTTGAAGGCCTCCATATGGAAAGGTGGAATATGCTCCCACTGTAGGTCCTTTATAAGAATTTGCCAAAAGTATACATTACATGATATGTTTCGAGGAGATGTTACTAGGGTGACATTTGATAATCCTAAATGTTTATATTTTTGTAAAGGCACGACAGAGTTCTTATACAGAAAGTAGGAAGGTGTTGATTGTTATGTGAAACGGGTTCTTGCGACGACCGCTAGTGGGAATTTTTTGTCTCACTCACCATCCAAAAATCATGTAACGAACAAGATAATATGTTGAGAATCTACGAGACAAGATTCGACGGAGAATATTATGAGATTGCAATGGAAAGATGCGCGGTGAACTTCTTTGACTTAGAAGTTCACGTCGCATCTTTCCGTTGCATTCTCATAATATTTTCCGTCAAATCTTGTCTCGTAGATTCTCACTATATTAACGAACAAGATAATATGGTGAGAATCTACGAGACAAGATTCGATGGAGAATATTATGAGATTGCAATAGAAAGATGCGCGGTGAACTTCTTTGACTTAGAAGTTCACGTCGCATCTTTCCGTTGCATTCTCATAACATTTTCGATCAAATCTTGTCTTGTAGATTCTCACTATATTAACGAACAAGATAATATGGTGAGAATCTACGAGACAAGATTCGACGGAGAATATTATGAGATTGCAATGGAAAGATGCGCGGTGAACTTCTTTGACTTAAAAGTTCACGTCGCATCTTTCCGTTGCATTCTCATAACATTTTCCGTCAAATCTTGTCTCGTAGATTCTCAGTTTCTCACTATATTAACGAACAAGATAATATGGTGAGAATCTACGAGACAAGATTCGATGGAGAATATTATGAGATTGCAATGGAAAGATGCGCGGTGAACTTCTTTGACTTAGAAGTTCACGTCGCATCTTTCCGTTGCATTCTCATAACATTTTCCGTCAAATCTTGTCACGTAAATTCTCACTATATTAACGAACAAGGTAATATGGCGAGAATCTACGAGACAAGATTCGATGGAGAATATTATGAGATTTCAATGGAAAGATGCGCGGTGAACTTCTTTGACTTAGAAGTTCACGTCACATCTTTCCGTTGCATTCTCATAATATTTTCCGTCAAATCTTGTCTCGTAGATTCTCACTATATTAACGAACAAGATAATATGGTGAGAATCTACGAGACAAGATTCGATGGAGAATATTATGAGATTGCAATAGAAAGATGCGCGGTGAACTTCTTTGACTTAGAAGTTCACGTCGCATCTTTCCGTTGCATTCTCATAACATTTTCGATCAAATCTTGTCTTGTAGATTCTCACTATATTAACGAACAAGATAATATGGTGAGAATCTACGAGACAAGATTCGACGGAGAATATTATGAGATTGCAATGGAAAGATGCGCGGTGAACTTCTTTGACTTAAAAGTTCACGTCGCATCTTTCCGTTGCATTCTCATAACATTTTCCGTCAAATCTTGTCTCGTAGATTCTCAGTTTCTCACTATATTAACGAACAAGATAATATGGTGAGAATCTACGAGACAAGATTCGATGGAGAATATTATGAGATTGCAATGGAAAGATGCGCGGTGAACTTCTTTGACTTAGAAGTTCACGTCGCATCTTTCCGTTGCATTCTCATAACATTTTCCGTCAAATCTTGTCACGTAAATTCTCACTATATTAACGAACAAGGTAATATGGCGAGAATCTACGAGACAAGATTCGATGGAGAATATTATGAGATTTCAATGGAAAGATGCGCGGTGAACTTCTTTGACTTAGAAGTTCACGTCACATCTTTCCGTTGCATTCTCATAACATTTTCCGTCAAATCTTGTCTCGTAGATTCTCACTATATTAACTTGTTCGTTACACGATCTTTGTATAGTGAGTGAGACAAAATAATTCCCACCGGCGGTCTTCGCAAGAACCCGTTTCAAATAACAATAAACATTATCATACTTACTGTACAAAAACTCTGTCTTGCCCTTTACGGAAATATAAAGGTTTAGGAGTATCGAATGCCACCCTACTAACATCTCCTCGAAACATATCATGTAATGTATACTTTCGGAAAATTCATATAAAAGATTCTACAATGGGAGCATACTCCACCTTTGCATACAGAGGGAGGCCTTCAAAGTTTGTATAGTATTCATTCAATCATTCGTCATTCTTTGCCAACACAGTGTCTACTCTAGTAACTATATAACTGGTAAATATGATAATACGAGAGGCCGTAATATCCGAGGAGGCCTCGGCGCCATAAACTATGTTCAAGTTCTCTATGTTGAATTTACAAAGTTCGCCATTGACGTATGCATCAACAATAAGTATACTTTTCCCAAAAGAGCATGCGTTCCTCTGTTTTTTCTAGCAAACATGATTAGTACTTATATGTCCTCTATATTGAATTTACAAAGTTCCCCATTGACACATGCATCAACAATAAGTATACTTTGCAGAAAAAAGTCAGTAGCAAGCATGATTATTCATACAATTACATACAACACACAATGATATAAAACATCAGATAAACTTATACCGAGCAAGCAGAAAACCAAATAATTCATAACTTCCAAAATTTATAAAAATTTAAGTGAGCGGCGGGTCTTTCTATTTAACCTAAGCTAATTAACTTAACCTGGCTTAGCCCAAAACCTATTTAGTCCTAACTTCCAACCCTATTCCTGCCACCATTAGTCTTCTTCCTATTCTTTTCCTAACCATCTACATTCTCCTTAACAGATCTAACTAACCCATTAACCTCCTTAACAGCTGTATCCCCTTTAAACAACTCACTTTCCTTAGCAAGAAAGTCGAAAACTTTTTTAAGAAACTTGAATGGTTTTTTGATGTTCTTCGTACTCTGACAAGATCATCATTCTTTTTTTTTTTTTTTTTTTTTTTTTTTTTTTTTTTTTTTTTTTTTTGAATTTTAGGGTTAGGGTTTCAAAGTGTGTTTTGTTTTGGGTGTAAAGTGAGGAACGGTGCATGTCTTTATGGGTTTATATAGAAGTGGTGATTGGGATTTATGGTAAGTTTTTATTTATTTTTATGAACACGTTTTATATTTTTATGGTAAATTTTAGAGTTTAGTTATAAACTTACAAGGATTGATTTTTTTGTTTAGGTATGTGATGTTTGATTAAGGATTTTGATTTTCCGTATTTACAATGTATTTTTTTAGTTTTTGTATCCTTCTAAAATTTGAAGTTTGCATGTTCCATCCATATAACCAAATTTTATAATGCAATTCATATTCTTTATTTGTTAGTGTCTATATCATTTGAATATTTTTAATCATTTTGACTTATTAAAAGAAGTTGAATTTAAAATGTTAATCACTATTTCTTTATAAAATCGTACATAAGTTAAAAACATTGCAATGTTGAACTAATTTTATTTGAAATTTAAAGCTTTTTATTGATATACGGAGTACTTTTTATAAGAAAATTGCTAAACATTTATTGGATATTTGATAATTAAAATTTGCTATATAAAAAAGTTGTAAAAAGTAAAAGTTAAAGGTAATTTTTGTAACTTGTTACATAGTTTAGGGGTTGTTTTAAAAATTTTATTATATATATTTACAAAAGTAAAGGAATAAAGGTTAGGGTGGTTTATCTAAATTGTTAGATAGTTTAAAGGTGTGGTTTGAATTTTATTTTATTTTTGTAAAAAATATATATATTAAACTTTAACATTTTTTTATAAAATTGTACGTTAGTTAAAAGTTTTGCAATATTGTGCTCATTTTGTTCGCAATTTAGAGACTTTCATTTGTATATTTTTAAAAAAGAAATCGCTAAATATTTGATAAACAAATTTTGTTGTATAAAAGTACTGTAAATAGCTAAAAATACAAGGCAATTTTCATAACTTGGCGCATAGTTCGGGAAGTTTTGATTTTTTTTTTTTAATGACAACTTGACGAGGTAGAATAGTGATGTTAGTTTACGCATATCACCTCGAAAAATCCAAATTATACACAATTTGGATGAGAGACTAAGAAAAGCACGAATATGAAGAATAATATGTAATTTGTGAAAACAAGCTGTATATGCTTTCAATCAAAATACACACAATCAGAATACTTTGAAGTTTGAACATCAAGACAAAAAGAGCAGTTTTTGTAGACCTCCTCATTAAGATTAAACAAAGATTTAGGCCCACTCATTAAGTGGAAAAGAAACACCCCCTAATAGAAAAATAGCACATCTGTGGTATAACGGCATGACATGAGATTATTTATCACTAAAATCAATGACACCACAATATTAAAAACCAAAATTACGTGTTTGCATCGGGCTAAAAGAGTACAAAGTGAGAACTCATTTTATGTACTAATCTCGCAAAAGCTCCATCCTATGTCCAAAAAACGGCAAGAATCAACGTCAGATTCGTATATCTTGGTCTTGTTCAGTATGGCCTCAAAGAGAGAGAATGTGCAAAAATAACAAATAACAAAGACCTAGGTATGTAAGCATATGATAACCCCTTCAAAAGTTCAAAGATTTCTTGAATTGTAGGACCCACAAGGCTAGCCGCAGTATGGTAAATCGAGCTTCTAGTGAAATTTCTTCCAACCAGACACTTATCAAGCTAAATAACGACTTAGCTTTTAATAATTTTTCCTTAATAACTGCCTCTGATGAAACTCTGCCAATGATCAAGAAGGACTCAAGGGAAGGTCTTTGCAACTGTCAAGGAAAAAAAGGTGAACATCGTAAGGTGCAACACGGATATTAATTCTTTCACTTTTCAAGTTACAGAGAATATAAGAAGACCATATTTGAACCATGTAATAAAAAAAGTGTGTATTATTATAAGATTTGGAAAAAATAATGTACCAATGCGTTGTCAACTGAACGTAAGCAATCATTTGTTTTCATCATTAATAGTATGACACGAGGCAGCCTACGCAGAAGCTCCGTGACTTGAGAAAAATATTCAGGACCATATATCTGCAAAACAGAATGTTACATGAAGCCACAATATGGAGACATAGGTTTTGCTGTACAGACTTCGGAATAACAAGGTAACCTCTTCGGGTCAAAGTACTGATACTGATTACCAACTAACTTTATGCAACAAAAAAACCCATCAATTTTTTCGACTTGGTACCAGCTAGTAAAGTTTTGATTTTAAGGTAATCTGACTTCATTAACCGGTCAAACTTGTCTGCTACATGTCTGTAACTTTTAACATGTTGAGACATTATAGGACATGGCACCTGGAAATTGGTAACCTAAGATTACCTAACTTGGTACCAGCTAGTAAAGTTTTGATTTTAAGGTAATCTGACTTCATTAACCGGTCAAACTTGTCTGCTACATGTCTGTAACTTTTAACATGTTGAGACATTATAGGACATGGCACCTGGAAATTGGTAACCTAAGATTACCTAAAACCGAAGTTTTTTAAAACTCTAATGTTTTCTTTCTGGAGTATTATAGTTGGTACATGACATAGAAATTGGATCCCTGTATTTGGGAACAAGAGGCTTTTGGCAATGGAACCTCACCTGAAGTTCTGATTCATCGCTTATGACCAAATGATCAACAGCTGGATCAATAACTCTCTCCCATGGCTTCATAGTAAGAATGCTTGTGAAGAATGTATACAAATCATCTCCAGCACCAAATTTCTTGCAGTTTTCCTTAATTGCTTTAGCATCAGCCAATACCAAAGCCTGTAAAAGATAAATCTTATTTCAGAATTTTCTTCTGCTTTGCATCTTTATTCTTTTAACTAAATATTTTTTTCATTCTCTAAAAATATGGCAAAAAGGTGATTCAAGAAATCAGAAGGTGCACCTTCCAGAGTGCAGCATAGTTGGTCCTTGTGTAATTGTCAAGTTCTTTGTAGAGACCATGGTCAAGGAGTACCAATTGTGGTTTACGGCTTCCTTTACACAGAAATAGAAACCACATCAGCCCTTACTTAAAATAAATAATGCCATTTACAGATAATAATATGATGCCTGCATAGGAACTCTTCTATGGGATTAAGTAGAAACGGCAATTTTGGGTTTCCAACACATATAACCAAAGATGGGTCAATTTTAGTTGTAAATTATCTACGGGTCTAATGGATTAAATTTAAACACTTGACTTATATTGAAGTGGGCTAAAAGTTGGCCTATGCCTGTAAACTCCTTAATCATTTCACTAAAACAGGTTAAAAAATTAATACGGAGAAGTGAAGTTTAGCAATAAAATTTTAGGGAAAATTACCAAACTAGACCAGTCGCCCTACGACTTATCCCTTCACTTTCCAGACCAAAAATTTTCAAAAGTCCAAAATAGACCAAGGGCGACTCATTTTTTGGGCAACTCGTGTCTACGTTTGACATGTGTCCTTAAACAATCGAATAAAGATTAATCCACCTACAATAATTGGACACTTGTTGGCTTGTGGTTGCGTTGTACAAGTTGCCCGGTCACCCAGTCTATTTTGGACTTTTGAAAATTTTAGGTATGGAAAGTGATAAGTCGTAGGGCGACGAGTCTATTTTGGTAAATTTTCCTAAAATTTAATACATTGATTGTTTGAAACTTTGAATAAATGAAAATTGGACAAAATAAAGGAGTTGGCAATACAATGCAATCCAGCCGGTTTTAGGAAACCTAAGATATTATACGACAGTTAGAGTGAAAAGAAACTTGGTTGTAACAAATGGCCCTCATTTGAACACGAAAAAACAAATTGGAGCCATTGAAAGAGAAGTTTTCAGAAGACATGTTCTATTATTTTGCTAACTTTCTGTGATTATATCAGCTTAGTAATTGAAAATTATCAGATATGAGAAAAGAAAACTAGCCAACATAACAATCACTTGAGATTAAGTAATAACAATCCCATGTAGCATTTTAAGGAATAAAACAACTTACCAAAAATGCTACTTCTATCAGAAGGCAAAGCACGAACTAGCAAGTTAGCAACATGGGGATCACAATGCACGAACCCATGTTTAAACATCATTTCAGCAAAAGTTTGACTAACCTGCATCGAGTAAAACCAAACTCGTATAAATAATCAACAGCTAAACAGCATGAAACTTATATTAGATCTCTGAAACAAACATCAAAACCAACAAGTGGTCAACTTCTTGTAAAATCATTAAAAACAAATTGTAGACTTTGTAAAATGGTTAATATAAACAAAACTGCCACAAAAAAAGAAAATGGGCTTACTAATTTCGAAATGTCGTGGGGTCGAATTCCCAGTTTTTTTATGCTCTTTAGATCGTTGACTTGTGGAGCTTCTATAAACTCCATGGTCAACAATTTTGAGGTACTTAAACTCCAATAAATTGTAGGGGCATATATATAGGCTGCAATATGAGGGGATAACCTTCGAAAGTTATCCATACACTTTACGCTGTTCTTCGCTTCATTTAAGAAATCTAGCTCCTGATAGCCATCATCAGACCAAATTAATACAACAAGGTTAAAAGTCCATAATGTACATCCAACAACCTAACATATAAAGGAAGCTAAGTTTAAATGATAGTTGTATATTGTTTTAAATTCTAACCTTTGGTGAAGTTTCTTTTACTTCATCTACCAACCACCTACATCACAAGTAAGCCAATTTTAGGTTATCACCTCAAATTTTAAGATTCACATAATCATCCCAAAAGCTAGAATTAGTGTAACATTGTGCGAACATCCCAACTTAATAGTTTAATATGTACTCATACAGCTACCTCAGGACATCCTTTAATTTGCTTCATATATAAGCTATTTGAGATAACATGATGATAGAGATGTCCCAATGGGTAATTTGGGTGGGTAGGGTAATTGGTCAAAACGGGTTCTAGTTATATTGTGCCAATTCTAGTACTATCCTACATGCAGCAGACCAAGTTGGGTTGACCAGCAAACACATGCGTCCGGTTACCTTTCAAAATATGAGTACAATATGTGTTGAGTGTTGACTATGATTTTCTTTTGGTTTTGCCCATTTTGCCCCCTTTGCCCTTTCAAAGTTTTTTACCTGACACGATATACAAAGAACACTCAAATCTGCCGATTCATAAGTAAATGGGTCAAAATGACCACCCCTGATGAAGAAGACCTTAGCTATGGCAATAGAATTATAGAATCCTAAATAATCGATAGGATGTAAGAAAATAATTTAAACCTGTAATCGACTGAGGGAAAGAAGCGGTGCACGGTATTCACAATCAATTCCACAGTGGCAAGATCAGCAGCTGCAGTATCTGTCATGTGTGTATGTTGTACCTGGAACAAGAACAAGTCAACAAACGATAATATTAAGATTCAAATCATATAGCATGATACTACGAATAAAAATGAATAAATTGGTAATAACTGGAGCATCCGAGCATGAGATAAATTTGAACCTTCACAGCAACTTTTTGTCCCTCATGAGTACGAGCAACATGCACTTGTGCAAGAGAAGCACTTGCAATTGGAACTGGATCAAACTCGTCAAATATCTGAGTATTATACATATATATACATTAGGATTAAAAGAAACCTTGGAAAACAGCATATTAAATGTTAAACTACCTCTTCAGGGGCCCCACCAAGTTCTTTCTTTACAACTTTGCAAACTTGATCATACGTAGAAGTTGGACATCTATTCAACATCGACTCCCTCATTGTCTTTGCATACTCTATTGGCACCAAATAATCCTAAATGAGAAATTAATAATTAGCAGTTCGATGTTCAAATAACCAACAGAGTTATTCGAAATTTAACAGTGAGTATCCACGGAAAAAGGGAAGGTCGTACCAGTTGACCAACATGTTGACCAAGCTTAATATAAATTCCACCATTTTTGAAACATAGGTCTTCAAGCCTACGTGCGCTCCTGGTGTGCACTTCATGTTTAACTCTTGCCCTCTCATCACTATCCTCTGCCAGTCCCATTAGTGAATACTCGTAATCTGAAAGCAAGCCAACATTTACCTTGCTTAGAATAAATTTTACGATTATTGCGTTCAACTGCAATGGATGGAAGATCTTGTATATGGTGCATTTATATTATTGGCATGAACAAAAAGATCACAGGATTATAAAGGGGTGTCAAGCATTGTCAAACACCCAATTCAGTATATGTTTAATCCCCTCAACAAGCAAACAATATGCTGTATGCCTCCGAATACATTAACCTTTCAAATACTAAAAGGATTGCATACTTCTATTGCTTATTCGCTCCTTGCGTCTTTCAGACACAAAAAACACGTTTCAGTGTTTGAAGTTTGAACAGAGAAACAACTTGTGCCTATTCTGATGGGAGTTCCTTTCATAGGCACTTTTCTTTAATCTTTATAAGTGGAAGCTTAAAGTATGCATTCTCAAACACCTCTTAGATAAAAAAATGAAGGCTCTATATATTCTACGGGCCAGTCACCTGATAGTCTCATACTAACTAGCTCTAAGTGATGTACTTAAGAACACAATTTTGGTCTCCCGCTAGGCCAAAATCAGGAGCACGTATAATTAACTGTTCCTACTTAAGACTTTTTACAAAATAAAATGTATAAAGTAGATAGTAACCACAACAACTAACAAATCCAGATAACTAAGGGGGTGTTTAGCATGAAGTTTTGAATTGTCAGAATCAGGTTGCGAGTGTTTAGCATATCCTGATCCTCATTTAAGAATACACGCGTAAACAACCCTAAACATAAATTGACAATTTCAGTGGCGACTCTTAAAAGACACGAGGCTCACTTTATTAATACTCGCCCATGACACAAAAATTTGGACCATGTGCATTTCAGAGAAAATCGGCATATTTGACATAATTCTACACTACGCAAGAAAAATCCCCCCCCCCCCCCCCCCCCCCCCCTCTAAACCAATTATTCGTACTAAAAGTAAGGAAATGTACCAAAGGCAATGGCAGCAGCGGTAGCGGAGAGGCGAAAAAGGCGAACGGGGACAGCAGTACATAGCTTAAGAGCAGTAGCAGGGTCATCAGAACTAGCAATTTTAGAAGCACCAACTCCACACCCTAAAGCAGTTGCACCTAACAATACCTTCCATTTTAAATGCCTCCACATTCTTTTTAGAAAAAAACTGAACCTAGTTGATGATATGATCAAGGGAATGTTTATAAAGAATGGTTTTTGTTGTTAAGCTTTTGGAAATTGATATAAACGAAGACAGGGATGAATTAACAAGGTGGTTCAACAATGAAAAGACATGGGAATTGGAATTTTAAGGTAGGGTTTATGTGTTTGTCTTCTGAAACAAGTTTTTAAAATGTTGACCGAAACAAACAAGATTCTAGTTTCTAAAATTACAGAGAGTCGGCGAACATACGGGTGTGTTTTGTTGAGATTTTTATTAGAAAACACTGAAAGACGATTTCCGTTTTCCTTATTTTCTACAAAACATTTTGTGGAAAATAAGGAAAACACAGATCGTGTTCAAATTAGTGTTTTCTAATAAAAATTTCTACAAAACACAAAATTCTTATTTTCAAGTTTAATACACAAAACTAGAAAACACTTTTTTTTTTCACCTATTTTCCTTTAAAATACCCCAAATCTGTTTTCGTCCGTTTTTATATATTTTTGTCGGTTTTTATCTGTTTTTGTCTGTTTTTCTCCGTTTTCGTCCGATTTTCACGTTTTCTTCCGATATTTATAATTTCGTCCGATTTTTTACGTTTTCGTCCGTTTTTTACGTTTTCGTCCGTTTTACTACGTTTTCGTCCGATTTTTTACGTTTTCGTCCATTTTTTTACGTTTTCACCAGAGTTTTTATGTTTTCGTCCGTTTTTTACGTTTTCTTCAGATCTTTTACGTTTTCGTCAGATTTTTTACGTTTTCGCCCGTTTTTTTACATTTTCGTTCGTTTTTTACGTTTTCGTCATATTTTTTACCTTTTCGTCAAGATTTTTACGTTTTCGTCAGGATTTTTACATTTTCGTCCGTTTTTTTATGTTTTCGTCAGATTTTTTATGTTTTCGTCAGATTTTTTACGTTTTAGTCAGGTTTTTTACGTTTTCGTCAGATTTTTTACGTTTTCGTAAGGTTTTTTAGTTTTTGTCAGATTTTTTTACGTTTTCATCAGATTTTTTTACGTTTTTGACATATTTTTTACGTTTTCGTTTGGTTTTTTTACGTTTTTGTCCCATTTTTTACGTTTTTGTCCATTTTTTTACGTTTTCGTCATATTTTTAATGTTTTCGTCTGTTTTTTACGTTTCCGTCCATCTTTTTACGTTTACTTACCTTTATTTATATTTTTGCCTGATTTTTTACATTTTTGTCAGATGAAACCTAAAAAAAAAACGTAAATAAAAGAAAAACATCAGACGAAACCTAAAAAAAGTTAAAAATATGGAAACGTAAAAAAAATAGACGAAAACGTAAAAAACGGACGAAAACGTAAAAAATCTGATGAAAACATAAAAAACGGACAAAAATGTAAAAATGCTGACGAAAACTTAAAGAATGGACGAAAACTTAAAAAAAAGACGAAAACGTAAAAAAACATGTGAAAATGTAAAAAAATCGGACGAAAACATAAAAAAATGACGAAAGCGTAAAAAAACTGATGTAAACGTAAAAAAAATAGACGAAAACTTAAAAAACCTGATGAAAACGTAAAAAAAATGGACGAAAACATAAAAAAAACATATGTAAACATAAAAAATCGGACGAAAACTTAAAAAACAGACGAAAACGTAAAAAAATGGGACAAAAACGTAAAAACAACCGACAAAAACGTAAAAAAATATGACAAAAACATGTAAAAACGTACGAAAACGTAAAAAATCATACGAAAACGCAAAAATAACATATGAAAATTAAAAAAACGACAAAAACTTAAAAAATCGGACAAAAACTTAAAAAATTGACGAAAACGTTATTTGATATTATAGTTAATTTTTTAATTCTTTATTTTCTCGTATTAGATTTTTTTAGTTATTTTATAATTTAGTTGGTTAGTTTTTAATATTTGTTTTTGTGTTTAGAAGATGTTTTTATAATATTACTAAGGTGAATAGAGAATTGAAATAGAAAACAACACTTAAACATGTTTTCTAGTTTTGCAAAATGGAAAACACAAACACATGTTTCTCAAACTAAACGCGTTTTCTAAATTTTCTATTGTTTTGTAGAAATAAAACTTTCCTCCCTTTTCCTACAAAATAAGAAATAGGAAATAAAAGAAAATGTTTTCCAACTAAACGCCACCTAAACATTTTTAAGGATGGTTTTCGACTTTTCGTAAAGTTGAGTTAACTGACGAGGACTACTATGTAACTTTTCATTACACAAAGACTTTTTTTTCCTTCCCCTCAATTAGAGATGGCAAAACACTTCGAACCCGACGGAGAATCCGATACCCGAACCCGATTTGACCGGGGTATGGGGATGGGGGTGGGGAATCCCCGATACTAAAATGCAGGTATGGTAATACCCTCGGATCCCCGAACCCGGCCCCGTACCCGTCCTTGAACATATTTCTGTACAAAATTCTGCATTTCACCTTCTCTATAATTCAGCACTCATTTTTATTTGTATGCTATTAAACATTGTTATGTACCCATTTAACCACTACAAATGTCATATTTTAAACCGTGTTTGAACTAACAGTATTGTTTTTTTTAACATGCAGATATTTTGTTTTAGTTCGTGTTGGTGAAATAATAATCTGGACTTATCGTGTGTCAATAAATGTGCTCATGTTATTGGTTGCTTTTCCTTTGGCATGTTGGATTATTTTGAGTTTTTGTTTCCGGTTTTAATCATACTTTGGTTTCGTACTTACGATAAGTCGTACTTTTTGTTATGTTTTCTGCCGAATATTTGAATTTACTCTAATAAATGAATTTCATTTGATGTTAGTATGGTTGCACCATTGAAAATATATTATACATGTCAACTTTGTACCGGGGAAAATCCCCGATTCCCCATTGGGGATTCCCTTTCCCCATTGGGATGATGATGGGGACTTAAGTGTGATAGGGATGGGGATGGGGATAGCTATTGAACTTCGGGGATGGGGATGGTATTAACCATTCCCCGCATACCCGGCCCTGTTGCCATCTCTACCCTCAATGCCTCTAAATCACCGGTTGCACGTATAATATTGTTTTTTTCATTTAGTTGTTTATTTTTTTTAATTCGAGCTCACAAATTCCTCTTGTTTCGTCTGGATCAGTAGAGTGTAAAATATAGCACTGGTCCTCAATAAGTAGAGTGTAAAAAATAGAAACACTCTCTTGGTCTGTTTAATGTAAGAGCATTGATTGACATACCTAACTGGTATGTTGGTATGTGTTATTTTACACATACTTTTGACCTTAATTTAGGGACCAAAATGACCAAATATGTCAAGAGAATGTATGTTTTTGTAATTGTGTATGTGCAGGTACGGATATGTGAAAAATGAACAAAAACAAAGCAAAATCGACAAAAACGAGCACGAGACTTGGAAAAGTGTTAAAATCCGAAACCAGGAAAGCAATCTATCTAAGAAAAAGCCCAAAACGAAAATTCAAATCCTTAAAGATTTAAAGAATGACAAAAGAGACCCTTAGTGGAAGCGTGAAGATATTGACAAGAAAAATACTCCAAGTATTCACAAGTTGTCGATTTTGATCCTTTGAAGAACTTAGGAAGAAAAGTCAACTCACATCCTCCAAGTTACAAGAAATGCATTAGGATCGTTCTCGGTTGTTACGTTTAATATTAAGTTGTATTAGTTACATTTTATAATGTTTTAAGCTTGAATTTCATGTTTTGTAAAGGTCTAGAGGCTAATTATGCAACAATATCAAAGATTAGAGAAGTCCTAGCCCCTAGCCTATAAATACCCTTTAAACACCAACTTTGAAAGGTTGGTTGTTGAGGGTTGGTCCTCTTAGTATAGGAGTAGTGTAATGAATTAATGCTAAGTTTTATTTACTTTCTTTCTCTAAAGCTTTCTCTCTCTAAAATCTTTAATTTTTACTTGTTAAAATCTTGTTTTTGTTGGTGGGATTTAAAGTATATAGTTAAACTAGGTTGTTTAGTAATAAATTTGGTGGAAAAACAATAGTTTTATGCTTTATTTTGGATCAAAATAGTGTTAAGTTACGTATTTTGTCGAGTATGTCAAAAGTTTATGTTCTATCGAGTTGGGTTCTATTTTATCGAGTTAAGTTTTTTTTATTATTTTTATTTTTTCTATCGAGTTTCTTTTTTTTTTATTATCGAGTTTCATTTCATTTTTGTCGAGTAACAATTCTATGTATCGAGTATGGTCAAATCTATTAGGGACCAAATTGCAAATTTTCGAGTAAAGAGTAACCCATTGACGTCATCGAGTTTTAGATTCAAGTTTATTGTTTTTTTTTTATATATAAAGTTAGGATTTTAAAATTGTTATCGAGTTAGTTTTTTTTATTTTTTTTCGAGTTTGCATTGTTGTATCGAGTTTCATTTTTTATGGCGAGTTAGCCATGATTATCGAGTTAGATAATCAATACTTCATCGTTTATCAAGTGAGGTCTCTTGAGCTTAAAATCTAAACGAAACTCTGCCGAATTTTTTCTAAAATTTATCAAGTTAGCGTTTATTATATAACAAGTTAGAGTCTTTTTATCAAGTAACGTCATTTAGTAAACTTTCCTAGTTTAATAATAATTATTTTTCTATTTCTTTTACTTATTTCTTTTTTTTTTATTAATCTTTATATCATTTTCATTTATTAAAATTAAAAAGCTAAAAATATAATTTTCCTTTTACGTTATTTTTCTTTTATATCTTATTATTTAGAAAAACTTAATTTGCAATCGTGGACTAGTATCGCTTTTATTTTTTTTTCTTTTTAAATCAGTCGTGTTAAGTTTTATTTACGCTTTTATTTCTATTTCATTTTTGAGAATGTTTGTTTTATTTGCTCATTTGTTTTGCAGTATTTGCTTGTTCTCTTTGCTTTAATTGCAATTTATTTTCAATCGTAATTTAATCAAAAATCAAATCATCATTTTAATTTCATTCACTTCACAATCACGCGACTCAAGCTGACTCAATCGCCGTCTAACCTTCGTTGGGATATAACGACCCGGGGAACATACTTTCACGAGTATTTCTTCGGAAAAATAAACCTGTATTAAAAACGACTCGATCAGTTTTTGGCGCCGCTGCCGGGGAAGGTTTGAAACGAGAGCGTCGTACTTGTATCGTTTGTTGGTGATTTGAAGACCCTTCTCCCGAGAAGTTATCGTTTTTTGTAAATATTCTCAAAAAAAAATTAAAAAAAAATATATAATAATAATAATAATAATAATAATAATAATAATAATAAAATAAATAAATAAAAAATATTAAAAATATATAAAAACACAAAAAGATTTTCCTTTTCTACTTTGATTTTCTTTTTCAAGAATTTAAAAACCAAAAGTAATCTTCTTATCCTCTTATCATTTGATTCTTTTTCTCTTACCCTCTAAACTGATAATTCTTATGGATCCGATGTGTTTTAAATGTGGAGAACCGTTCTTTGAATGTTCATGTGTTTGGTGTACGTGCGAACAATGTGGTAATGATATTCATGATGGAGTTTGTTAGTTTTGTAATTCTCCTGAGTATGTTCAAAACACTATCCTTCAAAACGTTCCCGATTACTATCCAACACCACCGCCGTCTCCGTTCACTTGCTTTAATTGTGGAAATTCATCCGACGAAGGATTACCGTGTGGGCAATGTTTTTGTAACCAATGTGGATACATCAATTGTATATGTTACGCCCCGAGTGCTGAAACGTCTTACGCTTGTGATACGAGTTTTGATAATTATCCTCAAAATGATTTCAATCTTTCTTTTCAAAACTTTTATGAGCAAGTACCATATTTCAATGATTATTCATTCCAAAGTTCATCGAATTTTGAAAATTGTGGGGGATCGTTTGAAAATTTTTATTATGAGCCGAATTCATGTTACGATTCTCATGGTTTTAACCAACCCCCACAAACTTCCGATTTTACTAACAATATTTGTGAAATTAAATCCACGATCGAGAAGTTAAAAGAGTTGGTGGCTAATCGTTATGCTCATACTCCCGAGCCTCGTGAGAAGTCTATTGCAGAGTTACTTGCTGAAGAGAGAGCGTCTAATCCTTTTAAAAATTTTAATTACTATGATTTCGACGACGACGATGATGAGAAAATTACATTCGTTCTTAATCCTCACAATACTTCCGATGTTTCTCCCGTAGAACCCGAGGACTCTCTAAAAATAGGGGATGAGCATCTAAACGCTATTCCGGCAACGGAATTGGACGAATTCAATAAGTCTAGTGTTGAGAACCTCGTCCCAATCCCAAGTGAGTCCGGGGAAATTTCTAACGGTAATTCTGAAATTGTTTCTTCCTATCCTTCTTTCACACCAGTTGAGAGGAGTGATGTCTTTTTAGAAGAGATTGAGGCTTGTCTTGCTAACAATGATTCTAATCCGACGATGGTCGATAATACTAATTTTAATCCTGAGGAAGACATCCGTTTGATTGAAGAATTATTGAATGAAGAACCGTTATCTTCCATTCCTCCGAAGAGCGATGAAGTAATTGATAATCCAAATGATCGTGTTGAGATGTTCTCCGATTCTGACAATGATGATACTTTATCTTGTGGAGACATCGATTACGTAGATGAAGTACCTTCTGAGCTCGTCAGCTTAGAAGAAGAGAGTAATGTAGAAAACGAAGTTGAATTCGATCATCCTAAAGATTTTGATGACCTTGTTCCAAGGGTCACTACAAGAATCTGATGGAATACCCACGAAAATTACCCACACTCATCCTTTGGAGGGCATTTACCCACCTAATACCCACTCGTTACCCACGATCAGTGACTTTCAAAGTCGGTTTTATTTTCCCTCAAAATTCCCACGGATTTACCCACATAAATATATTTGGTGTGTAATATGTGGGTAAATAATTGGCGCTAAAATATTCCCCACGAAATGCAAATATACTTTTTATTGGTGGGTAAGTTAATGTGGGTGTTTTGTGGGTGAATATATACCCATGACTTTACCCATCTTATTTGCCTATGAACAAGTTGTAGCAGGGGTGTTAATTGGGTCGGGTTCGGGTTCAATCGGTCTAGGTCAAATCGGGTTGAGTGTACAAAAACATACCCCAAACCCGACCCTATTTAGAGGTCATGTTCGGGTTAACTTGGGTCGGGTCCTCTCATGTTCGGGTCTAGATCATTTAAGAATTATACATTTTTAAGGTGTTTAAACATGAAGGTTAAATTGATAAAACACTAAAAAGACATGAATTCAGAGCATCTCATTTGTGGCAGACTAGCCAAATGATAAAAAAAAAATGTTTAACTTCAGTGCAAATGCAAATGACATAAACATATTGATTTTTTTAATTCATGCATTATACTTGTATGAAATATGGTATACGTACTACTAATATAGAACAAGTAACCATAGATACAATATATATTGTGTAGAAGTGAAGGTGGCAATTTTATCTCAAGTCGATCAAATTAGAGAGGTTAGCTAGCGGGTCAAATGTGTTGATAGTTGCCTTAAGAAAAGTTCAGTGATCTGGCTAGAAGCTAATGAGATAAGTTCCCTTAAGTCGTGATTAGCGGAATATTTTATACCATGAGAAACAAGTATTCCTTTGCTGGTCGTAAGCCTTATCCAATTACTTTCTTCTTCTTCTTTTTTTCAAACAGGATCAGTAGCTGGCATGTGTGGTTTTGCAGCAACGACAATACCTTGCAAAGCTTTGTTATGTGCACTATCGACCATAGACTAAGCAGTCTTTTCAATGATACAACCTTCATTACATGTCTACTTAATTCACCCATTTTTTTGTTGAAGAGACAATTAAAGGGAACAAAGATGTTAATTTTATGAATAACATTTTTAAAAAGTAGGGAGTAATGTTCATGTTTGAAAGCTTAAAAGCATTTCGCAATCTCTGCTTCACTCTTTTTGTATGTTATTTCTTTTTTTTTAAATTGGCAGAATGGGTGGTTCATATATTCATATTCATTTCAGAACGAGTCAAATGCTTCATATACTCAGAATCGTTCTAGAACGAGTCAAAACCCGTCATTTTTCTGTACGGACCGAGACTGTTAGGTTGGCCATAGACATTGTTGCTTAGATAAAAAGGAATCAAGCAAATTTAGTTAATTTTCATACGTTACACATACATTTACATAGATACAAACATACACTAGGCAAATTTGTAGACTTGACTTGCAAACAGCAAATATATGATTCAACAAAAGACTAAGTGAGTAATCATTACGCAAATACTAAATCATCAAAGTAGTAGTGGAACTCAATACCAAACTCAGTACCAGTAGCCAAGTTGTTGCATTTGTTTGATGCTTAAACTTAGAACTTGCAGTATTTACTAATCATCAAACTAAAGCCCAGTGACAAGTAAAAAGAGTTAGACGGTCACTTCATCCGCAGATACTTTATCGGTCAATCTACTAACTAATGATACAATCACTAGCAGGTTTTAGCAATTTTTAGAGGTATCTTCACAGGTGTTTGCTTCATTACACTTTGGATGATTTAGTCTTAGAGAAATAAAGTTCATCAAGCCCCTATGGACTCCAAATTAGAGGACAGCTAATAGCTAAATTCCCTCGTAATCAAACTTCTTTCCTGCTCTCAGTTTTGAACCGATGGTGTAACAGTAATTCGTCATTGAATTGGCAGGATTGGAGAGCTAAACCCTTCACTCTAAATGTGAACATATGGGTGATTTAGATGCAGTTGTCTCTGGGCCTGAATAAACAAGTACAGGGCTCGACCCATATACATACACAATTTATCCAAGTGAAGCGATAAATACTATCATATGTTTTTTACATATACAAGCTTATACATCACACTGTACAACACTGTGTTGTACAGATAGTGATATATGTACGAAAAAATAGTATATCAACAGAACCGAAGCATGTGTTATAAGGTTCTTTCTATTTGTATAAACTATTTGAAACTACTACAATTAACAGAAATATTTAATCACCTAATTAGTGTTATAAGGTTATTTCTATTTGAATGACTAGTACAATTTTCTAATAAATAAATTCAAATACAATGACTATATAATTATCTTTCTATTCTAGAATAAGGACATGTAAAAAGGTTATAAGTTCATGGCTACCAAATAGTATTAGTAACCATGAAGTTATAGCATGAAAAACATACATTAAAATTCAGCCATGAACTTAGAACATGTAAAATCAAAACCAAGAACTTATAACACTTTATTTAGCATTATAAACTACCCATATCCATTCACTTAAAAACTTAGTACCAAACGCCCCTGCTGCAGCAACCAAATGTCCCTTGCTGCAGCAGTAAGTCAGGAACCAACCACCCACATTGAGAGTAAGCAATTAAGGATGCTAAAGTACCAGTATCACATGAATTATCAAACAATTAAGGATGCTAAAGTACCAGTAGGCGTGTAACAAAAAGGCTAAAGTAGTACCAAACCATTAAACCAAAAAAAAAAGACATAATATTCAAATCAAATTAAATAATGATCTAAAATAACACCATTCTCTGATATTTTATCAGCAAAAACAAAGTATAAAATAAAAGACAACATTAACAAAAAAGAAGTTGAAAAGGCCATCGAACTTAAGATATGATGTACCACCGGTTTGTTACCTTAACGATCCAAAGGAAATATACTCCAGGATTTTAAGTTGATGAACTCCCGTAACCTTTGTTCCTTAACCCTTTCTTCGTGTGTGTGAGTTCAAAAAGCTCAGCAGAAGTTCGAGAGATGTGAAGTTCTTTACCCTACAAATCCGTAAGTATGTCATTTAAAAAGTATAGAAAGTAAATTATTTGACTTGAACATAAAAAATCTCAAGAATATGTAAACACGGAAAATGTAAAAATCAGGCATCTCACGAGTCTCCTCTTAAGTTGTGAAATAGCAATTGAGCCTCCATAATGCTTCCACAATTTTGACTTTGTGTTCCATACTCTATCAATCATGTCTTTCCAGTAGCTTGATTCGATCCATTTTGGGTTATAAGGTTTAAGAACTGAAAAATCAGAACCGTTAAACTCAACTCCAGCTAGCTGCGCCATCTTAATTGACTCGCCTTTTGCCATTGACATGAGACCTGGATAAAGCTTCCTCATACTATCTTCCCACACCTCACGGACCAATACATCAGCCACAACTTCCCATTGGAAAAAAGCCTATGCATACAACATCTATGAAGTTATATTTATAATTTTTAACCAAGTTTGATTTATTTACTAAGAACCAAATGTGGGTACACACCTTAAAAAGCACCCATAATTCATCACGCGCAATCCTGTTAACCTCATTCCAAGTGGTCCAAGAACCATTAAACTTGTTCTTGAAGATATAAATTATTATACGAATAACTGTTGCAGTAAACCTACAAATGGGAAACAACATAATGAACCCAAATAACTTAAGAAGCATATAAATATATGTTGTATAGATATGCATACCTTCCACCATCCAAAGTGATCATTGTCCTCTTTGATGGATCATGTGGGACTTGGTTGATGACGTTTGAACGTCTTCTACCTTGAGATGATTCTGCATTTGGCTCATCGAAACGTCTACCTACACTTCCACCTCTACCTCCACGTCCAATGGTTATACGTGCCATAATATAGCTGTAACAAATGAAAATGTCAAACTAACTAAAATAGATACTTTATCTAATATCCGAAAACAAAAAGAAAACGTATATATCCTCCATTTAGTTGTAATTGCATTACCATAAAAATGATCGAATTACTACAAAAGCATTCTCCTAAATCACATTCTCCTAAATTACACCAAATCACAGTTGATGATTCAAAATGCTATTATCATTAGATTTGGTCTTCCAGTTGGGGTAAGCTGTACATATTTTGAGTAATTGAAAATTATCCCCAAATTTTAGAGGTAACAAACATCAATGTAATTTCACATATATAGACATGCAATAAAAAGAAGCAATAGAGAAAAAAATGGAAACTTGGAGACCAATTTGTACCTCAGTTAGGGTTGCAAGATTGATGCTTCCTCTCAATTTCACTTTGGTGAGCGAATAAGAATGACAGTTAGGTTTTATCAAACCCACTTGGTAACTGTTGCCTCCAATTCTTATTTTGGCGGGTTTTTTGTTTGACTGAATCAATGAAACATCAACCTCCTGCATCACTCTTTTGTGGGTTGTTCAGTTGTGTTGCTTTGGTTTCCTTTTAACCTATGTGTTATTCCCTTTTATATAAAGATTACATTTTATTTATTTACTAAGGTAAAGAGATATAATACTTAAATATAAATTTAAAAAGTAAAGTTAGTATTACTCCGTATATGATAAACATAATAAAGGGTTAAAACTTGACCCACTTGTGGTCTTTTCCTTCAAAGTGCAAAGTTCAATGTGCAGACCCCTCTACAATCTCCACTCCCATCAATCAGCTCCTTCAACCCCTCTCTACCCATACCTCACCCTTCTTTAATGCCCCCTTATCCTACATCTTAACTCTAGGAAGGTAAACCTCCAATAATCTTAATGCAATTTGATTTGAATATATATATATATATATATATATATATATATATATATATATATATATATATATATATATATATATATATATATATATATATATATATATATATTGACTTTTTCTGGGTCTTTTGCTATGTTGATTGATGATAATGATAATTCTTCTGAATGCATTTGTTATATAGTCTAAGACACATAAGAAACTCAATTGAAATATGTTTATTAGCATTTTATAGCTTTTTGGTCTCTTGGTATGCTTGAATTGTCAACAGTTTTAAGTGAAGCATCCAATATTTGACATGCCCCTAGTAAAGCAATTTTCTTCTCAAGATGGAACACATTTTTCCTCATCTTTTAATAGGTTTTTTTTTTCTTTTCATTTGAATAAGTGTTTTAGATATGTGCAAGTTTGCTCTTATCAGATAAGAAGTTTGTAATTGGATTAGATATGTGTAAGTTTGACACAATTGGTTAAAATAGTATTGTTAATTTTGTATCCTTTTTTCTTTTCATACAGCTATTTTGGTTTGACATCGAACTACGGATAGAGTTTTAAAATGAGAACAGATCGGGAGTGGATGTATAATAGTAGATTTTTAGAAGGACACAAGCAATTAAATCCTGCATTTATAGGTCGGGTTGAATCATTTGTGGATTATGCTTGCCAACAACCAACAACAGATAAGGATAATGATAAAATAAGGTGTCCATGTCATCTTTGTAAGAATCGCGTATATAAATTACCGGACCAGGTTAAAGAGGATGTCTTATCAAAGGGGTTTGTTAAGAACTATGATCAGTGGACGTCTCATGGGGAACCTATGGTGGGCTCTAGTTCTATGCAATCAAATTGCAACACCTCATCTAATGGAGATGATGACGGGCCAAATCCATATCGTAACATGATCTTAGAAGCAGCAGGCCATGATTTCAATCCAAACTCACATGAAAATGTATCTGAGCCACCAGACCCGAAAACTAAGAGATTATATGACTTGCTTCATCAAGCCGATGAACCATTATGGCCTGGCTGTACAAAAGTCTCACAATTGTCACTAGTTGCAAGGATGTTAAACATCAAGTCAGAGTCTCGTATGGCAGAGAAGATCTATGATGATGTTATGCAACTTCTCAAAGACGCGTTACCGCCTCATAATAAGTTGGTTGGTAGTTTTTACGAGACAAAGAAGTTTGCTTCAGACTTAGGTCTTCCATGTGAGAAAATTGATTGTTGCATTAATGGGTGTATGTTGTATTGGGGTGAAGAAGATGAGGAAAGTTTAATTTGCAAATTTTGTGAGCACCCTCGATATAAACAGAGTAAGACTGGTTCAAAAAAGAGGAAAACTGAAATACCACATCGGTTTATGCATTACTTTCCTCTCATACCTAGGCTACAGAGGTTGTACGCTTCCAATGTTACAACCAAACATATGAGGTGGCATGCTGAGCATGTTCAGGAGGATGGCGTAATGTCTCACCCCTCTGATGCCGAGGCATGGAAGCATTTTGATCATGCAAATGCTCCATTTGCAGCAGAGACACGTAACGTAAGGTTAGGGTTATGTACAGATGGGTTTCAACCTTTTGGGCAATCAGGAAAGCAATATTCTTGTTGGCCTGTCATTTTAACACCATATAACTTGCCTCCATGGATGTGTATGAAAGATCCATACATGTTTTTAACAATTATTGTACCCGGTCCAAAGATGTAACACCCCCAAAATATCGCAGCGGAAGACTGTGTCATAGGGGTGCTACTTCATAATACAAAGAACAAGGTATAGAAAACGAACTCTAAATGAGACGTTTTGAAAAGTTACCATTCGATTAATAAATTCCGAGTTACAAACTTGAGTTCCATAATACAATACATAAGAGTTTTAAAACATATCGAATGGTAAAGATAAAAGCATAAGTCTTCAAAACATGCCAAGCGACTCTATGCTCCAGGCAACAGCTATCACCTTAAAGACCTGAGATAAACATGCTAAAGTGTCAACACAATGGTTGGTGAGTTCATAGAGTTTGTCTTAAAATAGTTGAAAAGCCTTAAAGAATGTTCACACAGTAAAGGCATTGAGAATCCACTCAGTTGCAAGTCCCGCCATAAGAGATTTGCAACCTGTGTGTTCACAACCCACTGCTAATATATATGGTATAATAAAGACATGTATAATTTCATCAAAACAGTTTAGCAATTAGTCGTGAGTCTACACTTCATCTCCGAAGACCTCACGTTTATGATGTATCCAACATTCGCAAATGTTAGGATGTATCAATAGCCTCAATGGTCATCCAAAAACTTAATTTGGAGCCATCGGAAGTCTCAATGGTCATCCAGCAACTTAATCTGGAGCCACTGGAAGTCTCACAATTAAATATAACGCAATCATGTAGATATGAAAATCAAGTATAATGCGATCAAGTATAAGACAATCAAGTGTAACACAATCAAGTATAAACAATCAAGTATAAATGTTTAAGAGTATTTGTACAAGTAAGCAAGTAGTTGAGCATGTATCCCCCCCCCCAAGAGTTAAAATAAGTATGAAAAGAGTAGGGGCTATGACTCACCTTAAGCTTAAGTGATGTGAAATCAAAGTGGTAGTCGAATCGTGAAAGTCTCTAAGAGCAGCCTATAATAGAACGTTGCGACTTAGGTTTGGAGTAACGTCTAAGAATACGAAGAATTGCCTATATATGTCTTGCATAATGTTCATGATGTAGTACTTAGTATATAGCGTAAGTCGTTGAATATAAATGGTTTATGAAACATGTATAAGTTGTATATCTCTTACTACCGTTCGGGCCGACATAATTCAGAAGTCATGGAGTAAACGTTCGAGGAGCCAGGACACTTTAATTCGTAAATCCACAACTCATCTCGACGGCTTACTTAATGAACTCCTCACATGAGGCTCCCTACTATTGTAGTATTTGATAACAAATGTATAAGTTTTGATCCGAAAAGTTACATGTCCGATATTTGAATAAACTTAGGAAAGTTTATTTGTACATGAAGATTGTTATTAGGGGTAGTTTCATAAGTTTTGTATGACCATTTTCTCTTTGTAATATCTCATGGTTCCTTTTTAAGTGAAGTAGATCCAAATTGCTTGTTCAAGTTATCGCCTAATTCCTTGTTTCATGTTTTTGCCTAAGTAATCTTACATGGTCATTTCGTCATGGCCTAGCCATGACCTTTGGTCCTTGTTCCAAGGTCATGAGACACAACCTTGGCTCTAGCCATGGTTGTGGTCTTGATTATAGGTCATAAGACCTCTTGGTTTTAGTAAATCATAACTATAATATAGTGACTTTGGTCTAAAATGGGCTGTTAAGATTTTGAAGAAAATTATCACTCGGAAAGTGTTTTCAGGGCTCGAGCTTCTTTGTTCCTGAACGAAAACGTCGTTCCGGACAACTTTCGTGTTTTAACTTTTTTATGAATTGGACCAGAAGAGGGACTTTAAAAATCAAAATTTGATCAGAATGCTATTTGGGCAGTTTTGCCGTTTTGGTTTCGCTAACTTCAAATGGTCATAACTTTTGACTCGGGTACTCGTTTTGGGTGATTCAAATTGCTATGTTTTTCTTGTTAAGTCCTCTTTAACAGTAAGTAAGTGTCAAATATCAAAGTTATACTATTTTGGTCGTGGTTCTCCATAAAAATCACTAGTTTGCTTGTTTACTTGTCATAAGTTAACATATGTATACTAATACTTGTTTTGTCCATTTTTATACATCATGAACTCCATACAAAGACCATATATAGCATGAATGAAACACAAAGAGCATGAAAATGATAATTAACAAGAAAGTATGTTAGGGTTTGCTTACAACTTTTGGCCTTAATGAAAAAGGGAAACTAGGACAAGAACTAGGACTTTGATTGAATAAGCTTTTCTCCTTTGCAATCTATGATAAACCGAGGTTATTTGAAGATTATAACGACGCCTTCTTGAAGTCCAAAGCTATTTCAAGATTATAACGACGTCTTTTTGGAGACTTTAAAGTTATAACAACTTTTCTTAGAAAATTTCCAAGATTGAAGATCAAACACTAGTTTTCTTTCAAAAACTAGTTAACTTTCTTACAAAATATAAGAAAAGTGCCTTAGGTTTGATTGCCATCGTCAGTTTCTACCGCATGACCATGCTTTTAGGCGAAATAGGAATGACTTTTTCAAGAACAGGGTTGAACTATCACAATCTCCAGTGACATTGACAGGGGAGCAAGTTATTGAACAAATTGATGAGTTTGAATTAAAGGAAGTTACAGAAAAAGAAGGGGCAGAATTTAACGCTTCTATAAGCAAATCATGTGGGTGGAGAAAGCGTAGCATCTTTTGGAATTTGCCTTATTGGAGTACTAATCTTATTCGTCATAACTTGGATGTCATGCATATAGAGAAAAATGTTTTTGAGAACGTGTTTGAAACGGTAATGGATATTGAAGGAAAAACTAAAGATAATGCTAAAGCAAGAGAGGATGTAAGAATTTATTGCAATCGTAAGGAGTTGGAGAAAAATGAATCAACCGGGAAATATCCAAAAGCTTGTTATAGCTTAGGGAAAGAGGAGAAAAAGGTTGCTTGTGATTGGGTTGCAAAACTCAAGTTTCCTGATGGGTATGTTTCAAATATGGCAAGATGTGTCGATATGAAAAAGTACAAGATGTTTGGTATGAAAAGTCATGATTGTCACGTGTTCATGCAACGATTGATCCCAATAGCGTTTCGCGAATTGCTGCCAATGACAGTGTGGAAAGCTTTAACTGAGTTGAGCTTGTTTTTTAAAGATCTTACATGTACTACGCTTGAAGTGGACAACTTGATAAGACTGCATGCAGAAATTCCTGTTATTTTGTGCAAGTTAGAGAAAATATTTCCTCCTGGCTTCTTTGATTCAATGGAACACCTGCCTATTCATTTGCCCTATGAAGCAAGAGTTGGAGGACCTGTTCAATATCGATGGATGTACCCATTTGAAAGGTACACTAAATTTTTTATTCTAATATAGAATTGTATAACGATTCGTATTTAATTTTTCTGTCATAAGTGGGTGTATGGTTCAATTGCTGGTCTGCAATTCTACTTTGCTGGTCTGCAATTCCCTACTTTGGATAATGAGACCCCTGACATCACGAGCAAATCATGTAAGAGAGTCCATTTACTGTACCACCATATGATGGTAAGAGTACACATACAGTATCATAACAAACATATAGGACTACACATTGTGTTTTAAATTAAGAAATCAGATTCCAATTTAGTTTAGTTGCTGGAATTTTTATGGTTATAATTAGTCATCAAGTTGTGACCTTTTGAAGTGAATTATTTATTTAGTACATGTGTGTTGCTGTAAAGAATTCTGGTTTTTGTCACTATAGCAAGTTATTGTTCTCTTGTCAAGTTGTCGTATCTTCCAGATTGTTATTGTATGCAAATCCATTTCTAATAATCTGGTGTTGTGTTCAAATGGTATATTCCATTGAACAAAGTTTAGATAGGTTGTTGCCATTATGTAACAAAAAATATAAGTAAACTTTATTCGAAAACATAAGTTACTATAAATTTTTTCTTGATTGAACGATAAGCATAGCACACATTTTTCTTCTCAATGAATACAAATAAGGAAGTCTTAGAAACTTAGCCGACAAAGTGCTTGGGTTATTATTTGTCAAATTATCTTAATTTTTTTAGGAAACTACTTACCCGTTGTTATTATTCTTATTATTTAGAATAGTTTTAGTATATATGGCTTCCTTTTATATACGATAATAATTGTAACAAAAGCTATGTTCCAACATTGTGTAGGTTCTTGGGAAAACTAAAAAAGAAAGTGACGAATAAAGCTAAGGTTGAAAGTTCAATTGCCAATGCCTACTTAATTGAGGAAACATCAATGTTTTGTTCACATTACTTTGAACCTCATGTGAACACAAAGATGAATAGAGTGCCTCGAAATGATGATGGAGGTGATGAGGAGCTTTATGAAGGAAGTATATCTGTATTCAAGTGTTCCGGTCGATTATCTGGGCAATCAAAAAAAAGACGTTTAGGTGATCAAGAGTATGATGCAGCGAGAAATTATGTGTTACTGAATTGTGCTGAGATTGAACACTATGTCAAGTAAGTATCATACATACATCTTTTTTTTATCGTAATGTTGAGCGAGTCATTGTTATTAATTTAAAATTTATACTCAAGGATATTTGTCGAAGAGATAAAGGCAATTGAGCCAAATTTAACTGATGTGCAAGTTGACACTAGGCTGGAACGTGAATTTGCAAATTGGTTTAATGACTACGTAAGTGTTTTACCTTTTCAACTCATATGGATACCACTTATAATTATATGTAAATCGTATTAACTTCAATTTCACTATTAATTATAGGCACGTGATTCAGGTAATGTTGATGGTCAAATTATCAAAAATGTTGCTTCAGGGCCTTTGAGAAGTGTGGTCACTTATCCGATATATTTTGTTAATGGGTACAAATTCCACACTAGTGAACATGGTTCGGGTAGATTAACATACAATAGGGGAGTTTGCCTAAAGGGTTCTAATTATAGTGATGAGTCAACTGATTATTACGGCATTTTAGTGGAGATTGTGCAATTAGAGTACCCAGCTCTACCGATTAAAAGAGTTGTATTGTTTAAATGTGATTGGTTTGATCCAATGCCAAATGTTGGGATGAAGGTTCATAAAGGGTACAATCTAGTTGATGTCAACCATAAAAGAAGATTTAATAAATATGAACCTTTTATTTTGGCTAGTCAGTCATCACAAGTCTATTATACGTCATATCCAAGCTTACGGCGGGATAAAGTTGATTGGTGGGCTGTGTCTAAAGCCAAGCCAAAATCATTTATTGATCTTCCTGGTGTCAATTTGGCTTTCCAAGATGATGAAGTCAACACACATTCACTTGATGATGTTGATACAGATGATAGTGATGATGGTTCTTTACGAGATGATAGTGATGATGCTTCTTTAGGAGATAATCACACCGATTGAATTATGTTTTCTAGCATTTAGCTATTTGTTTTGTTTATACATATTGCTTTGTATCTTTTAGAATCTAAGCGATAGGATTTTGAGAAAAATAAGCATGACTACTCTTGTGATTTATTTTATGCAAGTGTTATTTCATTACTTGGATAAACTAGAACTTAAGTGGAGCTTAAGTCGACCTTTACAAGCTGAGTTCAATTATCTCACAAATAGCTTCTTCATTTACAACTTTACTTGTATTATATATTATTATGCCTATGTTTATAAGAAACTTGAAGTTAAGCTTCAAGACTTAACATTTAGGATTTGGTTATGCTGTAAAAAAAATAGATTAATTGGCAAGTATATTAAATTATAACGAGAAAACTCATTTGTACAAGGAGAAAATCGATATGCAAATCATGTTTGTTCATGAACCCAACCCGGTGAATACGTTTCCTTGTAGGGTCCGTTGCGGGTGCAAAAGTGATCAGAAAAACTTAGATAGCAGATTTATTTAATAATTGACGTCATTGATATAAAATAATAATAATAATAACGGGTTGTTGTATGAATGTCAACCTCAGGAAAGTTAAATTGATTAAGCTTTAAGTTAATCTTCAGCTCGAACACTAATTAAGCTTTAATTTAAAATTCAAGCTCGGGTTGAGCTCATTTAGCTAGAGCTCAAGTGGAGCTTAAGTCAACCTTTTCACAAGTTGAGTTCATTTATCTCACAAATAGCTTCCTTCATTTACAACTTTACTTTTATCGAATATTATTATGCATATGCTTATACGAAACTTGAAGTTAAGGTATTCAAGACAGAACATTTTGGATTTGGTTATGCTGTACGTAAAAAAAAAAGTAGATTAGTCAGTAAGCTAGAGTATTAAAACTTAAAGAGACAACCCATTTGCAAAAGAATAAAATCGATATGCAACTCATGTTTGTTGATAAACCAACCCTAAAGAATAAGTTTCCTTGTAGGGTCGGTTGCAAGTGCAAAAGTAATTGGAAAATTTAAAGAAAACAGATTTATTTAATAACTGACATTGATACTAAAATAATAACAATAATAACGGATAGTTGTATGAAGCTTGAGCTTGGTCAAGTTAAATTGATTAAGTTTAAGTTAATCTTGAGCTCCAAAACTAATTAATCTTTAATTTAAAATTCAAGCTCGGGTTGAGCTCATTTAGCTAGAGCTCAAGTGGAGCTTAAGTCAACCTTTTCACAAGTTGAGTTCATTTATCTCACAAATAGCTTCCTTCATTTACAACTTTACTTTTATCGAATATTATTATGCATATGCTTATACGAAACTTGAAGTTAAGCTATTCAAGACAGAACATTTTGGATTTGGTTATGCTGTACGTAAAAAAAAAGTAGATTAGTCAGTAAGCTAGAGTATTAAAACTTAACGAGACAACCCATTTGCAAAAGAATAAAATCGATATGCAACTCATGTTTGTTGATAAACCAACCCTAAAGAATAAGTTTCCTTGTAGGGTCGGTTGCAAGTGCAAAAGTAATTGGAAAATTTAAAGATAACAGATTTATTTAATAACTGACATTGATACTAAAATAATAACAATAATAACGGATAGTTGTATGAAGCTCGAGCTTGGTCAAGTTAAATTGATTAAGTTTAAGTTAATCTTGAGCTCCAAAACTAATTAATCTTTAATTTAAAATTCAAGCTCGGGTTGAGCTCATTTAGCTAGAGCTCAAGTGGAGCTTAAGTCAACCTTTTCACAAGTTGAGTTCATTTATCTCACAAATAGCTTCCTTCATTTACAACTTTACTTTTATCGAATATTATTATGCATATGCTTATACGAAACTTGAAGTTAAGATATTCAAGACAGAACATTTTGGATTTGGTTATGCTGTACGTAAAAAAAAAAGTAGATTAGTCAGTAAGCTAGAGTATTAAAATTTAACGAGACAACCCATTTGCAAAAGAAGAAAATCGATATGCAACTCATGTTTGTTGATAAACCAACCCTAAAGAATAAGTTTTCTTGTAGGGTCGGTTGCAAGTGCAAAAGTAATTGGAAAATTTAAAGATAACAGATTTATTTAATCACTGACATTGATAATAAAATTATAATAATAATAACGGATAGTTGTATGAAGCTCGAGCTTGGTCAAGTTAAATTGATTAAGTTTAAGTTAATCTTGAGCTCGAAAACTAATTAATTAACTTTGAGTTAAAAGTCAAGCTCTGGTTGAGCTCAAGTACTGGAGCTTAAGTCGACTTTCTCACAGCTGAGTTCAATTATCTCACAAATAGCTTCTTTCATTTACAACTTTACTTGTATCGATTATTATAGTGTCTATGCTTACACGAAACTTGAAGTTAAGCTATTTAAGACATACCTTTTTGGATTTGGTTATGTTGAAAAAGAATTTGTAAACGTATAAAAACCTAACGAGATAACCCATTTGCGCAAGAAGAAATATCTATACACAGCTATTATTTGTATGTTAGTAAGTACCCTAATAACTTGATTGACCCGAATCCGACAAATCCATTTAATATAGGTCGGCTTGCGAGTTAATTTATTTCCTTTGAACATCCATTAGCATGACTAATTCTAATTCATAATAACTAAAATGCTAATGAAGAGGTAAATAACAATAATAGTAATAATTCTTAGGGGTGTTACTCGGGTTGACTCGGTCGGGTTCAGGTAAACTCGGGTTGAGGTTAAAAGAAGATACTCAAACCCAACTCTATTTAGAGATCGAGTTAATCGGGTTTGAGTCAAATTGGGTCGGGTCAAATCGGGGAGGGTCAACCCGAATAAAAGTAAAATGATTAAAAAAATTGCTTAGAGTTAACTGCATAAATGGTCTATGTGGTTTGCCGGGTGTTACAGATTCAGTCCATTTTTATTTTTCATTACGGGTGTTTTTGGATTGGATCTGTACGGTTTTGGATCGGATCTCTCACGGGTTAAAACCACAGGACCAGGCCCGTAACAAATATAAAAAATGGACTGAATCCGTAACGTCCAACAAACCACAGGGATCATTTATGTAGTTAACTCAATTGCTTACTTCAATATGTTTACAATGTAAAAATGTTAGTCGAGTCAGGTTGATCGGGTTCAGGTCAATACGGGTTGAGGCTAAAAAAAAATACCCGAACCCGACCCTATTTAGAACTCGGGTTAAATTGGTTGAACCAAATTTACCAACCCAATTAACCCGACCCGAATAAGCTTAATCGGTGTTTCTGACACCCCTATCAGATTTTTAACCTTCCACCACTACAAGACCATACGGTTATTGACTTGTGAAAGATATTGGCGCCATTCTGGGAAATTATTTGGCGCCCCTAGATATATGGGGATCATGGAGCAGCAGCCACTCCTTCCACATAAGGTTTATATGGCGGTTTATGAGATGCAATAAACTTTCAGGAAGCAGTAGAACAAGGTATTTTCATACACCATTCATTATATTATATCATAATTTGTGGTAATTAGTTTTAATTTACTTTTTAATTTAATGTTAAGGGTGCTTGATTCATTGAGTTTTATTGCATGATTAGAGTTGATTAGGTTTATTTTCACTTTACACTTTCATGTAAAAAACCTAGGGTTCTTTGAATTAGTATTGATAATTGTAATTGCGTGGGTTAATGAACCACATATTCAATTGTGTTTAGAATTAATTTCAATTGTTGTAGTTGTAATAGTCAGATTACTAGTTATATAGGTGATAAGAATTTTTGTTATCTAGTTTTAAGTTTACTAAAGCTGTGTTTGGTATAAGTGTAAAGAGTCTCCTATAAGGGTGTATTGGTCTGCTACCTGGTCTGTTATAATTATGCCTTATGAGTGTGATACAAATATAAACTGTGACTGAATTGTGGCTGCTGCAAAAACAGAAAGTGAGATTTAATGAGGCTGCTGCAAACACTCATGTAAAGACAGTTTGGGAAAGTTTTTTGTTAGGCATGTTTGTGTCTTTTGTACATATGTTACTGCATTCAAATGAGTGTCAGTGGATATGTGCCTGATCTATTATGTGTCCCACCAGTGGCGGATCCAGGAATTCACAAGAGGGTATGCACGATTTTTAGTAGAGCTATTAAAAAAATCAAGTTTTCGGGTCAGGTTTTCATGATTTAAATTAGGTGCGGCGGTTTTTTTTGGATCCGAGTTAACAAAGTTGATTTAATTTCTAAGTTTGGGTTATTCAAGACAAAATTGGTTAGTTGAATTCGAGTATTTTAACTAAAGTTGATTTGGTTTTGGGGCTAATCGAATAAGATCTAAAGCTATCTAAAATCTTGTAGTAACATATAATGTTAATTTTTCAAGCTTTAATCACTAAAATCAACTCTTAATCATAGATAGTAATCCTAATGTTTAAATAATAAAAGAACAGTAAACATAAACCAATGCAAAATATATTAGAACTAAGCAAGTAAGCATAATATTAGGAGTTACAAATATCATGTAAGGCTGTAAGCTGTAATTTTGAATGCTTTGGGCCCGTGTGGACTGTTGAAAACTTAGCATCCAAAAAAATTCTTCACAATTGGGCCAGAGGTCTAATATGAAATCCATTTGATGGTTTGACCTACCTAAATGACTGGTTAGTGGTTATCTCCTTCTTCAACATTGGGAATCAAATAATTGCAGACGTACAGTAGGATAATTAACTTTTAGACTATCTTAATATTACAAGTAAGATAAGTTTTGATCAACGGAATTTCATAAAAGACAGCTTAGTTAGTTTATAAAAAAGTCAAAAGGCTAGTTAAAAATTGCTCAAGCAGATCTGATCTAGGCTTCATTTAGGTCATCAATTGGGATCTAGAATTAGTTTTTTTTGTGTTTTTGTGATCTCAGCATTGCCCTTTTGGTTTTGCCCCCTTAGATCTCATTCTCAAGCTTATTAGGTGGCTTATAAAGTAGGCTGCAAGTAGGGAATTAAAGATGTTTTTCCTGTCTTATTGTTGAAAACTGCATTAGTGCTTGAGTGGCTTATTTGACTGATTCTCTAGTTTATTTCAGTTACTTTAAGTTGTTTTGAGTTGTGTGGGTCCTCTGTGAACATTTGGTGCTTATTGGTATCCAACTGCTCATCCTAAGTGCTTATTGGACTACTTATTTGCCATTCTGCATTGTTTCTAAGTGTTTATCTGGTTCAAATTAGCTGCTTAGAGCTTGTATAAGTTGATAGAATCTGTTGTGAGCTTGTGGTATCCTTTGGTGCACATTTGCTTATTTCAAATCCTTATCAAACTGCTTATTGTCTCCTTACATAGACCAATCCCCTTGATTCATTATAGACTCCAGACAGTTTAACTTAATATATACTGCTTGCTTTCTGTAGTTTTGCTTGTCGTATGCTTGTGTTGATTGGTACAACGTTCTCATCATCTACTTAACACACACATTTTCTAATATGCATATATGAGGTGACAAATTTTTTTAAAGTCTAATGTTGGATATAATTGTCATAAGTTAACAGGAACATAGGATATTATTTAGAATTTACTTGTGTTGAGTTACTGATGTTGTGTTAGAATTTACATATGCTAAGTTGATAGGAACGTATGTATTGTGTTAGTTACTCATTTATTAAAGTACATATATCTTGCTTTAAAGTACGTATATCTTCTTTTAAGTCTGTTTTAATGTCTAATTTTGGATATCATTATCTCACAGATATTTAAGAAATTTCTCACATTCCTTTATACTTGAAAAAATTCTCCTTGTAGACATGGCTAGACGAAGGAAAAGGCTTGGATCAGGAGAGAGCAGGCCTCAGGCCAGTGAAGGACAACCAAATGATATCCCTGACAATTCAACAAAGGAAAGGCTTGGAGTAGGAGAGATTAGGCCTCATGCCAGTGAAGGACAATCAATTGATATCCTTAATAATCCAACAAGGCAAAGGCTTGGAGCAGGAGGGAGTAGGCCTGAAGGACAATCAAATGATATCCCTAATAATTCAACGAGTCAAAGGCTTGGAGCAGGAGAGAGTAGGCCTCATGCCGGTGAAGGACAATCAAATGATACCCCTAATAATTCAACTATCAATGACGGTACCAATCAAACGATGCCTGAAAACATCATTCAGAACTTAGATAATCCGTCAAATGGACGAAAACAAGTGCAAGTTGTGAATGGATTGTAAGTACTGTCAATTTATCATTTGAGCATCTCAAATTTATTTATTTATTTTTTTTCCCTCTGTTATTTCATTCTATTTTCATCACTATAACAGATTTGACAAATCAAGTGTGTGTTCGCGAGAAATTACAAAGATATTTAAAGAAAAAATTGATGATACCGGGTACAGTTGGACAAAGGTGTCTCAAACTACAAAAGACTTTTATTTTGGAGAATTTAAGGTATTGGTTAGATTTTAATTGTTTTTAAGATTTATATTTCTTTTTATAAATACTAATTATTTGAATTTATAACAGAAACATTTTTTTTGGGATTCGGAAGCCGAGACAATCGTGAGGGTAGCATGGGATGCAAAAGCTTCTGTACGCTATACTGATTTCTTCAGAGACATAAGAGCTAAAATGGCGAAACCTGTTTTCATGAGTGACAGCGCATGGACAAATTTCACATCTCATTGGGGAACATCAAAGTATAAGGAGATCCAAGAAAAAAATACACAAAATCGTCTAAAAGGAGAAGGTTCCTCAACTCATACCGGAGGGTCAATCTCATTTCGCGAGCACGCAAAAAATCTAGTAAGTATATTAATAAGTATTGAAGTCATCAGGAATTTGCTTTACATACAACAGTAGCATATAATTGTATCGAGTTACTTGTATGTGCAGCTTAGACATTACTTAAACTGTTCCATAGTTGATCCAGTTTGATGCGAAGATTGTTAATTCTATTAGGAATTTTGAATGTTGTAAAAGAGTAGTAAAGCATAGTTTTATGGGCATATGCATGTGTGAAACACCTCTCTAAGTTTATGTCAAGTTTGATCAAGATCAAGTTAAAGTTTTCACAAAGATGTGTGTCATCCTTTACTCTGCATATTAGTCTGTCATGTCGTATCTGCAAGATCAGTGTTCTCTGCAATTAGTCTGTCAAGTTGTGTCTCCAAGATACAGGTATACAGAAGCGATATCGAAATGCTCCTGGTAGTATTCCTTTTGTTTTCCAGGTTTCATAAAAGAATTTTGTTCTTTGGTGGGATTGGTACTTCATATGTCAGTCGTGGTCTTTTAGTTTGTTTTGTCATATGTTATAATGCCAGTTTCCAATCATTACTATCATAGCAATATGTGTCAAAATAATTTTTAATATCTTCTTTATGCATATGTGATGTAGGAATCTGAGTACAAGCGTCCACCTACGGGATTTGAGCTTTTTTTGCATACTCATACCAGCGGCAATGACAAGAAAACATTTATTAATGAGAAGTCAAAAAAAATCAATGTAAGTTCTGATATCCTCATTATACAATATTTTTGTTAGTTCTATCATTACTCATGATTAAATCTACACATTTATAGGATAGCGTGTTGCGTCTAAGGCAAGAAAGGGAGGAAAATTCGGCTTCTGCAGTAGACGAAACAACACTTTACATTGAAGCAGCAAGTGGTGCAAAGAAAAGAAACCTGTATGGTGCTGGATCAAAAAGAGTTGATTATATTACAAATTCTGAAAACAAAACAACTACTGTAGTTACTAAGGTAAACGACGGGCAAGAGAAAAAGTCTAAGAAAATGGAGAGAAAGATCAACAAATTAAGTAAAACTCTTGAGATTGTGTGTAATCATTTCAATATAGCCCTTCCAGATTGTGATTCTGATAGTGAAAGTTCTGATGAAGGAGGTGCTCGTCCAGGTCCCACTACTAGTCAATCCATAGCAGGTGGAAGTGAGGAAGATGACCATGATAGCCGCATGATTTTGAGTTGATGAGTCATATTTATCTTTATATTAGTTGTTTTGAGACATCTTTATGATGGTGGTTTGTTCTTTTCAGTTTATTTTATTTGTTTTGAGACATCATTAGAATGATGGTTTGTGCTAATTAGCAGACTTAATATTTATGTAAGAATGATCTATTTATTATCGTGTGTTTTATATTTCAAGAATATTTGTGTTAAATGTGTGGTTTTTATATTAGATGCTACAGATTTGTCACAATATTTAGCCACGATTTGCTCACAAACAGTAGTGTGTAAGTTAGCTACGAATATTCCCACAAAATATTCATGGCAAAGATGTCATGTTTGCCCATGACATTTACACACGGTCAAATGCGTGGGTAATTTTTCCTACGGATTATCATGGGCAAGATTTCCCACGCTTTTTACACACGACTAGATACGTGGTTAATTCTATTCAAGGATTGTGATGGGGGAGTTGGCTTTTACACACGAATAGTTTTGTGGGCAATGTTACCCACAAGTATATCTATGGGTGTTTCGTGGTGAGACACAAAATCCCACAAACAATTTACCCATGAATGCCAAACAATCACCCACCAAGAATGACATGGGTAAACTTACCCACAGTATGAAAATCTCGTGGGCAAAAAATTAGCATCGGAGGTATTACCCATCTATAGAGAGTTATGGGTAATCCGTGGGTACTACCCAGTTACCCACGAAAATATGGCTTTTACCCACCAATTCTGTCCGTGGCTATTTGCCTGAATTCTTGTAGTGGGTTTCCGAAACATTCAATATGACTTTCACAAATCCGTTATTTGATTTCGATTTGGAATTGACTCATGATAATCCAATCTTCGATATTCCTTGTGATGAGTCCGAAATAAAACCCGAGGTCAAGGATTCACATAACATGATTGATTCTCCTCACGAGAAGTTATCCGATGAACTTACTCATACCATTTCTCCACCGAATATTGAGAATGACGTTCAAAGAAATATTCTTTTCAATTTATCTTCTTCTCGTACACTAGCGAAACCACCGGATGTAGATTTTGAATCAGATACGAATGAAGTTATTATTGGAGTGGTGGACAAGATTTATGAAAAAGATGTTCCTGTGCTTGATATTTTACGCACCCGTGATTCTGAACTTGTTTATGCTTTTACCATCTGGGTGTTTCAACCGTTCTTTTCTTATCCCCTCATTTCTTCACTTTTTCACTCCACCGGGAGTGAAGATACCGTTTTTGACCCCGGCATCTCCGTCTTTTGTGCCGAGTGTCCGATCCATCTGCTCTCCCCAAGGACAAATTAATTCGGGGATCGAGTCAGCTCATGTGACTCGGTAATAAAAAACACGCGCTTCGTGGGAGGCACCCCATGCTTATCCATTTTCATTTTCTTTATTTTCTATTTTCTTAAGTAACGTGACGTGAGGGGGCGACCCTTTCCAAACTCGTGTTTTTGTGGTTGTTTGTGAATGTTTAGGAATTTCCTCGAAGTTTGAGGACTCTCGTGCTCGTGGTTTGTCGTTCTCTCCACTCGAGTCTCATTCTTCGCTGCTCTTTTGGAAATTCACCATATCCAAAATCTTATCGACTAACGTTTATCTCTTGGCATACTTAATAAATGGCCTTAGATATTACGTAGGATTACCTTTACCCTTAAAACATTGAGGACAATGTTTCACTTTAGTCTGGGGGAGGGGGGGTGAATATTCGATTCGATTTGACCCGTACCTTCGTCTGAGCTGTTAACTTACGCAACTCCGTTTTTCCACCAAAATTTTAAAATTTTTGTCACCTTTTTATTGCCAAAAAAAAAAAAAAAAAAAAAAAAAAAAAAAAAAAAAAAAAATGAATGAATGAAAGAAAAAATGAATGGAAAAAAAATTATGATATATAATATGAATAATAAGTTTTGACACCTTGTCTTGATTTTCCTACCGGCGAGAGTAGAAATAAATTTTTCGACTTGACCGGGCGTGTTGAGCCCTAGCTCGTCTCCCTTAACCAATATAATCAAAAGATTATGGCTATGCATTCGCGGATCTCATTACTTGGGATTTTAAGTTTGCGGATATCGAGAAATGATAGAGTTTATTTAGAAGTTTCGTGCTAAACGTGGAGTAGTTGGATCTATTTAGAGCCCACGAAAGGTACTTGTGGCCTCCTTGTTCCCACAAGATTGCACACCAATAAAAATAGATCTCTAGGATTAATTAAGTGTATGGGGTTTGGGCAATACTTAGTTTTTTTCTCGTTCCCAACAAAATCTCTGCATATGGGGGTTTGGTACACATAGGGGTACTGCCAGTGTTACGGTGAAATAGACTATTGCATCTTGCCGGTTCGCAGCCGATGTTGTGATCTTAGTAAAGGCCGTAGGACTCGGGGTTTGGCATATGATTATGAATATCAATAATAATAGTCCAAAGCCAAATAAAAAGGCAAAGGAATCCAAAGCTATAAAAAGCAGCGGATATAAATCCATGGTCATAATAAAGATCTTACATCTTGGCGGCTCATAAATCGTTGTTGTAAAAGAAATAAAGGACTAAGGACCAAGTATTATTAAAGTGCTTATAATTATGCAAAAATGCCAAGCTTCGACTCCGGGGATTTCCCTAATAAAAAGCTTCCGTTTCGGGTCTCAGACATGGGATGTTTCATGTGGACCCAATTTCTGTATGCAGGGGTTTTCAACGGAAAGTTTGGAAACTACTTAGCGTTCAAATTTTGTGCTCTTATCGGACTAACAAATATCAAAACGAGAAAATATAAAGCAATTCATTTCTCACAAATTAAAATTTTGAGCTACAAAATTTAAGAACTGAGAACAAGAGGTAATGACACAATTAACTTTTGTGGGTTAAAATCTTGTTTTTGTTAAAATCTTTAATTTTTACTTGTTAAAATCTTGTTTTTGTTGGTGGGATTTAAAGTATATGGTTAAACTAGGTTGTTTAGTAATAAATTTGGTGGAAAAACAATAGTTTTAGGCTTTATTTTGGATCAAAATAGTGTTAGGCTACGTATTTTGTCGAGTATGTCAAAAGTTTATGTTTTATCGAGTTGGGTTCTATTTTATCGAGTTAAGTTTTTTTTATTTTTTCTACCGAGTTTCATTTTTTTTTTTATTATCGAGTTTCATTTCATTTTTGTCGAGTACAATTCTATGTATCGAGTATGGTCAAATCTATTAGGGACCAAATTGCAAATTTTCGAGTAAAGAGTAACCCATTGACGTCATCGAGTTTTAGATTCAAGTTTACTGTTTTTATATATATATATATAAAGGGATTTTAAAATTGTTATCGAGTTAGTTTTTTTTTTTTTTTTTTTTTTTTTTTTTTTTTTTTTTTTCGAGTTTGCATTGTTGTATCGAGTTTCATTTTTTATGGCGAGTTAGCCATGATTATCGAGTTAGATAATCAACACTTCATCGTTTATCGAGTGAGGTCTCTTGAGCTTAAAATCTAAACGAAACTCTGCCGAATTTTTTCTAAAATTTATCAAGTTAGGGTTTATTATATAACAAGTTAGAGTCTTTTTATCAAGTAACGCCATTTAGTAAACTTTCATAGTTTAATAATAACTAGCAGGGTCCCCGCGCGATGCAGCTGCGGGCACCCTGTAATTTAATTTTTTCGATTAATAATTTATTTTATTTGTACGGTTTTTTGCAATAGCTTTACTGATTAGTTTTTTATGGCAAACGTTTGATGAAATTTTGCTTTGTTTGTATTATTTTATTTATTATTTATTTTATGTTTTTGTTTAGTAGTTTGATTGGTTTGTACAATATGTGAACATATTTTAGTTTATTATGTTCTTTTTGACACTAAATTTACGGATATCAAAAATTTCGTTTAACTCGTGTCCGTTCGGGCTCGAGCCCGTTTGACCCGTGCCCATTCGGGCTCGAGCCCATTTGGCTCATTGCCTGTTCGGGCTTAAAAATTTGTATAATATGCTTTATTATTTGTATTAGTCACATTTAATGCAGGAATTGTGTTTAAGTTGGTTATACAATATGCTAAATAATTTGTATTTCTTATGTAAGGGTGTTTTAATAAGTGTATTAATTGTATTTATTGACTATTTAATTAATTATATTTAATATACATAATGATCAATTTTAAGTCATTAATTTTAAATTTTAATGGCAAAAACAAAGTGGTGTGTACTTTAAGCTTCTAAACCTGTAAATGTCTAATTATATTTCATTTATGGTATTAATTGTCTAATTGTGTTTGAATCACTTGTACTTTAAGCTTCTAAACTTGTAAGACTTAATTTTAAGTATTCTAATTATTGTAGTCATTTATGCATTATAAGATAGTTAGATTAGTTTTCTATTTCTTTTACTTATTTTTTTTTATTAGTCTTTATATCATTTTCATTTATTAAAATTAAAAAGCCAAAAATATAATTTTCCTTTTACGTTATTTTTCTTTTATATCTTATTATTTAGAAAAACTTAATTTGCAATCGTAGGACTAGTATCGCTTTTATTTATTTTCTTTTTAAATCAGTCGTGTTAAGTTTTATTTACGCTTTTATTTATATTTCATTTTTGTGAATATTTGTTTTATTTGCTCATTTGTTTTGCAATATTTGCTTGTTCTCTTTACTTTAATTTCAATTTATTTTCAATCGAAGTTTAATCAAAAACCAAATCATCATTTTAATTCCATTCACTTCACAATCACGCGACTCAAGCCGACTCAATCGCCGTCTAACCTTCATTGGGACATAACGACCCGGGGAACATACTTTCACGAGTATTTCTTCGGAAAAATATACCTGTATTAAAAACGACTCGATCATATGCTTAATTATATGATTAAACCTATGTGTCAGGATCTAATTGGTGGATAGCAGAGGACTTACTTCTTCAGAAACAAATAACTTATTGACACATGTATTTAGACACATAATTAGTTATTTTTTTAAGGTAATTAAGGTATTGTTTGTTTAAGGAAATTAAGGTATTGTTTTTGCAAAGGCAAGCAAACCTCAAGGATAAACTTTGCCATTTTCAAACCTCAAGGATGATTTTTGTCATCTTCAATCCTCAAGGATTAATTTTGCCATTTTCAAAGAAGGATGATTTTTGCCATTTTCATTCCTCAAAGATGAATTTTGCCATTTCTAATTGATATTTATCATATGATAAATACGAGTAGTAATTAGTAAACATTTGATTCATATTTATGGATTATAGAATTTTAGACAATGTTGCAAAAATCGTGAATCGGTCCCGAGGCGGTCGAGGGCCTTGTAGCGATTTTTGGCCGATTAATCTCCGATTCCAAGGTCCAAGGCCGATTAATCAGCCGATTACCTTGTAATCCGCTCCAAGGCCCAAGGCCGTTCAGCTTGTAATCGCCGATTAATCGGCCTTGTAGGCCGATTTTTGCAACACTGATTTTAGAAATGTCAAATGAGAACCCTAAATTTTGTGAGAACGTGAGAAGTAATACTAGCCATTCATTTTATCCTCTTTTTAACTTTAATCTAATAGCTAATATTACTTAATCAACTTTTAGAAATTTTCTTAAAAAATTTTGAAAAATTTTTAAAAGAAAAATTCGAAAATTTCCAAAAATATTTCGATTTTTTTTTTCAGAATCTTTTTTATCAAAAAAAAAATTTTCGAAAATTTTTTTTCGAATTATTTTTTTTAGAAAAAAATTTTTTCGAAATTTTTTTTAGAACGAAAAAAAAAAAGATTTCCGAATTTTTTTTACGAAAAATATTTTTTCGAAATTCTTTTTTTCCGAAATTTTTTTTCCTGAAATTTTTTTTCGTCACATGTGAAAAAAAATTTGAAAATTTTCATGAAATTTTTTTTGTCACGTGTGAAAAAAAAATTCGTCACATGTGGAAAAAAAATTTCGTCGCATGTAAAAAATTTTTTCGTCAAATGTGAAAAAAAAAAATCCGTCACATGTGAAAAAAAAATTTCGTCACATATGAAAAAAAATTTGGAAATTTTCACGAATTTTTTTTGTCACGTGTGAAAAAAATTTGTCACATGTGAAAAAAAATTTGAATTTTCACGAATTTTTTTTGTCACGTGTGAAAAAAAATTCGTCACATGTGAAAAAAAAATCCACGCATGTGAAATATTTTTTTGTCACATGTGAAAAAAAATTCCGTCACACGTGAAAAAAAAATTTCGTAACATGTGAAAAAAAATTTCGAAAATTTTTCAAAAAGATTTTCGAAAATTTTTTGAAAATCAAAAAAAAAAAAAAAATTGAAAATGTTTTGAAAATTTTTCAAAAAAATTTTCGAAAATTTTTTGAAAATTTTTCAAAAAAAATTTTCGAAAATTTTTTGAAATTTTTTCGGAATTTTTTTAAAAATTTTTGAAATTTTTCAAAAAAAACAGTTAGCTAATAATTGCTATTAGATCAAAGTTTAAGGAGGATAAAATGAGTGGTTAAGATTAGTTCTCGCGTTCTCACAAAAATTAGATTTCTCTCATGAATGGCCCTCTATAGACTTTTGCCATCCTCAAACCTCGATGTTTACTGATTCATATAGTACTAAACATTTGTTAAATGCTTAAATTATATAAATTTAATTATAATATAATAGGTTGTTAAGTTGGTCCATTGAACTCATTTACAGTTTGTTGTTGAATTAAGTTAATAAAATAAGAGAAGTGAAGGGGAAGAGAATCACTTCTCTTCTCTCATCTTCTTCCCAAAAGTTGGCGGAACTATTTTTAAACAAAACAACACTACAACTTCTTTTCTCTTCTCCCCAACTTCATTTCCTTTCTTCCCATTAAATATCTGAAGAAGACCCATAAGGTTTAACTTCTTTCCATATGATTTTCTTTCTCTCCAAAATGAATCTTGAGAACACTGCGTTAACGTGTATAATCCAGATTTTCTGTATAAATTTTATTTTTCACTTCTAGTGAAAACCTCAACCGGTTTGATGAAGCGACATGTTTAACCACCCCAATCCGAACACACCGTGTTTAATAAACGGGTTTGGTTGATCTACTCGAGATTAGCCGAAAACCTGTTTACAACCAACAATTGCCCATTTCATGTATATCGTGGTAACTCTATAAATGGGTTAGTAGTAACTTAGTATGACCATTTAACAATGCATATCTATAGAAAGATCATTCAATTCTCGTCGCAATGGTATTTTTTATTGGGAAATGTCAAAGTATGAGGCATAAAACAACGCACGTAGTTTGTTAGCCCGTTAATGTTTACTATACCAATAATAGTTTGAATTTTGATTATTACTTTTTTAAATGAAACTTAATGTCTTTGTTTATATTGATATTCATGAAGAACACATACATGTCATAAAACATATCAACCAATCATAGCCACCCATTAATATTTTTCACATTTTTTTTCAAAACAACATATCTTGCAAACGGTAAATCTTCAAGCTACTAAAAAAATACCACCGCGGCGAGAATTAAATGATCTTTCTATAGATATGCATTGTTATATACTTTCGACGATTTTTTTTTTTAATTTTCGCCCAAAAAGAATCATATATGATTCGTAAAAATCATATATGATCAGATTATGATTCGTAAGAATCATATATGATTTGTTAAAATCGAATCATATATGATTCTTACGAATCATATATGATTTTTCTGGGCGGAAAAAAAAATTCATCGAAAAAAAAGTTCGTCGAAAGTTTTTACAATGCATGTTTATAGAAAGATAATTTAATTCTCGTCGCGATGGTATTTTTTTGTAGCTTGACGATTTACGTTTTGCGAGATATTTAAGTTTTAAAAAAAATGTGGAAGTTTATTTTTGTATTTTGATAAAAAAAAAAAAAAAAAAAAAAAAAAAAAAAATGAGTGGTTAAGATTGTTTGATGGATTTTTTGGTAAAAGTTGGATGTATAAAGAACTTTTGGCTTCCATCAATAACTATACAAAAGGGACGAGTTATAGCAACGGGGGCTATTGGTTAGATTAACCCTCTCTATATTCGATAGGGTGTACTTGTTTTATATTTTTTTTGACTTTTTCCTATTTTGTCGGTTTTTTTTTTTTTTTTTTTTTTTTTTTTTTTTTTTTTTTTTTAAATAAAAATGATTATGTATGTATAATAATGTATTGTATATGTATAATGTTTTGTATAGGTATAATAGCACGTTAAATATTACCACGTTAAATAACTGCAACAACAACTGTTATTATTAAATTAAACGACAATGTTATACATATTATTTAAAAACAACAACATTTACGACATATGAAGTTTATTCATTTCATTTAAAAGATCATGGAGCCATGCACCCGACTGACAAGCGTGATCCTCAGGATTCCTTGCCAATTCTAACTCCATCTCCAGCGTCTTTATTCTTGTCTTCAACAACTTGTTCTCATTATCTTTAGCAACGCAGTTTGAGCACTGCATTGAAGAAGAGGCTTGATTAAAATACTCTTTTTCAAATTCATCTTTCCACTTGAAGTATCGACACCCATAGTCTTTTGTACCTGGCTGTTACATGTTAAGAAAATAATAAGAAATGTATTTGAAGACAAACAAATTATTTACACAACTAAGCAAACGTATGATTATTTACCACTGAAAGAGGACATGCATAAAATAGTCGCCCACGACTACCGTCTTGCCAGGATGTCCGTTCTATAATAAATCCTTTATCACATCGACACCAGAAAGGATTTCTTTGGCCCACCTGACAAAAGAATTTGCATAATGAATCAATAATATTATTTACTAATTTAAATAAATATTTAATCATCTACTATATAATACAAACAGTTATTTACAACATAAAATCAATAATTATTTACATTGTTTTACAAATACAAAAATTACAAAGAATGCATTTTTACAAATATAGTAATCATTTACAATGGTTTTGTCGGTGTCTCTATTATTTAAAAATACAAATAACTTTTACATTTGAATCACTATATTTTGTCGGTATCTCTATTATTTACAACATAAATCAGTAATCATTTACAATGGTTTTGTCGGTGTCTCTATTATTTACAACATAAATCAATGAACCATTAGTCGATGTTGATACAAAGTTGCCCATTCGGCTGCAACTGGCTCTCTGAAATGCCTCCATTGTGGGTGGATATAGGGTAGTGGAAAATCTCTGTCGAGCGTCAGTAAAATGTAGTGAGCACCCACACGGGCAATCACAAGGGGGTCGGTTCCTTGTGATGAGTTTGGCCTGGTAAAAAGCGGAAAACATGTGTTCCAACCTTGCTGGGATATAAATACAACAGGTCGGTGAATGCTTGAAGCGATAACCAGCCCCGTGAGTGGCATCACCATCCAGTGATCGTTAGGTGTAGGTCCATTGAACCAGTCTATTGTATACCAAAGTCGGTCAAAGTCTTGTTGCTACCACATATCTATGTAAGTTTGCCTATGATAATCTAACTCTTGCAATAACATACGTCTGACTTCGTCCCACCTATTTTCGTTTTGAACAAGACTGTGGGCAACGCACCGAAACCCACAATTTCCAACACCCTCAACATTATGTATGCTTATTACGAATGGACGGAAAATATGTGGAATATGCTCAATAAACGCATTGCTCACACTATCTCCAACATAAAATCTGTGGCGTAGACTATCACCCGTGTAAGAGCTATGTCTTGCAGGTTCTTTCCGCATGTTCGGCACTTTTGTAGATCTTGAATTTGTACTTCTTCGATGATCTACGATTGGTACTTCATCAAAGTCAGGGACTTCATTCAAGTCCGGGACTTGTGTAGCCTTGCCCTTTTTGTCCTTTGCGCTCGGACGTCCACGGGTATTTTTTTGAATAGCTGGTTCACGTGTGTCAACAAATTCAGGCTGGAATATTTCTCTCAACTTCGTTAACATATTTTTCTTGACAAACGACGTTGACTTGCTAAAAATATTCTTGAATTGTCGCACGTCATCCTTAAACGAAGTATCATCATCATCACCAGGTTCGCTGGAAGAGCCATCTTCATACGGGGGCCTATTGATAAAAGGTCACGAAACAGATAGGGTTCTCCAAAAAATATCAATTTGATCCAGTGGAATGGGGCATCCTGAATTCAATTAAAGTGACTTGTATAAATTACTGATATTAATGTGGAAAACAACTTGATAGTTATAAATCTAATATACTTACCATGATCTCTAAAGTATTGCATCTCGTGAAAGCATGGCAGTCCGAAATTTGACCGCAACTTATGGCTACAGTCTGCTGTGGTGATCTTAAGGTTGAGTTCTTTTTCCATCTTGTTGAAAGCATGTTTGGAAACTTTATACCACAATGCTTGAAATAGTGGTGTATTACACGTATTTAGTTTCTCGTTCATGCTTCTATTGAAAGTCTTTTTTATCGCATTTTCTTGCGTAATGAGAATCTTTTCACTGGATATAAAGCTATACGCCATTGAAAATGTTTTATTTGTTGAAGTTACTCCAACAATTTCCAACAACGGCAATTTAAACATGGTGGTATTGTACGTGGAGTCCATCAGCATTATTTGAGGGAATGTACACCATAGAGCATACGACGTGGGGTGCACAAAAAATAGCTCCTCAAGCTCGTTGGTATGCTCATTTACCCTCGGGTACCATGTATACCCTGAATCCCTCAAATGCGAGTAAAGGACTTGAATTGGAGATCTATCTCCTACTATGTCTCTCCGGAACTTATTTTGTGCGTTATATATAGTTCTAACGCTAGACACGTTATCCGGATTACGACCCTGTATTGTCAAAAGTATATTAAGTGGTCGTACGTTATAATCTGTCAATTCTTTGACCAAACCCAACTCATCATCATTTAATCGCATTGCATATGGCACACCATGCAACGACTCTAGCGTATCATGATTATGCGTATCATCCTTCACCCTCAAAACCCAATAATTTTTTGTTCGATGATATTTCGCTAGTAATCTGAATGGACAATTGGTTTTATATGTTTTGGTTTTCCGTTTTCCACTACCTCGTACGATATAATTCCCACCCTTTGTACACCTATAATTGATTTCGTTCATCACACCATCTTCTGATTTGGTTCTATTTTTTACAATTACAAAACCGAGCTCCCGAGCTATATTTTGCACCCACTCAGTTACTTGCTCGTGAGAATCGAAAACCTGAAAATACGTAACATTTTTTTTATAACTTTTACATTTTTTATAACAATTACATAACATTTTTTATAACATTCACATTTTTTATAATAATTACAATTTTTACAACATTTACATTTTTTTATAACAATTACATAACATTTTTTATAACATTTACATTTTTTTACAAATATAACTTATACATTTTTTTTACAAAACACAACCTATACAATTTTTTTTACAAAATATAACTTATACATTTTTTTTTACAACATACATTTTTTTTTTACAAAACACAACTTTTACAAAAAAAAATAATAATATTATTAAAACAAAATTAATACGCGTATATCACCCACTAACACACACACACCACACACACACGCTAACTCTCTCTCTATATATCTCACATCTGTCTCTCTTTTTCTCTCTCTATTTTAGATCTAGAAACGATTCTAGATCTAAAATTACTTTTGTTTTTAGATTGGTGGTGTGGTATGTGATGGTTCATCAGTGGAATGTGATGGTATGTGCATGATTTTTTGATATTTAATTAGGGTTCATCAGTGGAATGGGGGTTATTGGGGCTTAGGGTTTCGTATAAAATTGGTGGGTGATTATGTGATGTTTATGTAATTATTTGACTTGTGTGATGTTTAATTTCACAGATTTATAATAAAAATAAAAAACGCCTAATTTATAAAAACTAGGGTTGGGTGTTTTGGTTCTTTGGTGGGTGATCATGTGATGTTTATGTGATTATTTGACTTGTGTAATGTTTAATTACACAGATCTGAAATAAAAATTAAAAACGCCTAATTTATAAAAACTAGGGTTTGGGTGTTTTGATTCTTTGGTGGGTGATTCTGTGATGTTTATGTGATTATTTGACTTGTGTGATGTTTAATTACACAGATCTGTAATAAAAATTAAAAACCCCTAATTTATGAAAACTAGGGTTTGGGTGTTTTGGTTCTTTGGTGGGTGATTCTGTGATGTTTATGTGATTATTTGACTTGTGTGATGTTTAATTACACGGATCTGTAATAAAAATTAAAAATGCCTAATTTATAAAAACTAGGGTTTGGGTGTTTTGGTTCTTTGGTGGGTGATTCTGTGATGTTTATGTGATTATTTGACTTGTGTGATGTTTAATTACACAGATCTATAATAAAAATTAAAAAGGCCTAATTTATAAAAACTAGTGTTTGGGTGTTTTGGTTCTTTGGTGGGTGATTCTGTGATGTTTATGTGATTATTTGACTTGTGTGATGTTCTGTGTTTGGTGGTTCTGTGGTGGGTGATTAAGTGTTGGTGTTTATGTGGTGGGTGGTTCTGTGGTGGGTGATTAAGTGTTGGTGGTTCTGTGGTGGGTGGTTCTGTGGTGGGTGATTAAGTGTTGATGGTTCTGTGGTGGGTGATTATGTGATGTTTATGTGATTATTTGAGATGTTGGTGGTTCTGTAGCTGTGGGTAGGTTAACACCTTGATCTGCCACCAATGAGTGGTATGAATACCTGCTCTGGCCTACCCCACAATCCACAGGTATGTGATATGTGATTATGTTGTGCTCTATGGTGATGAATGTGAGACTTGTGTTTCACTTTTGGTTCAGTTGGTTTGGGTGATCTGTGGTGATGAATACCTGTGGCTGTTGGTAGGTTAACACCTTGATCTGCCACCAATGAGTGGTATGAATACCTGCTCTGGCCTACCCCACAATCCACAGGTATGTGATATATGATTATGTTGTGCTCTGACCCTATGGGGTGGGTTATATTGACGGGGGCTATTTGGTTAGATTAACCCTCTCTAATATGCTTGATAAGCAGTTTGTGATGAAACTGCTTATCAAACTGCTTATAAGCAGTTTGATTTGAAACTTGGTTTAATCAGTTTGCTTTTGAAACTTGATAAGCAGTTTGTTTAAAAAAAACTTAGATATGGCAATGATGATTTAAAAAAAAAAGTTTTGATTTTGGCGTGGCATTACCGAATGGACATGCAAAATTTTTTTTTTTTTTTTTTTTTTTTTTTTTTTTTTTTTTTTTTTTTTTTGCAACCTTTGAAGTTGCAGCCAAATATGATAAAACTTGCTTATGATGCACCAATATATAATTTGAGCCTAATGTTACCTCTTGTGTGTTAAATGGTGAATTTGACATTTTGGTAGCCTAAGATCTTTGTTGTGTTTCACTTGCGGCTTTCACTTGCTGCTGTTTGTGTTTCACTTGTGTACAATCTGCTAAGAAATGGTTTGTTAGAATATTTAAATAGCGAAGGTTAATCTAACCAAATACCCCCGTCGCTATAACTTACCCCTTTCACTTGTTGGTGATATTGATTGTGGTGAGACTTGCTTTCACTTGTTTGTGATATTGATTGTGGTGAGACTTGCTTTCACTTGTTTGTGATATTGATTGTGGTGAGACTTGCTTCTTTTTGAGCCTTGTATATAATGGAGCATTTCTTGTGAATTATTGCAGTGCTCTTTACTTTCTTGTGAGTATTTGCAGGAATCTTTACTTTCTACTGTTGTGAGTAACATGGGTGCAGTCTCTGCAGTGAATTGAGAATCTTACTGTTGTGTGGAATGTGAGACTTGTGTTTCACTTTTGGTTCACTTGGTTTGGGTGCAATCTGTGCACATTTGGGTGCAATCTGCTTGTGTGCAATCTGTGCACTTGGTGGCAAATCTGTGAACTTGGGTGCAATCTGCTTGTGCAAGCTGCAGTTGGATAATTTTTTTTTCTTCAAAAAAGGCGATGACGAATGGTTTTCTAAAAAACCGAACGGCATGGCAAAGTGATATTTTTTTATCACTTTGCAGCCTTCATATCTGAGTCTAATATTTGGTTAGATTAACCCTCTCTAAATATGTTAGGGTGTACTTGTTTATATATTTTTTTCTAAATCGACGATGATGAATCTGAGCCTGTTAGCAATCTGCTTGTGTTCTAAATCGGCGATGATGATTGTTAATCTGAGCCTGCAATCTGCTTGTGTGCAACACTGGCACTTGGAAAAAAAAAACATGGACAAAAAAACAAGTATATCTGTGATGAAAAAAAAAAAAAAAAAAAAAAAAAAAAAGACAAAAACTGCAAAAACCTACATGAACAGTGTAGCAACAGTAGGCTAGTGTTAGGGAGGGTGGGGTAGACCCTGTTTCCCTAACACAACCCATACAAAATTACAAATAATTAACACACGCTTGACGTCACAATCACATGAACATTGCTTCCTGGACTAACTCTCCAATATATTTAGTACACTTGATTCTTGTGGTTATGATTAACACACACAAACAGATATATCAATAATTAACCTCCAGGGTCAAGCAACAATCTAACTTGTCAATGTGACACTATCAGTATGAGCACGACGTGCTCCTCACCGTTCACATCACAGATTCGTTGTTATCGTACATTTTAAGGAGTTGCTCATAAATTCAAAGTCCACACGATTTTTAGCCATACGATCCATTTTTTGCTTGTCATGGTGATTTAGAAGAAAGTTATATGAAAAACAATCTTACTAAAACGATCATATATCAGTGCACATAATCCTTTGAATATATCAATGTTAAAGTAATACAATATAATGGAAAAAAAAGGTCAAATCTTTATGAACTACGGTATACAAAAAAAACATGAATTTTACATGACTAAGTGATTTGGATATAGAAAGGTAGTTTTAGTGACATTGTGATCGACCAACATATTATATGCATACAGCGGTAACAGCTTATAGCTTCTTGCGATTTTTCTTATCGACTTGAAACGAAGTGTTTTTATTGAATCTATTTTAATTTACATATTTCATGGCCTCTTTCTTAGCGTATTGAATATACATAAACGTTAATCGACAAGAATTAAAAGAAATGTCAATATGATCTTGCAATTTTTCTTGATCTAAAATTATAACGCGTACACTATAATTTTCTAAAATTATACATGTTTTTGCTCTTATACTTCTACATCACCGGTCACCCTACAGCATTTCGTTGTTCAACGATGATAGGATACCGTTTTTGTGTCCTTGTCGTCGGGAAAAACACCAATTTATCTTCTTCAGCGGGTTTCCAACTGAATAACATTGTTGTAAAAACAATTCATGAATGGAAACAATCAAGGATGTTTAAATAAGTATTTTATTTGTTTGTGTTTTATAATTACCTGAAATGAGTGATGAGATGGTGGAGGAAAACAGACAATGCAACCCTTGCTAGCTCGTGACCTGGGCATCTCCTCGGCCCACCTCCAAATGGCATGAAGCTTGCTGAATCGGATGTTTTCTGTTTACAAAAATATATAGATGCAATAAATATCTAAATTTGTCACAAATGCATATACATGAAACTATGGAAGGAAGAGAGGGAACCTTAAATACTTGCTCTAATATATAACTATATTTTTTTTTTTTTTTTGCTAAAAAACGGATAGCTAAAAGGGACAAAATCCATCACAATGCAAAAGAGGATAGCTAAAAGGGCCAAAATCCATCACAATTCTGTTATGTAATGCATTACTTCACAATCTCTCTAGTTGCACATTATGACAACACTCTTGGTGCCACAAACTGTTTGCATCTCAATTTATGTCTTCTCGGGTTTCTTATCATGTTATATGAGTTTTTTACACTCATTTGTGGTAAATGGGAATGCGAGTTTACCATTTAAAGCAATACAACAGTTTCATATTAGGTTGCTCATTAGATAGAGAGAGAATTAGAAACCTGCCATCTCCAAGGGTTGAAAACACGAGCATCGTCAAAATTATCTTGATCAAGATGAACAGCACGAAGCGAGGTGAACACTTTTGCTCCTTTTGGAATTGTATAATCTACTTGATAGAACTTAAATCAGTAAATAATCTATAAGGTTCAAGTAGCTGGGCACAAAGAAATAGCCGTATTCATATCAGGAAGACTGAAAATCTTGCTTACCTTTAATCTTGACGTCGGTTATTGCTCTCCTAAATACACCACTAATAATATTGGAGAGTCTTAAGGTCTCATTAACAACCTGAGTAAGCAACAAATACGATTTATTACCTGCATCATTTTCTTTATTTGTGGCTCTCGTAGTATCAAGTGACAGAGACGCTCTAATTTTCTTAGATATTAGATGATGTAAATGTATTAATATAAAAATTAAACATTTAACATAGACAATAACATTAATGAACTTACACATTGTGTAAAAGGCATAGACTTGTAATCTTCCCATTCAAGAGCTACGGATGCGCCTTTTTTGGCTCTAATTGCGTCGTGCTCTTCCTGCACATATATGGAAGTTTGTGATTAAAAGTGTACGTTCCCTATTGATTCACAAAACTAACAATACCATTTTTATTGTAAAATAATATGTAACATGATGACAGCACCACACAATTACCTACCCTAAATGGACCCAAAAAAAAACTCCACAATGTCCAAAACCATACACACATTAACAAATGTAACCTTGCAAAGGAGGGCGTGCGGATTTTGCATCATCTAATGTTTGGGTTCTCTTTAGCAAGTGTCATCTACTCTCTGTATCAACTTTTGTCCACTGACCTTTTGACTTTAATTTCAACACTTTAGCACACTGCTTTATTTGACTTTTGGACCATTTAGTCCGAATTGTGTCTCTCCTTGCCATGATACAATAATAAAATTTTAAGATAAAGTACTATGTATTTATGCATACATGTTTTTAAAATTGTGTATATTTTATTTAGGTTACTTTTGTGTCAAGGACTAGTTTATGTGTCAAGGTCGTTTGTATTTTCTCAATGTAGAACACCTCTTAGATCCTTTATTTAGAGCTTATTAAAATTCTATTGTTGCCAACTATGTTTGATATATTAGTACTTGATAAACAAACTGAAGAAAATGGGACAAATGGTTGACCCGAGCTGACCTGTTTGGATTTGACTAAAGTGTGTTCTAATGTAAAGGTGCGGAAATAACTAACCTTAAGCTGAGCAAGAGCTGATGGTGCGTCTGTGAGGTACTTAACCGCGAGAGTCATGGTGGTTGATGTGGTGTCATAACCTGCAACCAGCAAAGACACCAAGAAATCCACGATCTCGTCATCATAGAAGTTCTCCTCATCACCATCACTGTCAAACAATGCCGCCAACATGTCATTCTTCTTCACACCCTTTTCCCTTTCTATCCGCCGCTCTCTCACTACTAGATGTAGTGCCTCTGTCACCCTTTTCCTTGCCTTCAAAAACACCCAATATCACAACACCATATTACTAATTGATTCTCACCCATGAAATAATACCACTTTTGACATTTTGCAAGATTTATGATTGTTCTATAAGAAACTTGAGTTTAGTACTTACCTAAATGGCAATATGGCTTTGGTTCCATTGAGAAGACTATGATTCGTTTGATATATTGATTCATAATTTTTTATTTGATTAACTAGTATACATCAATTAATAGTGATGAATATAAATCACAAATTTGATTCACAAATCTTTGTAAAAATCGAGTTATGGTAATGATTCACTAAGTATGTACATATGATTCACAATTGTACTTATATCGCAAAATCGTGAAATTTTCAACATTGTTTCGATATTTTTACACATTTAAAATGAGTTCTGCACTTAAAAAAATTGAATCAAAGTTAAAAAATTATATCATATTTGAGTCTTTTCAATTTCTTTATCAATTTAAATCCTTCTCGATGAATCTAGAGTGACAATATAACTATGAAGTATACATTTTAGGTGGGAACCCACTTAGAACATATACTATGTTCTTTTTATCTCTTGAACTCTTTTAAACTAATTACATGCGTGTATGTGAGAATGATTTTTTGTTACTTTTGAGTATAACATAGCTTGAGGAAAATAGTAATAACTAAATAATTTTAAACTAATTTTATCAAGGCACTTCATAGACGTATAAACCATGACTTGTCCCATTTCTAAAACAAGTATTTGCAAATGTAATGATAGACAATTTATTGATTCAAGTTGAACAATTTATTCTTCAAAATATGTCGAAACAGAATAATGGCGTACTATACAATTGAAACAAAAGGCCAAAATGACGAGTACCTGAATAGCGCGACGATACGTGAGTGAAAAGAAGGGGAGAGGAATGCAAAAGAAGCCTTCGATAACGAGCATGTATTCTTTCCTTAAATTCTCCGACCACTCACATGGCTCAATGCTTAGCAATTGTTTCAACGTTAACTCGAATGTTATCTGTAAAATTTATCCAAATAAACAAAATAATCAATTCAAACTTTAATTCAGAGTACAATTACGTATTACTCCAACATGTTTTTTCATGATTCCAACTTTGGTACTTTTTTGGATTTACACATGGAATGGAATAAACACAATGATTTCCTCTTCCATTACTTTTCATATGAAGTAGTTGCAACTAGATTGGGATTGAGCACATGACCAAACACCACACGGCATCTTACCTTACTACTTAAATAATAGTAGTCCACATAAATACTATAATCTCTTATCATGCCATCTATTTTTCAGCCTTATATAAAAACTATACCAAATTAAAGCCGCTATAATTAGTTAGATATAAAATCATATCGCTATCTTCATTTTGGAAAAGTCATTAACATTTACGGAGTATTATAATTCTTAAAGGTGGAAGAAGTGTTTTTTAAATAATAAACAACCACATGAAATTGAGCTTTGGCATTCTGTCACAATCAAGTTGCACCCTTTTAGCTAACTCGGACTACTGGTTGTCAAGCACAGCCACAAACCGAGTCAACTCGGGATTGCATGATGTTGGTTAATGGTTATTATAACAATTTGATAAACAAGTTCAAATGAGTTAAACGATTTTCACTGAAAATAATTTATTCATATTTTCAAGGAACACTTTCTATTCTTTTCGAGTAAACACACTTTCAAAAAATTTCAACCCTTCAAAAAATAAAAAGCTGATAAAGTTCTATCTAAACACTTAAAGACCATTAAATGAACTTAGTTTTACATCTCATATAAAACTATTCTTCTTGCTAGAAACACTCATTTCAACCACAAATAATAGTCATGTAACCAGTAATACAATATCAAGTTATCAACACACTTTCAAAACTGCTTTTTAGTTGTGTAAGCATGACAAAACATTTTCAAAACTACTTACATGTTTACACTACAACAAATTAGTAACATGCTCACACTTATTAGAGCATGGCATCACACTTTAATGTGTGAAGAATTAAAAAGTTCACACTAGCATGTGTGTGAACCAATTGGGTGTAGCAAATATTGTCACACTTTTATGTGTGAAGGTTTATAAATATTTTCACACTTTTAAGTGTGAGGGTTTTAAAACAATTCTTCACACTTTTTAGTGTGATGATTTTGATTTTGAAATAAATCTTCACACTTTTAAGTGTGATGCTTTTGATTTTAAAATAATTCTTCACACTTTTAAGTGTGAGATTTAAATTCTTCACACTTTTTAAGTGTGAAGATTCTAAAACAATTATTCACACTCTTAAGTGTGAATAACTTTAAGAAAAAGTTCACACTTTATAAAGTGCGAAGAAAAAAGCGTGTAAAAATAACAAATTTGTTGTAGTGTTATCAAAACATAATAACTAAGAACATATCATTACCTTTTTAGCTTCATCCATAAGTAGAATCCGACCTGTCCAAGAATCCAAATTTAGCCGAACCAACCGGTCTATATCAGCCAACAAATGATCCTTAATAATAGTAGAATTAGCAAAACTCATAGTTAAAGAATGCATCCTCCTATGTAAGCTGCCTCTCATTAACAACAAGGAATGTTTTCCAACCAAATTCGCTATGGAACCAGGATAACTCGACTCAAATAACCTTCCCTCATTTTGTAGAATAAATTTGTTTATTTCCACATCAGCTGAGAACACTGTCCGTTCACCAAACACGTGTGTAGTAAATACAGAACCGTATTTTGACACACGTGCATCAATGAACGGTTCAGGGTTCTCAGTCTTGTATGCGGAAATGATTTGAAATGTTTCACCAATAAGTGGTAAACCCGTGCTTCCTGGCGGGGTATTAATACTCCGCCAGAAAGCCGATTTTCGGCGAAAGAGAAGGAAGATTATTGTGGAAAAAGAAACAATGAAGAGTAGAGAAATAGTGTAGAGTTCCATAGTGAATAAGTTCAAAATTGTTTTGCGTGTGTGTTTTTTTTTTCTTTGTGAATATATGAGTATTTGTTTTCTCTCTCACGTAGTCGGTGTGCGTAATGGTGCAAGCACACGAATGGGTTACACATAAAAGTGAAGAAACGAACGAAAAAAGTAGACAACGGAGAGAGTGGAATTTAATGTCGGCATAAATTTGGAGTTTTTTCAGAACTTGTCATCGCACTTGTACAATTTTTATTGAAAGTTGTACTGTTATGTCCTAAGACCAGTGATTACGGCTGAGCAAATTCACACGAAAAACGATTCAAACCGACAAAATGACCGAAACTAGATCGAACCGAACCGACTTTTTTCAGTTTGGTTTTGCTGTTGTATATGTTTATTTTGGTTTTTGTCGGGTTTTTTTCGGTTCAAAACTCGAAAATCGACCCGAATCGAGTTATTCCGTTTAGTTTCGGTTTTGATATCTATTTCTCGTTTCGGTTCTCGATTTGAGTTTTTTTTTTTTCATTTTCGGTTTTTGGATCGGATAGGGTTTGACCCGATGATCACTCCTACTATTGACCATGGTCACTTAGTTTTTTAGCATTATCATCTTACACGTCAGCGTCACATCAGCTTTATATCTCCTCTCATTTTCCTTCACTCCTCTCACTTTTTTATAAACATGGTCACCCTGACCCTCAACTTTTAGAGTTAACTACATTTTTTGTCCCTGTGGTTTACTGGGTGTAACGATTTTGGTTCAATAGTTTAAAAGTAACGGATCTTGTCCAGAATCCGCTGACCCGTAACGGTTTTGGTCCAATTTTTCGTTGGCAGTTAATTTGACCAATTTTGACCGTTAAGTCTGAGGGCATTTTCGTGTTTTCATCTATATTGTTAAATAAAATAGTTTTTTTTTTTTTTTTTTTTTTTTGAAAACAAATACATCCATATATTTGAAATGCGCTAATTGCTTAAAAATGTATCTTACTTGTTATATACATTTTTTATATAAGTTTTTATGCACGTTTTTATACACATTTTTATATATGTTTTTACCTGCGTTTTTATCTATGTTTTTGTTTACGCTTTTATATACATTTTTATATACATTTTTACATACGTTTTTTTATATCTCTATGTTTTTATCAATGCTTTTATATACGCTTTTATATACGTTTTTATCTACGTTTTTATGTATATTTTTATGTATACGCTTTTTTCTACTTTATTATTTGCATTTTTATCTACGTTTATAAATACGTTTTTATATACGTTTTTGTCTATGTTTTTAAATATGTAGATAAAAACATATGTAAAAACGTAGATAAAAATGTATATAAAATGTAGATAAAAACGTATATGAAATTGAATAAAAAGACATATATAAGCGTATATAAAAATGTAGATTAAAACATAGATAAATTTTTTGATAAAAACTATAAAAACGTAGATAAAAATGCATATAAAACGTAGATAAAACCGTATAAAAAATGTATATAAAAACGTAGATAAAAATATATATAAAGACTTATATAAAAACGTATATAAAAACGTGGATAAAAAAGTATATAAAAACGTATATAAAAACCGTGTATAAAAATGTGTGTATAAGAACGTATATGAAAACGTGCATAAAAACTCCTATAAAAACATATATAAAAACGTATAAAAATTCTAAAAGTAATTAGAAAAAAGATTTTTTATTAAGAAAATTATTTCTCAAATTATTATCAACTTATAAGCAGTTTTTATAACTATTATAAATTTTAGTATTTTATTAGTAATATAGATTAAAAGGTAGTTTTAGTTACTAAATCGTTAAAGATATTTTTGTAAGTTTTAAAATTCACTTTCTTTCTTAAAATAACATTAATTCTTACTTAAGTTTAGCTGTGATGAAAATTTCATAATTTATCTCGAATTTTTTTTATAGTTTTTGATTTCTATAAAAGTTTTAGTTGTTAATTTTTTTTATTATTTTTTTATTATATATGAGTTAACTAAATTTTTTGTCTTTATGGTTTGCTGAATGTTACACTTTTAGTCCATTAAGATGAGGGTACTTTAGTCATTTTGCGTGTCTTAATTGATCAAACTAACGGTCAACAAAAAAATGGACCAAATCTGTTACGGGTCGTTGGTTTCTGGACAAGATCCGTTACTTTTTAAACTATTTGACCAAAATCGTTACATCCGGTAAACCACAGTAACCAAAAATGTAGTTAACTCCAACTTTGATTAAAATACTCACTTTATACAAATATAACACACTAAATACACCACATACACTCACGAACACAGTAAAAAAAACAATAAAACAAAACAAATGGCCCTACTTTTTACCAAGTATAACTCGGTGAAGTGATCACCTAATTGTTGCGTTTTTTTTTGTGGATCACGAGTGACTTTGTAGGGTGGGCATGGTTCACTTAGTGACTTTGCCAGTCACCAAGTTGGTTCTCACCCGTTGGTCTTCAGCCTAAGTATGGATCGGGAGTTAGTGATTTTAAGTATATGACTTGAGATTTTAAGCATTACATTTAGAACTTTTACTTTCTTTTAAATTAATATGTAAACATGATCTTTCCATCGTAGACCACAACAAGCTTGAAAAGGTTTAAAGAATTGTATGCATTGTTAAACTTGCGGTATATTAGTTGTTGGAAAAAAGAATAGGAGATCTGAAAGACATTACTAATTTTGTGTCTAGCATATGTATTATTACCTGATGGGATTGTGAAGTGAGCCTGGCTGGTACAACCAATGAATTGTTGTCACACATGTTTAGACACAAAATTATGCATAACTTTTAGGTGTGCCAATCATTTCGTTTAGTTGTTCATGATAGGTAACTTTGTTGTGAAAATATGAAATATATATTTAGAGAATTGATTTGCACACATCAAAAATTGATTTGGACACTTAAATGTGTGCATTTGATACTTTTACAGCATTGACATTCTGCTTTAACTGTATGTACATTTGAGTGTGCAAATAAAAAGTTAAAATATGTAAATTATCTCCCATATATTTAACACAAAATTGTATAAGTACTTACAAGATTTAGCCAAGGATGATCCTTACAACTACTCTCAAATACAACAAACCGATCAAACATCGTTTCTTATACTTCACATTTCCATTCTACCAGAGACTACATAATATAACAATATTAGCACCTTAAGCAGCTCCAATGTAGAATGACATAAAGTACAATATCAACAAAGACTACATTTCCTTCATTAAGGAAACCCAATAACCACTTTGTAGCACGTCCCTCATATAAAGTTTTAAGGCTGTCATCCATAAGAGGCATTATCTACTGCACTCAAACTTGTTACTTATGACTTTGAACTAAATTTCCTTCATGAAGGCAACCATAATGATACAACCACATCCCAATCTCAGTCAAAAGCCCATCCATCTCCACTCGTTGTCATTAATTACCACATCCCATTCCTTTGCATCTTTTAATATATGCACATATTGTTTGATCTTTAAATTTAGAAGTTTCATTCTTGTGTGTTCAATTATAATCCCAAGTACTGTTTCGTTGGTTATTTCCTCCTTACTAAAAATCCTCTTATTCCTTTTCTGCCAAATATAATAAAAAGCAGCAACACTGAAATTCTTCTCGTAATACTTCTGATAGCATTATTGTTCTTCATCCTTAGCATATTATCAATAATCCCTTTCTAGTCATTAGCCAAGCTGCTAGCATGCAACTTCCTTTTCAGTTCTACCCAAATCTTCTCTGCATGCTCACATTGAAAAAACAAATTGCTGTATGAATCATGACATAGCTTAAAGAAAGGACACCTCAAATATTCTTTGGACCATTTCTGCATCCTTGTTACACCTCAAAACCCGTCTTAAGTATTTTATTACGGGTATAACCCTAGACGAGTTTGACCAGGTCTAAATGTATTTGACTAAGGATAAATGGCATTTTGTATAAATGTAGAAATAAGTGCAGGTCTGTTATAGCTTTAATACGGCATATTGGAGGATAAGAATATGCGTATCGAGATAAGCATGGATATGGCGTATGTAATACCCCCAAAATACCGCAGTGGAAGACTGTGTCTGTAACACCCCAACCCGAAAAGGGCTAAAATGTCACATTCATGGTGTCAATCAGAACAACACAAGCATAAACTTTAATAATACAAATGGATACAAGGGTTACAAAAGGTTCTATGATAAGGAATACAATATCATAACTAAGTACAAAAATGACTAACCTAAAGCATCTTCAGAACCACTATTAACTCATCAAGCAATTCCTCTCTAAAAGCTCCTATTTGCACTCTTCACCCATAACCCAGCTTCCTTCTAAAACCTGCCGCGGAAGAAAGAAAACGCGGCTGAGCTTAAAAAGCCCAGTGAACAGATATAACAACTAAGTAATATGAAACAGAGATGAATACTGAATAAGGTATAAAGGAAATAACAGAATGTAATCAAAGACAAGTATGAAATAGTAATAAGAGATAAGGTAAGGGTTAGTCATCAACCACGAGCCTAGAAACAGATATAATAATGCCTTCATAAATGCCTTCATCATAATCATAATCATAGTCATAATGAGGGGAGACCTCAAAATATCAGATATAAACATAGGGGTGGCCTCAATGGGTTGTGAAGGACGTGTATTGCACACACAGCCACATTCACCAGATAACAGATAACAGAAACAGATCTAGGATGGATCCATACGCCCCCACAGAAATCAGACTGGCCATAATAATCATATCATAAAGTGCGCATATCATATAACAGAAAAGGGGACGTGGCAGAACATGTAACACCCCCAAAATACCGCAGCGGAAGATTGTGTCACAGGGGTGCTACTTCATAATACAAAGTACAAGTTATAGAAAATGAACTCTAAATGAGACGTTTTGAAAAGTTACCATTCGATTAATGAATTCAAAGTTACAAACATGAGATTCCAAAGTATGATACATAAATGTATACAAAATGTTGAATGGTAAATGATAAAAGCGTAAGTCTTCAGAATATGCAGCTTGACTCTAAGTTCCACGCACTAGCTATCGCCTTACTAACCTGAGATAAACATGCTAAAGTGTCAACACAATGGTTGGTGAGTTCATAGAGTTTGTCTTAAAACAGTTGAAAAGCCTTAAAAGAATGTTCACACAGCAAAGGCATCGTGAATCCACTCAGTTACAAGTCCCGCCATAAGAGACTTGTAACCTGTGTGTTCACAACCCACTGCTAATATATAGTTTCTCAGGATTATATTCACCCATGGTCACGTCATTTTGGACCCATAGGCGGGGAACCACCATCCCAAATAGTACATGTCACCCAACGTCTCGAATCTTGGACTTGGGTGGGGGGTGTAGGCCCATACTAGTACTATTAATACCTCTCCTTTGACAGCATAGAGTATTGTGTATGTACGTAAATACAAATCTTGTATTTAAATTAAGCAAGTACAGTGTAACAAGTATGTATAACGCAATCAAGTATAATTATCATGTATAACGCATTCAAGTATAATGCCAATCAAGTATAACACAATCAAGTATAAATGTTTTGAGTATTTGTACAAGTAAGCAAGTAGTTGTGCATGTATCCCCCCCCCCCAAAGAGTTAAAACAAGTATGAAAAAGTAGGGGCTATGACTCACCTTAAGTCTATGTAATGAGAAATGAAAGTGGTAGTCGAATCGCGAAAGTCTCTAAGAGCAGCCTATAATAGAATGTTGCGACTTAGGTTTGGAGTAACGTCTAAGAATACGAAGAATTACCCATATATGTCTTGCATAATGTTCATGATGTAGTACTTAGTATATAGTGTAAGTCTTTGAATATAAGTCGTTTATGAAACATGTATAGGTTGTATATCTCTTACTACCGTTCGGGCCGACATAATTCAGAAGTCATGGAGTAAACATTCGAGGAGCCAGGACACTTTAATTCGTAAATCCACAACTCATCTCGATGGCTTACTTAATGAACTCCTCACATGAGGCTCCCTACTATTGTAGTATTTGATAACATATATATATATATATATATATATATAAGTTTTTGATCTTTAAAAGTTACATGGTCTTTAGCCGTGGCTTTGTCGTGACCTTGGTCATTGTTACCATGGCCTTGAGACTCAACCTTGGCTTTAGCCATGGTAGTGGTCTTGGCTTTAGGTCATTAGACCTCTTGGTCTCATCTAATTATAACCATTATATAGTGACTTTGGTCTAAAAATGGGCTGTTAAGAATTTGAAGAAAATTATCACCAGAAAGCGTTTTCAGGGCTCGAGCTTCTTTATTCCTGAACGAAAACGTCGTTCCGGACAACTTTCATGTTTTAACTTTTTGATGAATCGGATTAGAAGGGTGACTTTCAAATTGGCAGAATGCAAAACAGTAGGTTATAGGCAGTTTCGGTGTTTTGGTGTCGCTAACTTCTTATGGCCGTATCTTTTGACTCGTGTACTCGTTTTGGGTGATTTAAATTGCTATGTTTTCCTTTTGAAGTCCTATTTAACAGTAAGTAAATGTAAAATATCATAGTTATACTATTTTGGTCGTGGTTCTCCATAAAAATCACTAGTTTGCTTGTTTACTTGTCATAAGTTAACATATGTATACCAATACTTGTTTTATCCATTTTTAAACATCATGAACACAATAACAAGAACATATATAGCATGAAAGAACCATAATAAGCATGAAAATGATATTGAGCAAGAAAGTGTATAAGTGTTTGCTTACAACTTTTGGCTTTCACTTAAGAAAGGAAGTCAAGTATAGAACTAGGACACTAAACCTAATCTTGTAAACCCTTCACCATAACTCTTGTAACCCTTGCTAGCCTTGATATAACCCTTATGAAAACCATTTAACTTCAGCCCTAGTACCCTTGTGTAGCTCCTAATTCAACCATGGAATTACCAAACAAACTTAAGAACTAGGTAGAGAATACTAAGACATTGAACTTTGTAGTGTAACTTGTATATTGAAGATCAAAGGATCATGGTGCTAGGTATTTATGTTGTGGCGTTTTTGGTGATGAAGAAAGGAAGAAGAATGAGTTTTCTAAGTCATGAATGAGTTATTTATATAGGCTAGGATGAGGAGGTTAGGAAAGTGTTAGGAAAGTGCCTAAACTTGGTGACAAAGTTGTAAATAAGTATGATCTAATGGCTAAAGTCATGAGATGATGCCACAAGTGTGAATCCCCCCCCTAGTGGCGGTTCATAAGGGATAAGGGTGACTAGATGAGTAGTCATGGTCTTTGGATGATAATATCCTAAGTATGTAGCTAGTTTTGACTCCGTAAATTGCTAACCGTAAGTTGTTAAGTCACGAAACGTAAAACCGGGTATCCTAAAAATATGAAACTTATAAATATGGTAGAACTTATCAATATACTCCATAATAAAATATAAAATGAGTGGTAGGATCTATCGGGTGCTAAAAACTGGAAACACGGGTCTAAAATGCGTAATTCGCGTAAAACGCTGAACTGGAAAACGTAAAATTCCGAAACTTTTGGAATTGTCCTAAAATGAGAGAAAATCATATTTCTATTGTTTATAATGTTTTATGGACATATCGGGATGCTGGAATGACGTTTAAACCTAAAAGTAAATCTCGGACACGGCTTTGTGATTTTTGCAGAAATGATCCGACGAGCGTCAAACTCTCGGATTATCGTTAAAATAGTTTAACTTACGAGAATATGAAATAAAATTTTCTGAGATGAATAGTAAAAAGTGAATAGTAAAAAGTGAATAGTAAAATTTTCGGGAATAAAAGTTAACCTGAAAATGTGAATTGTTACAGAACATCACTCCACTGCCCTGGAGTCATGCCAGAGGTGCATCCCTAACACGGACATGGAACCCCTATGCGTAGTGAAACAAATTTGGCTCGGGTGTCAAACTAGAATAGGTCAAACAGAATAGGTCAACAGAATGTCATAAAATGATACAGATCATAAGTCATCATAATCAGATCATATCAGAAGTCCATATCATAAGGTCATATCATCAGGTCCAAATCAGAAGGTTCAAAATTAGAAGGTTTAGATAGCAAAGGTTCATAACAGAAAAGGTTCAGAAAATAAAATGGGGTTTCATAGCAATGGCATCGGGAACCCTAAACAAAATGAGAGATCAAAAGAAAGGAAGTCATGAGAAACCTTTACTGAAAGGTCAGAATATCTGTACCTCAACCAGATGACAGAGCAGACACTAGAAAAGTATCCAACAGGAATAGAAACTCCTCCTTCTTCATAGAACCTAGACGGATTAGAAGTCGAGAATTATTCGATATTTCATTTCAAATCAGATTACTCCTTTTTAGGTTATCTTTACATTTTCAGAATCTTTCCATATTTAGCAGGTTTCTATTCTTAGAAAGTTTCCTTATTTAGAAAGGTTTCAAATTTTCAGAAGTTCCCATAATTAGTACTTTCCAGAAATAGCAGATTTCAATAATTAGCAAGATTTCCATAATTGGCAAGTTTCCATTTATAGACATGTTCATTTAGGTTATTTTGATCATTTTGTCAAGTTATTACCTTATCATAAGTCACAGATATGATTTTATATTGACTTTCCAAGATTAGGGTTTCTTTTGAAATCTTAGTATAGTTTAGGGTTTAAAGTGTCAATTACCCAATTTAAGGCCACAAACTGAAATAATCACATTATAACACTTAGAAATAAGTTAAACCAGTCTCAGATATCAGATTTACACTTTACACCCCTTTAGTTATAAAAGTTACATATTAAACCTTTAATTAAACATATTTCCATAATTAAACCATAAACTAATATAATTATCAAATAAGCCCTACATTTATCCAAAGTTTACAATAACAGCTCTTAACCATTTATTCAGATCATACAATGCTTAATATGCCATATTTACCATTTTAGTCCCTCAAGTTATAATAAATACATACTATACCTTTTAATTATGTAAAATACAAGTAAACCCCGTTTTACTTTTCAAAAATACTCTTGATACCTTTAAATAACTTTTAAGTCCAGAATTACATTCATGTTACAGAAATTACCATTTACACCCTCAATTTCACAGAATTACCAAACTAGTCCTTTTATTATTTAATTTACCAAAAACCATTAATTACTTATTAAATTTATCATAAGGTCCTCATAAATCATCATATTTTCACATTACACCCCTGAATACATATTTAGTCCAGAATTGGTCTTAAGTTTCCAGAATTACAGTTTACACCCCTCACTTATTATTATTTACAATTTGAATATATAACATATATATATATATATATATATATATATATATATATATATATATATATATATATATATATATATTACAATTTAAACCTTTTAATCGTGAACCTTACCCATTTAACCCTTGTACTTATTTTATACCATTTCCTACTGATCCTTTATGATTTTCAGAACAGTCCAGTAAGTTTCAGAATTTACAATACAGGTCCCTCTAGTTATAAAATTCCATACGATTTACAATTAATCCCCAGAACCATGAACCCTAATTTTTCCAATCATCATACATTTATTAGACAATCATTAACATTTAATAAACTCATTTTAATTAACCAAACCCTAACCCTAATCGCATATACCTTTTTCTTTTTATTTTTCTTTTTATTTCAATTGGTAGTGACAAAATAATTCGAAATAATTTCTACAGCCCTGAAATAATTTATATTCCATTTTTCCAGTGTTCTATGATTAATATAACATGTCAAAAAAATATATATGAACCTCAGAAAATCGCATGCATTATTTTCTTATTTTTCATTCGGTTTAGGGTTTTATTGAAATTAAATTCGTACAGCCTTATAATTCATGCATTGATCGAATCCAACATTTTATATAGATGTTATATGATATAAAGAGTGCTAGAAAAATACCAGATGTGGTTTGGCCCAATCAGAAGAGGTTGTGGGATTTGTGGATCTCTCGGCTACATAAAACTCGAACAAACAAACAACAACAATCGAACCAGCCTTCCATAAATCGTACCATTATTTTTCTCAGGTTCTTAAACTTATAAAACACCCAAGAAAAATATTTAGAGGCTCCTAGAACTTGTATGTGCCATTTTGTGGTTTTTAGAGATGTTTTAGGGTTTATTTTAGGTGAAAAATGAGATTCGGTGTTTTGAAATTATTTAGGGGATTTGGGAACTTGCTTGGGCCGAGTTTTATGGTCTAGGAATAATACCAAATCAGATTTTCAACCATTCCTTATTTATTTGTATTTATCTTCTTTTATTTAGTTAGGTACAATATAAAAAAAATACTTTTGGACTCATAAACCAACTTAGGCTTGGCCTAAATAATTTTTAGATGGTTTACATGTTTCAAATGCCTTATTAAAATTAATAGTGATCATAGTTTGTGAATTCTTAGGAGTTAGGGATTTATTTGTTAGTTTTATTAAGTTTTAAAGTTATAAGGGCATTTTGGTAATTTTGCAAAGTTTTAAAATTTCAGGTATTACAACTTCTTCCCCTCTAAATAAGAATTTCGTCCGCGAAATTCAAATCGCAAAGTCAGACGAAGTCGTAGCAGATTACAAAAGATCGTCGCAGATGTCCTCACGCTCAGGGAGGTTCTCCCAAAAGAATTTCCAAAACAAAATAGTTTCTCATGAGTCGATCTAGACAAGGTGTTTTCGGATTCCTCAGAATGAGATAAATCAGGTTGAATCTGGTCAAAAGGCCAATGCAACATATAACGAATGATAGGCGAATCTTCTCGAAGTAACACATGGGATAGTAACAAAGTTTAGATCGAATAACTGTATTAAACAGTAAAGAACTATACCAGGAGCATAAGATTTGTAAAACATATATACGGAGGTCAACAGAATGAAAAACGAGAGTCTAACCTCATCCAAATGTCTAACGAACAAAGGCAGAGCAATACGCATAGGTAGAATGAACCTAAAGTCTTACTAATCGCAGATAGTCACCAATGGAATCAGAAATCTATGTCTTCTCTAAGGCACTCCTCAAGATATCCTATGATCACGATAAGTGCACATTATATGGTGTAAGTATTATCACGTTGATCAGGCGTCATAATACGAGCACCACATAATTATGCCCTCATGATGATCATACTTTATCTCGAGTCGTGAACAAACAACCTATTCTTAGTCCACTAGTACTTCTACAGTCCAGAGATTAACAGAATTAGATATCGTAGCTTAGAGGAAAACAGACTGCTCAAAAGAGTAATGGAAATTCCAAAATTCCTAACAGAAGTAATGTACTGCGTTCAAGAACATAGGTCGCCAAAATTCTCAAAATGATGCCATTATCAAGAAAACGCAGAATGAACATAGAACTGAGATGTTTCTAGAGAATTTGAATTCTTTACAAGATTTATAACCAGATAACGAAACTTAAGTGGGTCAACGAAAATGAGAATTCATCGTCAACTTTTTCCTTCATAGAATAAGTCCATCCAAACATAGGGGTTTGCTTCAATATCAGTTCATTCAGAAATTTACTATCTCCCATCTCTTCAAGTCCGGTCATTTATCTTTATTTGTCAATCAACCTGGGGATGAACGAAATCATGAGCTTGAGTCTGGTTCGTCAATCCTTCTGCAGTTCCTCTTGGAATGTGATGGAGTGATGTGAACTTCTGGCACGATCTTTGAATTCCTTCATCATCCAGTCTGCTTCCGCTCTCAATTCATCTTAGTACAACCAAGATGAATAGGGAAGTGGGACTGTATGTCTTCATCAGCTTCAGGTCCGCCGTCTTGACTAGATCTTGTCCTCTCCTCGCCAACACTTCTGTCATGTAGGGATCGTTTTCCACTCTTCGGGGTAACCACTGCTGTTGTCAATTCCAGATCATGCAGTGAACAATCTTCTCATACGTTTATAGTTAACTTGATGTATAAACAATCATCTTTCTTCGATGTACACGTTCGTGTCTGAGTCTCTCTTGGAAGCGTTCCAAGTCAGGTACCACTTGCGAGTGCAGAAGCATATTTCTATTTCAGCTTTTCCCAGACACCGTTCTCAATCAAACTGAGTTGTTTTTCTCTATTCACGAAATTTAGCATCTTCCAGAATTTATACATGGTTCAAAAGATTCCAGCTTCTCTAATCTGTTGTCGGTATTTTTAGTAATATCCTCAATTAAGAACGTCGTTGTCTCATCACACATCAACTTCTAGAATACAACTGATAGTCAAATTTCTAACAACTTGCGCAATTGATTCTCATGTTCTTCCTTGTTTCTAAACATACTAATGAGTCATACAATGACCATTTGTCTAAACATTCGAGAAACATAAATTCCAATTGACGCGTAAGAATAGTTGACAATTTTGCCAATACAATTGGCATCATCAGGGTTCGCAATAATGAGCACAAAGGCAGCTTCAGAATCACTTCTCATTAACTTCCTTCTTCACAACAACTGCAATACTTTACGAAGGTTATTCTTGATTATTTAACCCATTTCTTAGAAGTTCCTGAGGTTGCTTCTTCAGTCCATCAAATGTAATCAGATCACTGAGTTTCAAAGGTAGACTAAATCATTTATTAATACGCGGGAAGGATTAATGATTTCAGATAGTGATTTAGTTAGGTTCATGATATTCGATCCACCGTCATATATTTCTCTTTCTCTTCTTCATAAATTGACCGGATCATCCCAGAATAAAATATCAGGATGATTAACATCATATTACGTCAGCTCATTCAATCTCTCAACTTCCATGGCTTCTTCGACTGAGATCAGTTCAGATTCTATTGTTCAAGCAGGAGGGAATACCAAAAGGTTTATCAGAGAACATTTAAAACTTTTGTACTACAAAATACTTCCAGTACTATTAGGTGCTAGGAGAAACTTGTAAATCAGAAGAGATCAGAGTTTTGTACTTTCATAGCAGCATCAATCTTAACAGATTCGTGTGTTTTAGAAACATCATACTAGCAGTAGAATGAAACAAGTTACTAAAGGTCACAAGCCAACTCGAAATCAAGAGACTTCAAAATTAGATATATCAAGATTAAACGGATTCATAGAACGAATACAATCATCAAACCAGACGGATGGTTTATATATCTCAGTGTCCAGTACATGATACATCAAAATGTTGAAATCGATGAGAGAACAGTTCAAGGTATTGGAATCTCGTTTGTTTTAAACAAAAGTGATAGGTGGATTATAAATCAATGGTACTACAACATCAAATGATCGTCAAAAGTGAGATGTATAGAATATCAGTCGTCAGCATCATTCTGCTAAGTTAACGAATCCATATTAAGATAATATTAACATCATATCCTTCCAAAGGAAACTGATTGGCAAACAGAGTTCATCATTCAGAGGGAGGAAAACAATTTTTTTTTTTTCTGTAATTAACAATTATCAGAGTAAAGGATTATGCAAAGTCAAATAGTATCAAACGATACATTATATGCCCAGCATAGGAAATGAATTCACAGAATGTGTCTAACACATCATGTTTGAATAACCTTCAGAATGGTCGATAAAATATTAGAATGTTTGTCAGGCAGAAATGGAATCTGAGGATCAGAAAGTGGATTTGAATGGTATACGGTATCAATGTCATTCTCGAGGGATTTCAAACTTACTTGGTTACCGAACATAGGTTTCAAAACTTTCTAGCCACAGAAATAGAATTTCTCATAAGGCATAACTGAAGACAGAAGCACGAATCAGAGTAATGCAGAAGCAATGATACTTAAACAAATGCCTTAAAGTCTACCCATTCCTCACCGGTCAAAACTTAAGTTCGCGCTGGGAAATCCTAAAGCAAGTCCTCAAAGTGTTCTCCTATGTTCCTACAGTGGAAGCCTAATGGTCCAAAACTCACATGTCCAGGTTTATGTATTACAAGTCGTCAGCCTGGTCTCTGATACCATAATTGTAACACCCCAACCCGACAAGGGCTAAAATGTCACATTCATGGTGTCAATCAGAACAACACAAGCATAAACTTTAATAATACAAATGGATACAAGGGTTACAAAAGGTTCTATGATAAGGAATACAATATCATAACTAAGTACAAAAATGACTAATCTAAAGCATCTTCAGAACCACTATTAACTCATCAAGCAATTCCTCTCTAAAATCTCCTATTTGCACTCTTCACCCATAACCCAGCTTCCTTCTAAAACCTGTCGCGGAAGAAAGAAAACGCTGTTGAGCTTAAAAAGCCCAGTGAATAGATATAACAACAAAGTAATATGAAACAGAGATGAATACTGAATAAGGTATAAAGGAAATAACAGAATGTAATCAAAGACAAGTATGAAATAGTAATAAGAGATAAGGTAAGGGTTAGTCATCAACCACGAGCCCAGAAACAGATATAATAATGCCTTCATAAATGCCTTCATCATAATCATAATCATAGTCATAATGAGGGGAGACCTCAAAATACCAGATATAAACAGAGGGGTGACCTCAATGGGTTATGAAGGGCGTGTATTGCACACACAGCCACATTCACCAGATAACAGATAACAGATAACAGAAATAGATCTAGGATGCATCCATACGCCCCCACAGAAATCAGACTGGCCATAATAATCATATCATAAAGTGCGCATATCATATAACAGAAAAGGGGACGTGGCAGAACATCACTCCACTGCCCTGGAGTCATGCCAGAGGTGCATCCCTGACATGGACATGGAACCCCCATGCCTAGTGAAATAAATTTGGCTCGGGTGTCAAACTAGAATAGGTCAAACAGAATAGGTCAACAGAATGTCATAAAATGACACAAATCATAAGTCATCATAATCAGATCATATCAGAAGTCCATATCATAAGGTCATATCATCAGGTCCAAATCAGAAGGTTCAAAATTAGAAGGTTCAGATAGCAAAGGTTCGTAAAAGAAAAGGTTCAGAAAATAAAATGGGGTTTCATAGCAATGGCATCGGGAACCCTAAACAAAATGAGAGATCAAAAGAAAGGAAGTCATGAGAAACCTTTACTGAAAGGTCAGAATATCTGTACCTCAACCAGATGACAGAGCAGACACTAGAAAAGTATCCAACAAGAATAGAAACTCCCCCTTCTTCATAGAACCTAGACGGATTAGAAGTCAAGAATTATTCGATATTTCATTTCAAATCAGATTACTCCTTTTTAGGTTATCTTTACATTTTCAGAATCTTTCCATATCTAGCAGGTTTCTATTCTAAGAAAGTTTCCTTATTTAGAAAGGTTTCAAATTTTCAGAAGTTCCCATAATTAGTACTTTCCAGAAATAGCAGATTTCCATAATTAGCAAGATTTCCATAATTGGCAAGTTTCCATTTATAGACATGTTCATTTAGGTTATTTTGATCATTTTGTCAAGTTATTACCTTATCATAAGTCACAGATATGATTTTATGTTGACTTTTCAAGATTAGGGTTTCTTTTGAAATCTTAGTATAGTTTAGGGTTTAAAGTGTCAATTACCCAATTTAAGGCCACAAACTGAAATAATCACATTCTAACACTTAGAAATAAGTTAAACCAGTCTCAGATATCAGATTTACACTTTACACCCCTTTAGTTCAAAAAGTTACATATTAAACCTTTAATTAAACATATTTCCATAATTAAACCATAAACTAATATAATTATCAAATAAGCCCTACATTTATCCAAAGTTTACAATAACAGCTCTTAACCATTTATTCAGATCATACAATGCTTAATATGCCATATTTACCATTTTAGTCCCTCAAGTTATAATAAATACATACTATACCTTTTAATTATGTAAAATACAAGTAAACCTCGTTTTACTTTTCAAAAATACTCTTGATACATTTAAATAACTTTTAAGTCCAGAATTACATTCATGTTACAGAAATTACCATTTACACCCTTAGTTTCACAGAATTACCAAACTAGTCCTTTTATTATTTAATTTACCAAAAACCATTAATTACTTATTAAATTTATCATAAGGCCCTCATAAATCATCATATTTTCACATTACACCCCTGAATACATATTTAGTCCAGAATTGGTCTTAAGTTTCCAGAATTACAGTTTACACCCCTCACTTATTATTATTTACAATTTGAATATATAACATATATATATATATATATATATATATATATATATATATATATATATATATATATATATATATATATATATTACAATTTAAACCTTTTAATCGTGAACCTTACCCATTTAACCCTTGTACTTATTTTATACCATTTCCTACTGATCCTTTATGATTTTCAGAACAGTCCATTAAGTTTCAGAATTTACAATACAGGTCCCTCTAGTTATAAAATTCCATACGATTTACAATTAATCCCCAGAACCATGAACCCTAATTTTTCCAATCATCATACATTTATTAGACAATCATTAACATTTAATAAACTCATTTTAATTAACCAAACCCTAACCCTAACCGCATATACCTTTTTCTTTTTATTTTTCTTTTTATTTCAATTGGTAGTGACAAAATAATTCGAAATAATTTCTACAGCCCTGAAATAATTTATATTCCATTTTTCCAGTGTTCTATGATTAATATAACATGTCAAAAAAATATATATGAACCTCAGAAAATCGCATGCATTATTTTCTTATTTTTCATTCGGTTTAGGGTTTTATTGAAATTAAATTCGTACAGCCTTATAATTCATGCATTGATCGAATCCAACATTTTATATAGATGTTATATGATATAAAGAGTGCTAGAAAAATACCAGATGTGGTTTGGCCCGATCAGAAGAGGTTGTGGGATTTGTGGATCTCTCGGCTATATAAAACTCGAACAAACAAACAACAACAATCTAACCAGCCTTCCATAAATCGTACCATTATTTTTCTCAGGTTCTTAAACTTATAAACCACCCAAGAAAAATATTCAGAGGCTCCTAGAACTTGTATGTGCCATTTTGTGGTTTTTAGAGATGTTTTAGGGTTTATTTTAGGTGAAAAATGAGATTCGGTGTTTTGAAATTATTTAGGGGATTTGGGAACTTGCTTAGGCCGAGTTTTATGGTCTAGGAATAAGACCAAATTAGATTTTCAACCATTCCTTATTTATTTGTATTTATCTTCTTTTATTTAGTTAGGTACAATATAAAAAAATACTTTTGAACTCATAAACCAACTTAGGCTTGGCCTAAATAATTTTTAGATGGTTTACATGTTTCAAATGCCTTATTAAAATTAATAGTGATCATAGTTTGTGAATTCTTAGGAGTTTGGGATTTATTTGTTAGTTTTATTATAGTTTTATTAAGTTTTAAAGTTATAAGGGCATTTTGGTAATTTTGCAAAGTTTTAAAATTTCAGGTACTACAGTGTCACTGGGGTGCTACTTCATAATACAAAGTATAAGTTATAGAAAACGACCTCTAAATGAGACGTTTTGAAAAGTTACCATTCGATTAATAAATTCAAAGTTACAAACATGAGATTCCAAAGTATGATACATAAATGTATACAAAATGTTTTGAATGGTAAATGATAAAAGCGTAAGTCTTCGGAATATGCAGCCTGACTCTATGTTCCACGCACTAGCTATCGCCTTACTAACCTGAGATAAACATGCTAAAGTGTCAACACAATGGTTGGTGAGTTCATAGAGTTTGTCTTAAAACAGTTGAAAAGCCTTTAAAGAATGTTCACACAGCAAAGGCATTGTGAATCCACTCAGTTGCAAGTCCCGCCCATAACAACACTTGCAACCTGTGTGTTCACAACCCACTGCTAGAATATAGTATAAGTAAGACATGTATAAGTTCATCACAACAGTTAAGCAATTAGTCGTGAGTCTACACTTCATCTCCGAAGACCTCACGTTTATGATGTATCCAACATTCGCAAATGTTAGGATGTATCAAAGCTAATGGTCATCCAACAACTTAATTTGGAGCCACTAGATAGCCTCAATGGTCATCCAAAAACTTAATTTGGAGCCACTGGAAGTCTCAATGGTCATCCAACAACTTAATTTGGAGCCACTGGAAGTCTCACAATTAAGTATAACGCAGTTAAGTATAACACAATCATGTATGTATGAAATCAAGTATAATGTAATCAAGTATAAGACAATCAAGTATAAAACAATCAAGTATAAGACAATTAAGTATAAAACAATCAAGTATAAATGTTTTGAGTATTTGTACAAGTAAGCAAGTAGTTGAGCATGTATCTCCCCCAAAGAGTTAAAACAAGTATAAAAAGAGTAGGGGCTATGACTCACCTGATAATAACTGATAAATGATACTAGAAAATTGGGCAGCGCTTCCGCATCTAAATTCAAGAATCCAGTTCCTAAACCTTAAAAACCTCTAAAATCAACCCAATAGCTCCCATATTAAAAACCTATCCTTGGAATTAGCCGATCTATTCTTGCCAAAGTTTTAAGAAATTTCTGAGGACCACAGCTCATATCCACCATTGTGTAGCTCTTAATCTAACCGCGTAAACACAAAATAAACTATATTTTTACGTAGAGAATACTTATGCCATCAACTTATCTGTATAACTCGAAGCCTAAAAATCAAGTATGGAGGATGTATGGAGGGAGAAAGGTGGAAGAGGAGGGAAATGTGTGTTTTTTCTGTGTAATAAAATGAACTAGTTTCATTTCTATTTATAGTGAAAATTTCTGAAAATATCTAGATATTTTGATGAATAGTGTTTAGATATTTATGTGAATAGTGTTTAGATATTTAAGAAGAGAATTTCAACTTGACTTCTCTTAATTAGATATTTTGTAAGATATTATCTAAATAATATTTATTTGATGAATAGATATATGATTAAGCAAAGTCATTTAAAATGTATTAGTCAAAAGGTGGTCCGGGTATCGGGAGTGAATAATAAAAGTGAATAGTAATTTTTAGAAAAAGTTCCAAGTTTCTATACTGACTCAAAATACGATGAATAGTAAAAATGAATAGTAAAAGTGAATAGTAATCCGAAAATGCGAGTTGTTACAGCGTAGCCAATAAGAGTGTATAAGGTGTATTAGTGAATTAGCTTGGATACGGCGTATCCATGGGAATAGATACGGTGTATTGGCAAAAAAATGAACAGAAATGTCTAAAATGCCATTTTTGTTGAGTCATCACTTATCTTAATATATCTAACTTCTACACAATTTTGTGTGTGTTTCAGAGTGATGAGCTAAGAAAGGAAAAAGAAAAGAGAAATGGGAGCTAGTGATGATCTTGTGGTGGTTTATGGGTTTCAATTCAACAATTGGTTCTAATCAATGGTCTTTCAAGTAAGTGATTGTTATAGTTTGAGTTAATTAAGGATTAGGAAATTAAGGTTCATGAACCCTAATTTTGGAATTTTGGGTAAAAGATATTTTTAAGCTAATTAAGAGGTTATAGTAAATTATGAGATCAATTATATTGAATTAAAGTTAGTAATTTTTTTAGATTAATTAACAAATGATCAATATATGATTATATGATGATTATTGGTGTTAAAAGGTGAGCTAATGGCTGTATAAACCATTGTTATGGTATTTCTTGTATGTGTTTTAAGTGTTTATGCTTATGATGATTTTGACTTAGGATGCAAGTGAGGAGAATGATGATGTTGATATAATGGTAACTTAGCTTTGGAGCTAAGGTAAGTAACTTGGTTACTACATGCTTAATATGAAAGTTATTATATTATGTGATTATGAATGTAAGTGTTAAGATGGATTATAGCTGCTTAGAACGTATGGTAAATAAAGAGACTTGATTAATTGGATGTTATAGAACTAACCTTGGATTATGAATGGATCAAGGTATGTGTTGATGTCTCATTGTACTTATTGTGTGTTAAAGTATGTGATTATAGTACATGCAATTGTTATAGTATTAGTATACGAGAATTAATGGCAAAGTGTGGACTAGTTGTTAGAGTTTATGTTGCATATATGATGATTGACGTATTAATCATTTTGTAGCTTGGTTACTTACTAAACGTTTTCGCTTACCGTTATAGTTGTTAATGTTTTTGTAGGTTCTTATGAAGAAGGTATAATTTGGATTAAGGCTTATGTTTTGGAGTGCAGATAGGAAGGCATGAATTATGATAAAGAGCTTAGTTGTAGACACCGAGCTCGAATCGAAGTTGAAACCCGGGAGTCTTTAAATGATTTATATGTCGTTTGTCAAGTGTCAAAGTCTATTTTATGTGTAGTCAAAGTATGTCAAAGTGTTTTGTTATAGTGATGGTTAAAGTTCTTACATTGGTTAAAGGAGTGTTGGGATTAAAGTCTATTTTAATCCATTTTTTGGTCAAACGGCTCATTTGTCGTTTAAAATGTTATAGTATGGTTGGTTATAGTTTTGATGTTTTGATGTTAAGGGTCCTTTCTTATATCTGAATTGACATTTTCAGCTTGCTAATGATGTTGTTATTGTGAGAATTCTATTCATGACGTGACTAGTTGTTTTCACTACAAGGATTAGCTACAAGCTGTTTTTTAAACATTGATACTTTACATTTTATGAGATAATACTTGATTAGTTAGCATACGTGTATTTGTGTTTGACTGAGGTTTCTGATCTCTTTTGGAGTCTGGTACGTGGTCGTAATATTTTGTAGTAATCTTTAGATTATGGTATGCGGTCATCTGTATATAAGTTGTGGTAATGCTATTGTTTTGTGAGTGCACAAATTTTTTGTTTCCAGTGCAAAATAGGTGTTTCCTGATTTCTTTTAAACTCCGGTATTGTACGCGGCTCGTTTAAAAGTTATAAACCCATTGATCCGAGTTTACACTTGAAGGAGCGAAAGAGATGTCTTTCCCTACATTGATTTTAAGAATTGAACACCAAATACTTGCCTAAACCAGGAAAACTAATTAAATTGAACTTTGATCACTTGACTTGAATTCGAAACGATTATGTTCCTAACGGATGGTTTAAAGTATTGAATGGCCAAAATAAATGTGAATGTTTTCCTCTTGGGTATAAAGTTGCTAGTGTTTTGATGTGGTAGCATGTTCTTTCACATGGCCGCATGAAGTGCGCATTAATATCCACTAGATCAAAAACCTTCAAGGTATCAAACCTAAGTTGTGCCCACAAGCCACAAATGCCATGTTCCTTTTTCTTCAAAAGCAATTTACGAAAGTGACCCGAATCATCACACAACAAAATTTTCATTTTTATTGTGATTTTTGTGCTCATTTTTTCAACTTATGGATGTCCTAGTTTACATTTATTTTCTCTAGTAAAGTAGTAATTCTTCATAGAATTAGATCAATTACACCGATAGTTAAACGTGACGGCTTCGTTTGAACATCTCCATAGGGACCAAATTAAGCCTACGAGGTCTCATTATGTCGTGCGTTACGAATTTGTTACCCACGACAAAGGATAACTAGAAGACATGCAATTTTTTTTACGTAATCAATAATATGAAAGCTAATGACTTACTACTGCTATTTTGTAATTGAGAGACAAATTCTTAAACAAAAGTGAAGTTTAACTGTTTAAGTAACGGATTAAGTCGTATAATAGCAATGTACTTTTCAATGTGTCCCATTTTAGTATATGTATTATTTTTAAGTTGTAGAATAAAAATGTACTTCATAAGTGTCACGTTCTAGTATGTGTATTTTTTTAAGTTGTAGAATAGTAATATATTTTTCATAAGTGTTCTAATTTGGTACGTCATTTCACGTACCAAACTGGAACACTTATAGAAAGTACATTGTTATTCTACAAGTTAAAAAAAGTACACGTACCAAATTGGAATACTTATGAAAATACATTGATATTCTACAACTTAAAAATAGTACACGTACAAAAACGGGACAGTTTGAAAGGTACATTTCTATTTTACGACTTAATCTCGCTTAAGTAATGGATGCATTTGTTGTTGGAATGATCCTTCTAGTATGACCTTTGACCATTAGACCCTTTAATTATGCTCTAATGATATATCATAACCTAACTAAGAATTAGCAGTTATTTGATGGAAATAACTGTCATAACAATAAAATCATCAGGGATTATGGTTTTCCTGTATCTTGTCACGTAACAGAATTCTCTCAATAAACACCATAATTTGTGAGATAATCCCTTCATCGGATTGGTGTCATCACTACCGAAATCGACTAGCTCTAACGCTATTGCTTCATCATCCAATTCTAATCTTCAGTCGGTTCTATCATCATGTAAGTTTATTTTGATGTTCTTGATATATGATATAATTACATTATATTGATCCTATAGATGTTTAAATAATCTAACATTTGCTATCAAAAATCATTCCCTTCAATGGTTATAGAAAACGCTACTCCTATAAAATAAGAATTTTGTTATTTGTAGTCTTAAAGGTTATATCTAAAATTAAATTAAAACATGTAATTGAATGTGATATATTTAGTTGGTTGAAAATAGTTAAATTTAGAGGATGAGTGGTTATTCTAAAGATATAATCAATTTGTTTATGTTAGAATTTCTTAAACATAACTGTGAGTGTTATGTTTAGCATTTTTCTAAAAATGATCACAAAAATATAATATTTTGCAAAACATAGTAAGCATTCGATAAAATTAATCCAGAGACCGGATACACGGAATTGGGATCTCTGTCGCATGCAAATCTTTCTATGTATGTGTATAATGAAAATGAAAATATCTTAAATATTAAAAAGTTCAATAACATTAACTTAATTTAACCTTTTTTTTTTTTTTTTTTTTTTTTTTTTATTAACTATGTATATGTAAAACATAAATGTGTATATTTAATTACCCCTCTATTTTTTTTTTGTAAATGGTTTTTACACCCGGTGAATATATATTACTAAAAAAAAATGTTTAAGTACATAAGATGCGGGTGAATCACGCATTTCAGCCCGTTACATAGGCGGTAAAGCTAATTAACAATATACTAGTATTCCTATAAGAAGGAAACAAACGACTAACCACTAGCATACATTTGGCTCAAAACCAAATATAAACTGACGTCTAATTTGACTAAAGACTTATATCAAACATATCACAAAATGCCAGTTAATCTTAAGTTAAATCACCACATTCATAATCATCATAAGGGTCTTCATCATAACTCTCCTTCCAACACTCATATAAGCTCGACTTCCCACTTATCCCTCCGCCCATGTTCCCAGTTCCACTACTACCTTTTCGATGTTTAGAAGCCATGAAATTTGCAGTTTCGTCCTAAACATCCTCCACGTCAATCTCACTATCTTCCACAGTCTTTGCATTCGACTTACTATCCTTTTTAACATTACTACTACTAGAAACTAATCGTTTTGGTTCCACGTTAGTTGTAATAGTCACCTCAACATCAGCCTTATTCGGTTCACCCCCTTAGCATCATCATCATTAGTAACCAAGTTGAGAGCCTCAAATTCGATGTAGCAATCTTATCCATAGCCACTTCTGGAATCTTCTTTCTGCCACTCATACTAGCATCATTCTTCTTCGACACATGTCAAAACACTTGTTTAGTTGTTTTAGTGAATCGGATTTTGGGACCGGTATTTACACCTTGAAAAGCCTTCCTAAGAGCTTTGTTGAACCCGTCGTTGGTATTCACACTTTGTTTCTTACCCTCAGCAACAACACGTTTCAGACAAGTCTTATCATCGTGACCAAAAACCATGGCCTCTCAAAAACGTTAAAAAATAAATACTGAAAATAAGTTTATAATACTAGAAGGTTTACAAGTTAACATACTTTATGAGCTTTTTATAAAAAATCGTCATAACAAATGCTGATATTGTCATCTGCTATATAAGCTTAACATCAAATTTCAATCCAAGCTACATGAAGTTTTGGATAATTCAATTTCACGTTGAAATTTTCATTTTTATTTCACCAAAATTATATTTTTCATTTACATATTAACTTTTTTATGTTCATGCTAAAGTGTTTTACGAGCACAAGGGTAGTTTCTCTCTTCATAGTTTTATGTTGTGTCCATGGATATGATGCAAGAGTACCATTAGAGTTGATATAAATGTATCTTGTACTAATACCCATCGGGCCCCCATCAAGCTAGTACATATGTCCGAGTACTTGTTTGGGTTCTTTGCAAGGACAGCACTTTTTGTAAATCTTTTATTATAATAAATATCAGTAAATACACGATTTTCACTTTGCATGTAATTAAACAAGATTCATTTTTCCTTATAAATGAAATAATTACGTAGGAAAAAATTAGAAAAAACAAGCTGATATTGATATTATTTATACTTATTACCATATTTGATTTTATAAAGTTTTTAATTAATATTTCTGTTAAAAGTTTAAGAGAAAAGCATTCCGAAAAAAAAAATAATAATAATAATAATAATAATAATAATAATAATAGGGGTAGGTTATTCTCACGGGCCTTATTTCTATTAACCGAACCCTCTCTCTAAAAGATAGCTCACTTTTTTTTTGTTTTTCCCTTATTTTGTCGTTTTTTTTTTTTTTTTTTTTTTTTTTTTTTTTTTTGGTATAGTATATATTTTTTGTAATGTTTTTTTTGTTTTATTTGTTACATTTATATAATTAACGTCCAATAACGTTACCACATTAAACGACTATGACAACAAATGTTATTATTCAATTAAACAACAACGTTAACACATTATTTAAAAAACAACAACATTTACGACATATGAAGATTATTCAAATCTTTTAAAAGATCATGGAGCCGGGCACTTGACTGACAAGCGTGATCCTCAGGATTCCTTGCCATTTCTAACTCCATTTCCAGCGCCTTTATTCTTTGCTTCAACAACTTGTTCTCATTTTCTGTAGCAACGCAGTTTGAGCAATGTGTTGAAGAAGAGGCTTGACTAAAGTGCTCTGCTTCAAATTCATCTTTCCACTTGAAGTATCGACACCCATAGTCGTTTGTATCTGGCTGTTACATGTTAAGAAAATAATAAGAAATGTATTTTTAACAAACAAATTATTTACATAACTAAGCAAACGTATGATTATTTACCACTGAAAGAGGACATGCATAAAACAGTCGCCCACGACTACCATCTTGCCAGGATTTCCGTTCTACAATAAATCCTCTATTACATCGGCACCAGAATGGATTTCTTTGGCTCATCAGACCAAAGAATTTGCATAATAATTTACATCAGCAATCAATAATGTTATTACTAATTTAAACAAAGTAATAATAACTGGTGCAGAACTAACACTCTACAAAAAAGCAGACTTTTAAGTTTCAAACAATTAACATTTAAACGATGTTGAATAATCATTTACAACATATGATTCACTATGTTTACAATGGTTTTGTCGGTGTCTCTATTATTTACAACATAAATCAGTAATCATTTACAATGGTTTTGTCGGTGTCTCTATTATTTACAACATAAATCAATGAACCATTAGTCGATGTTGATACAAAGTTTCCCATTCGGCTGCAACTGGCTCTCTGAAATGCCTCCATTGTGGGTGGATATAGGGTAGTCGAAAATCTCTGTCGAGCGTCAGTACAATGTAGTGAGCACCCACATGGGCAATCACAATGGGGTTGGTTCCTTGTGATGAGTTTGGCCTGGTAAAAAGCGGAAAACATGTGTTCCAACCTTGATCAGATATAAATACAACAGGTCGGTGAATGCTTGAAGCGATAACCAGCCCCGTGAGTGGCATCACCATCCAGCGATCGTTAGGTGCAGGTCCATTGAACTAGTCTATTGTATACCAAAGTCCGTCAAAGTCTTGTTGCTGCCACATATCTATGTATCTTTGCCTATGATAATCTAACTCTTGCAATAACATACCTCTGACTTCGTCCCACCTATTTTCGTTTTGAACAATACAGTGGGCAACGCACCGAAACCCACAATTTCCATCACCCTCAACATTATGTATGCTTATTACGAGTGAACGGAAAATAGGTGGAATATGCTTAATAAACGCATTGCTCACACTATCTCCAGCATAAAATCTGTGGCATAGAGTATCACCCGTGTAAGAGCTATGTCTTGCAGGTTCTTTCCGCATGTTCGGCACTTTTGTAGATCTTGAATTCGTACTTCTTCGGTGATCTACGATTGGTACTTCATCAAAGTCAGGGACTTCATTCAAGTCCGGGTCTTGTGTAGCCTTGCCCTTTTGTCCTTTGCGCTCGGACGACCACGGGTATTTTTTTGAATAGCTGGTTCACGGGTGTCAACAACTTCAGGTTGGAATAGTGGTATTGTATGTGGAGTCCATCAACATGATTTCAGGGAATGCACGCACAGGGTTTTTAAAATTTCGTTTTGATTATGTATTATTATCGATTAAGAAATGAATCACTTAACATGTTTCAAATAGTTTTAATTAGTGGACTAAAAATAAAAAATCATATGTATATATGTTATAATTTACCTATTATTTTAAGAGAATGGTTTTGGATTAAAAATTATATTTTATTATTCAAGCAAAATCACATGATGATACTTGACTTGCATGAGATGTTAGTGATATATGCTTTTAGTTTTGCAAACCCGTGCTATCAATTTACGATGTGTTTTGTAATTGTGGTATTTCTTTTACTTATATTTTCTTTAATATATGTAGCATATTTAGATAGCTTTGAAGATTGATTCATTTCCTTGATTATGAATAATCATCATACCATGTTTACTAATGTACCTTTTTGTTTGAAATTTTGTATTTTCATAAATTTGTGCTATTTACTTCTCATGTTTGATCATAAAATTAGCAAATTAACATAGATGCTTACACTATAGTTTCTTTATTACATAAAGAGAAACAAAAAAAAAATGTAATTGGTAGAACTCATATTTAATCTTACGATTATTTATAATGCATAAGAATAATTTTTCTCTAAACCCGAACTATATAAAGAAATTATTATTACTTGTATAAGTAAATTATAAATGCATAAAAAAATGACAGAGTACATTCGTACGTCTTTTAGAATTGTTTGAATCACTACCGACCTTTCACTTTAATGCAACTTTCTTCAAAATTGGCCTAAATCATCAAGGTAAAACACACCCATATTTTAGACCGTTGGTTGACACCCATAGTGTTATCAATGACGGTAAACACCTGCTAAGTTTTATTAATTCATTCAAAGACAAATGACACTCCGAAAAGAATTCCTACAATAAAATTCCTCATATAGGCACTAAAACACGTATTTAGTACATTAACCTTCCATAACAATCATGTGTTGATATTTAATCCTTCTCTAAAAAGCACACACAACAAATTGCATTACACTTTAGTGTGTGCGATAAGATCATAAAACTGCAAAAACCACTAACATGTTGCATTATAGTGAGGATAACAACAAAGTTAGTCATAACCAGAGTTTTAAAAATCGTGCCTAAGGCGCGCCTAGGCGCTAAATCGCACGAGGCTCTAGCCTTAGGGATTTTTTTTAATCGAGGCTCACGACATGCATGAATCCCTCAAAAATTGCGCGACTTGGGGATTTTTGCGCCTTTGCGCCTTAGGGATTTTTGCGCCTCGGAGATGTAACGGGTTTTTGGGCTTTTTTCCTAAATATTAAGATAAGATACACGGGCCTTATAAGTTATATGCATGAGCCTTTTAAGTCATATGGTGAGTACTTGTATGATTAGTAAATTTGAATTGATTTTATGTTTATTTTATTGATTGAAATTTTATTTAAGAAGTTACTTTGTTTCATTAAATATTTTCTTTACGACATATTATCATGAAAATGTGGCATTGTGCCTTGAATATTAATACATTGCTTGCTTGATATTTTGGGTTAAATTGTGAGCTTTGTTAGATGTAAGTCTACAAGTGTAGGATACAAGCATATTTAGTCTGATATGGATTTTAGTCTCTATATAAGTCATCAAATGAAAGAGTTGATCTGTTTGCGAAGTGACAAATGATCCATTTTAATCTTTATAATGGCAATATATGTCATGTATTAGTATTTTAATGTTATTTTGTATTATTTAATCTACATAAATGGTCACATATGTTATAAAAACCTTAATGTATTTAGTGCGCCTCGCATTCATGAATCCCGCGCCTTAGAATGCGCCTCGACTTGAGGCTCTTTGCCCCCCTTTGCGCCTTAGTGCGCCTTGAGCCTTTCAGAACATTGGTCATAACATCAAATCAGAAAACTTCATATTAGAACTAAAGGGGTGTTTGGTTATGCTTATTAAAGGTGCTTATTGGCTTATTCAATTACCATAACACAATAAGTTTATGATAAAGCTATAAGCTTTTTTGAGAAGCTTAGTAAAAAGCCCCTGAACTCCCAACTAATTCTATCATAGCTTAGTGTGTTTAAAGTTGAAACATAAATATTAAGTGTAGAAATTTTCAATAAAACATAAAAAAAAAAAAAAAAAAAAAAAAAAAAAAGTTACTAAAAGCTGGTGTGTATAACAAAAAAGTTAAACTAAAAAAAAAAAAAAATTCTAAAAACTATCAGCTAGATAAGGCATACACCAAAGTGCTGTTGAGGTCTCTTTCGGATTCTATTCAGAAGCAAAATGGGGTTTACACATAAATCATAAGTATAGAATAATGGTTGTATCTCACATCCGTGATTACCAAGTCAATAACATCATCGCAGTATAATAACGTAATAACCTAATTAAAAACTATATATTCTTGCTGAATAATTCTCATGTACATACTTTTAATTCCTTTACAACGACCAACTATTATTATTTATTTTTTTATTTTTTTATTATTATTTTTTTGAAACATCAAGTCAATGAATAAAGTTAGGTTATCATCTACGTAGTTTTTCGTTTTTTGATTTAGGAGGTGATTCTTATCAAATAAGGATTGTGCTAAGTGCATTTTTTTATAATTTAAGGAAAACACCTTCTATATTAAAGAATGACTATCTAACCGATGTGTTTTTGTTTGTTTTTTTTTTTTTAATAATTAGCTTTGTATAAGTTTAAGGTTAATGTTGTTGCTAATATTATTGTTTAACTTTAACTATTGATATCATGTTGTACAAAATGTGCGAGTTTAGTGGCACATAATGAGCATTGATAAAGTTAAAATATGTTCCGTAAAGTTTTTAAAATATTTTTATGGATATCCATATATAATTTTTAAATAACAATTTCATGAGTCATTGCTATAAGTAGAATCACGTATATTTACTTTATATCACAGTAACTCATGCTTACCATTTGATATTTATATTCCCGTTACTAATAATTTAGCCGTATTTCAAACCTGTGTACGCATAAATTAAACTTTTAAATAGTAACATGAGTCCTTATTAAAAAAAATATTCTAATGTATGAAAGTTTAAAACTAACATTAGTTTAAAAAATATTAACATATAATAAAACTAATTCGCATATTTACCAAATTTATTTTAATAGATGAAAGTAGAAAAAAACTAATACTATTACTCATGTAATTTTAAACAAAGTTAACATTATAAAGTATAAGGGGTATGAAGTGTAAGGGGTTATTTGTTTATTATCTAAAGTTATTAAAAAACATGGAGACTTATAATTTTACACTTAACCACTAAGGTTTTATTAATTACCTCCTCTTTTCTTAAGTTTTTATTTTTATAAATTTTGACACCTATATTTTTATATGTTTTTTTTATCAATCTAATTCTCCACCAAATTTATTAAAGTTTGACCAAAATCAATTCAATTTTGACTTTTTATAGGCCAATCATATTGCTTGATTTTGCTTATGTGTCAAAATCGAGCTCTCCTATTGGTCCAATTTTTTTTTCAATGAGAAGGGTTTTGCAAAAACACTCGAAAATGATGTAATTCTTGTATTATATAAAAGATTATTATTATTATTATTATTATTATTATTATTATTATTATACGTAGGATTTGATTAATATTTTGATAATAAGTAAAAAATAATTCATATTTTTATAATTATTGGATCTTTGGTTCCGGAACCAAGAACCGGTAGAACCGATCCGAACCGACCCAAGACCCGAAAAATCTCAAAATCAAGAACTGGAACTGGAACCATTGGTTCTGGTTTCGGTTCGGTTCTTCACGGTTCCGGTCCGGTTCCGGTTCTTTGGTTCTTTTGCTCATCCCTACTAAAACTAGTGGTGTGCCAATCAATTTTAGTAAAGGATAAATAACATTAGTGTTTAACTAAATAAGAGGAAACAACTAATTTCTCATGGCTTAGCATTAGATTCACGAAGCTGCATCAACTTCTAAAAAGACAGTTTTCATATTAAAAGAAAGATACCTAAATAGTCTGAGTTGATACGGGAAAACCACCTATGGCATATGTCAAATTTGAAGAAAAAATTACATATTTTACTTAAGTTCATCATTCAAAATTCTCTCAGTCACATACTCTAAACCAAAACTTCAAATCCTACTTATACAAGATTGATTTATTTTTGCCCAATCACTAAATTTCTTCACATTACTTCATATATATAAAACATTATTCCATTACTTACCTTGTTTCGAAAAAAGTATCCACCAAATTGAAATGGATAAATTATAATATGTGTCATTAATGCAAATCTTAGTTGATATAAATAAATAAATAAATAAATAAACATTTTTACCCTCACACTTAGGGGTGTTTGGTTTCCAAAGCATAAGTGATTTCTAAATACCTCATAATGGTTATCATTTAGGAATACATATTCATTTTTGGGCCAACACTTTTCTCCACTCATTATATTCAAGAAATGCGAACCTTCTTGTTAATTAAACGTTGATTTCAAAACTGATTGTTACACTTATATTCATTCATATTCTACCATTTTATCAAATCCTACCGAAAGTTACTCTAGATATCATACAAAACGACACCTTATTATAGAAATTAAAAATAAGAAATTAATGCAAGTTTGGATTAGAAAGACAAAATAAGAAAGGTAGTCATAATTATTATTCATATATAAAACCCGATTTTTTTTTTTTTGACAAACGTAAATAACTAGGTGGGTTACCCGCGCGTTGCCGCGGGCTGTTTTGCCAAAGTAATCGTAAAAAAAAAAAAATAAATAAAAAAAAAAAAAAATAAAAATAAAATTGCTACAGTAACAACCGTTAAATATCTAACGACCGTTAGTCCCGACCCGCCCAAACCATTGTAAAAAAAAAAAAAAAAAAAAAAAAAAAATTAATTTGCTACAGTAACGACCGTTAAATATCTAACGACCGTTAGTCCCGACCCGCCCAAACCCGACCCGACCCGGCCTAAAATGGTTACTACAGTGGTTTGCCTAAGCATCCTACTGAATGTAATATTGTAGAATATAATGGACACTTGTTGTAAGCAAAAGGTAGTACATGTTAATGAATGATGATCCTCCAAACATGAAGGATTTTGATTAATGATAGCAAATGTTTCTTCAAATATGGACAATGATTGAAAATGATTTTATATGCCTCACGTATGAAGGGAAAAAAAAAGGTTTATAGACGGTGGTTAGAAATAGGGGTGTCATTCGGGCCGACCCGACCCGAACCCGACCTGACTCGAACACGACCCGAGTCAATTCGGGTCGGGTCAATCGGGTTCAAAATTATATTCAGGTCAATCGGGTCAACCCGAATTGACCCGAGTTCTAAACAAGGTCGGGTTCGGGTTTAATATATGTCTTTTTCTCGGGTTCGGGTCAACCCGACTGACCCGAGTTTGATTTTTTTTTTTCTTTTTTAATTCTTATGTAAACTTTGTATGCTTTTTATTTTCTTAAAAGTCCATGTAATGTCACGCACCTAATTTCATCACAAAGTCACCACCTAATTTCAATTCTAAAGAACAAAACCTGATGTTCCAAATCCAAATGATCAAAGCACATAACTTCATGATAACTTGAATTCTTACATTCCCTAAAGATTTGTCATTTTTCTACTAAAGGTACTACTCTTTTAGTTGAATTTTTTGTTAAGGTTTATAGGGTTTTAAAATTATTTTAATGTAACTTTATGAATTCAATCGATCATCAGTTTTAGAATAATAGGGGTTATATGTTTTGTTATAGTTTTCTTGTGTTATGGGTTGTTTCTTTAAGATTTTTAATAACTGGTTGTTACTTGTTGCTTGTTAGTCATAATTTATCAATGTCATAAACACATAATATGTATTTTTAACTGTTTTTAGATGTCGAACTCGACCGCAAACTCGGTGGAAACTACAGTAGAAGCTGAAAGTAGGAACACAACGAAAAGAAAAAAACCGCAAAAGAAACCGGATGAGGATGTCAATAAGCGCAAGGGTAAAAGGTGGTCACCGGTTTGGATAGACTTTGAAGATGTAGAACTAGAAGAAGGTGAGTCACCTGAAGATGTCAAAGCTATGTGTAAGCATTGTGGTAATAAGTTTAAATGTCATCCTGTCAAGCATGGTAATAAAAATCTTAAACGACATCTACTAAAGTGTAAACCTTATTTAGCCAAACAAAGTAAGAGTCAAACTAGTATTATGTTTGATCATGGTGATGGGAATAAAATGATGGTATGGAAATTCGACCAAAAAGAAAGTAGGAAAGCTTTGGCACACATGGTTATAGTTGATGAGCTACCTTTTAGTTTTGTCGAGCGTCAAGGCTTTAGACACTATTCTAAGATTAATCAGTCGTTATTTGATGTTCCATGTAGAGGTGCTAATACTCAGGATTGCTACAAATTGTATGACGATGAGAAAAATAAACTTATTAATGTAATTCAAAAAAACATTGGTAGGGTATGCTTAACTACCGATAGTTGGATATCTTTACAAAAGAAGAGTTACATGGCTCTTACCGGTCATTTTATAGATAATGAATGGAAGTTGAACAAAAAAGTCTTGAATTTTTGTCGTCTCGATGGTCACAGTGGGATTGATATTTGAAAGGGAGTAGAATCTTGTGTGAATGACTGGGGTATTGATGCTATAATGGCTATATCGGTTGATAATGCAAGTGCAAATGATAGTGCAATTGATTTCTTAAGAAGAACATTTGCAAAGAAAGATAATTGTTTATTGAATGGGAAATGGATTCACATCAGATGCGCAGCTCACATTTTGAATCTTGTAGTGCAAGATGGTATTAAATCAGTTGATATGTCCATTGCGAACATTAGATATGCAGTAAAGTGGATAAAAAAAATCAGGTAGTAGAATTGAGAAGTTTAAAAGATGTGCCGAAAGTGCTAAATGTGCTATCACAAAAAATTTGGAGGCTTGACCCGAGTTGACCCGACCCGAGTTGACCTGAACCTGACCGGGTCAACCTGAATGACAGCCCTAGTTAGAAATGTCAAAAGGATTGAAGTTATAAAATGTTAGATTGAAACGTTCTTCATCACATTTGCATTTCTCTCAAGGATTCACACATGATTTGAATGTATTATGATAATATTGTGACAAGAAAAAATCATAGAAAAGGGCGTACCACTAACATGTCATGTGATTAACAAGGAATAATGGGACGGTCCAACCGGGCAAGTATGCTCGCTTAAATGTTTGTTAATGTGCTAATATCAATACACTTTTGTCAATAAAACACATATTTTTGTCAATTTTTGTTATATATGTTTTTGTTTTTTAATAATTTTCATTTATCAAACTTTATATTTTATATGTCATATTTTTTTTTTCTTAAAAAAAATAATAAAAAATAAATAAATAAATCTCATTTCAGAACGAATGAGCTTTAATATAAGAACCTAACTAAAAGGACCTAAGAAATGAACTAATGCATAAATGATTTATACAATTATGTAATAATACAAATAATTTATACATTAAGTCATTTTTAGACCCTTTTAATTAGGCATTTAATGGAACGAAATTGCATTATTGTTTATGTTTTGTCGCATGCTTGAGTGGGTTTAGACACGTGCGGTAGGCCTGAGACGCCTGACATTTATAAATACAGTCAGTAATTTCTATACGGATTTTGACTCAAGACATGGTACACAAAAATATCACGTGCACCTCTTGCTAATGCTGTGATACTCATGATTGATGTCTCTTTAAGTTTTAGGTTTGACATCTCGAGTCGTGCAGATAAACCTAATGTCAAAAAATACCCTCCTAAAACTTTCATTTATTTCACTCTTTTATCATCAACGGTCACCTTTTTTTAGCGACATAAAATGGAAGTATGGGAACTATGTAAACTATCACAACGTAGTCTGTATAATCTATTGTATGAAAAATCTATCTTTGGGATATTTAAGATTATTATAAAGGAGAGTAGTATGACTTTATAAAATAAGACACACTTTAACAAGGATAGAAACTCAAGAGCACGATAAATTTTTTTCATATTTTGCTTTAATTTTCCTCAACGATGTGATTATCCATATGTCGAGGACAAGAATAGTGGTGCTGGTGGAGGTCTCAAGCGATTGTGGCTGATTGTGCTAGTAAGGACGTGTTGCAATTTAAACAAAGATCAATGCAGAAAGTGTGATGAATGTAACTGTGCCAAACGAGATAAAACATCTGTTGGATAGCAAATAGAGATTTATTTTTATTTTTATTTTTATTTATTTTATTATTTAATGAGATTTCATGTCTAGTTATAATAGAAGATGATTTAAATAATAAAGTAACATAACCTTAAACCTAATGGACTCAGCCTTTTAAGCTTGGGACTTAACCAATCATATAACACTCTCCTGCAGTTTGAATCGGAGGTTTCCGCACGTACAAACTACATAGAATGTTGAAATCGTCTTCTTTTTTTCTTTCTTTCCTCTTATTTTTTGTTCGTTTGCACAAGGATAGACTTGTATTTGAAGACATAATTGTACATTGATTTGCTGTTTCCACCATTTCTTATGACATCTGCTAGTTTTTACGTCATTGCCTACCTTTTTTTTTGGAGGGAGTGGCAACTTGGTAATTAACTTTTGTTGTCAACAATAATGATTTTCAACAACGAAAACAATTTGATGAGGAAGAAAAAAATTAAATATAGTTGATTTAAAGCGACTTAACGATTTTTTTATTTATTTTGATGGCTAGGGTTTAAGGTTTATACATTAAATGCGAAAAAAAAATCCTAAGAAAACAATAAAGTGAAAATAACTTGAATCCCTCTGAATCACGGGCAACTAGCCGCTGATTGGAGAATAGGAAATTTTGTGTGATTATATAATAAGATTTCATGTCTATTTATAATAAAAGATGACTTAGAGAATAAATTAACATAATCTTAAATCTAATAGACCTTATACTTTTAGACTTTGGACTTAACCTATCATCTAACAACACCATGTAGTTATAAATTTCAAATCGTTACATCACACTTTGACAACTTAAAATATAATTGCAATATGTCTTGTTCTTGATAAATATAAAAATTAACAATGCTCATAGCATACATCGTCATTTTATAGAAATAATAGTTTGTATTTTAGTTTTTTTCTGTCAAAATTATACGTAGAGGGTAGAAAATATAATTATAAACATTCAAGCACATAGAAGATTGAGCGATAAAAGTAGTTAGTGGTTTGTTAGAAGCTGAATCCCTTATCAAAAGGGTCTTCACTCACCCCTTCATTTCATTTTAATGCTATAAACACATTTTCTTTTCAGAGCAATGCTAGACCTGCTTACAAAATGCACACAAAAAATCCACTTGCTGGTAATGGCGGAACTTGAACATTTATTTTGGAGGGCCGAATTTATCTTGGAGGGGCCGAATCAGAGATTTGTTTGTATTTTCAACTAAATTACCCGTAAAACATATAATATTTACACTAGTTGCCGCAAATTTTGGAGAGGCCGAGACCCTCCCCTGCCCCTAAAGAGTTCCACCACTGCTCGCTGGACACGCCAGCTGGTGATTGGTGCATTTTATTTTTTTGAAAGACTTGCATTTATTAAAAAACGGCTCCAAGGCGGAGACCAAACAACACAACAAGAAAACCAAGACACAAAAGGAACAAAAACAAAAAACTGATCTACATAAGACGAACGAACATCAAAGGGCCTAGAAATCTATCTTTCGCACACAACAGAACCACGAGGAAAACGGGCAGAAATCCAAGTATTTGATAAGCGTTGTATCGAAGAGAAAATATCCTCATCCTTAATAGTTGCTCTCATATCCTGAGGGGCATGAACCAACTTATTCCTCCATTTCCAAATAACCCATAACGTGAACTTGAACACCCCATGGAGTATTTTATTAAGACGAGAACAACCAATGTTACAAATATTTTCCAAAGCAATAAGTCGAATGGAGAACAGCGAAAATATAGTGCAAGGACCCAAATTCCACCAGCTCCAAAGTTTTCTCCACACCCGAATAACCTTAGGACAATTGATCAAATAATGATCAATGTCCTCAACAACATCTTCGCAAAAGGGGCAGGAAATATTAAGAATATCAATGCCTCGAAAGATAAGGTTGAGACGGGTGGGCAACCTATTCAAAGATGCCCTCCAAATGTTGATGTTTATTTTCCTAGGTATCCATGAATTCCAAATATGATGCTTACTGAGACTACAATCTGCCAGCTGCAAGTTCTGGATCGATTTGGAGAGGGTCTTGACTTTGAACAAACCTGAAGCTTCATAAGACCAAGTCCAATTGTCTAATCCAGTCGGCGAGAGGGATAGATTGCCAATCATGTTAAAGAGAGAAGAAAGGTCGTTGATGGCTCTACCACGAGGAGGATAGCGCTACGATCATCCTCGCCCTCCCCCACCCCAAATACCATTATTAAGACATCACCGTTCAGAGACCGTACAATCCGGGAATGATTCAAGAGCAAATAGCCTAGGGAAAATATCCATTAAATGGGTAACACCATTACACCACGGGTCCTTCCAAAAAAGAATATTATAGCCATTAGAAATTTTCATGTTGAAAGAGTTCTTATAAGCATTTTATGGCAGTTTCTTTCTCCTCTCTTTTATTAAACCAATCACTCACTGACACGTCAGTGAGTTAATTTTTTGTGTGGATTTTGTGAGTGGTTCTAGCATTTCTCTTCTTCTTACTAAAGCTTCCGCTTCACATGGTATCCGAGCTCTGGAGCTCGATTCCGTTAAACAACTAATTTCCTAAAAGTTTTATTCGTTTTCTGTTCTTGTTTCGTCAACCTACACTGTGTAATTGTCAATCGTGAACAATTGACCGTTTATCTTTGATTCAATTCACGGCTTTAGTTGTATTTCAATGGCGATTCCAAACATAAACCCTAATTTGAACAGTAACTCAAATTCGTCAAATATGCCCAATTCTAACAATAATGTCAATATCAATCAAGATTCAAATTCAAAGAACATGGTGAATGATGCATTGTATATTGCAAGTTCTGATCATCCTGGCATGATGTTAACGAATGCGCCTTTTAATGGTGGTACTTTCTTGGTTGGAGTCGTACGATTAAGATGGCGTTAAGGGCGAAATTGAAGCTAGGGTTCATAGATGGATCATCACCAAAACCAACTCTAATTGATAATAACTATCAAAAGTGGATTAAGTGTAATTACATGGTGACTTGTCGGATCTTGAACTCAATGATTGCTTAGTTATCAGAGTCATTTCTCTATGCTTAGTCAGCTTTTTATCTTTGGAAGGAATTGGAAGAAAGGTGTAGGCAGAGTAATGGACCTATTCACCACATTGAGGAACTGCAAGGTATCTCAAGGTAATATCAATGTAGCAACTTATTTTAACAAATTGAAGAGGTTTTGGGATAAATTGCATAGCTTAAATGGTATACTTGTTTGTTCTTATGGAAAGATGAAAAACTGTTCATGTGAAATCACTGAGAAGTTTTTAGAGATTGATGGTAGGTCAAAATTGATGCAATTTTTGATGAAATTGAATGATGAGTTTGAACATGTGTGCTTGTGAGGAACCAAAATTTGTCAATGGATCCTTTATCCAATATCAACAAAGCTTATTACATTTAGGGGTGTAATCGAGCCGAGACAACTCGCGAGTAACTCGAGATCGACTCGAAAAATACTCGATTCGACTCGATTTTAAACGAGTCGAGCTCGAGCTCGAGCTACTCGTGTAAGATGTCGAGTCGAGTTCGAGTTCTATGTTACTCGGCTCGTGAAGCTTGCGAGCCTTAACGAGCTTTTCTATAATTACATATATGCCCTTCAAGAATCAAGATTGTGTCTACAAGTTTTACTACAAATTTAGTGATTAAGTTGCAATATAAGTTAGTTTGCTATTTTTGTGTTTTGATAGTGACTTTTTCAAAAACTTGATTTTATTTAATATATACGAGCCGAGCCGAGCCGAGCCTCGAGCCTCGAGTTTTAGTGATCGAGCCGAGCTCGAGCTTGAATTTTGAGGCTCGGTCGAGCTCGAGCCGAGCTTCGAGCTCGAGTATTATATGTCGAGCCGAGCTCGAGCTTGTCAATACTCGACTCGACTCGGCTCGTTTACACCCCTAATTACATTGTTCAACAAAAACAAGTCATTCATCAAGTAAATAATCCTATTGCGTTTTTTGCAAATTTTAACAAGAAGCATGGTAAAAGTTCAAATTAAGGTTCAAGTTCTAGAAGGGACAACGGGAATGAGAATGGATTAACCATAATCACCTTTGAATTATTATATCATAAAATATTTATTTAGAAAAAAAATGCATGGATCATTTGAACTTTATAATGATTCTAAGATTCTTATGAGTGTGTTTTACTTTGTTGTGCACTCGGCCCACATGCCATGCCCATATGGCCATATTGCTTTCCCCAACCCACGACAATCCTCCGACATTATAAAGTAGCATTATTTACGATTTGATTGCGTTTTATATGAAAATCGTTTGTTTCACAAATATTGGACATAGATTTATATTTGCTTGGATACTTTAACTTTTACGTTGGTTAGTTAAAACTATCACTAAAAACTTATTCATCCCGTTCTCATTGGTGTTTATTTCTCAATGCTTATAACCAATTCATCATAAATTTTATCGCAACTTTAGTTTTGATTGCTAACTTTTCATGGACAAAATTGTAACACCATCGATTGCAAGCTCATTTGGTTCGGGTTCTTCTCAAGTGCTATGGAACAAAAGTTTGTGGCTAACCGACCCATATAATATCATTAGATGTTGATGCGTTTCTGAATAAAATCCAACATCAAGACATTTTATTCATTCACGAATCACGACTAAGTTATTTTTGGTCCATGTTTCTTAAGGATAAACATCGTACATACAAAATAAGATGACACAACACCTTTTATTTAGACGATTTATCTCATTAATGTGTTTGTCGTGGTCGAAAACACATTAATATGGACTAAATGAATATCTATGATGGGATAAATCGTCGAAAACACATTTAGTCCAAATCATCACACCATAACCCTAACGTGGTAAAAAACACGTTAATTCAAAATAATGTGTGCTCTACACTTCCCTTACTTGTATCCAAGATTAATGTGAAATCACATTTGTTTCTAGTATATCATAATAGCCTAAACTAGCTGCTAACACTAAAATCACATACGCTTACCAGGATTTCCTAAAATGACATTGCAACAATATTTCCATTCGAAAAAACAAGGAAAATCATTATAACAACAATTATCATTAGCTTATGAGGTACTGAAAAGAAAATTTGTGGATACCACATTTTGTAATCACATCTATAAAACGTCGTTAATATTTGAAGGTTTGATCAAGCATGGTTTGAATTGGGCTCGGGTTGTACTTACTAACTTGGGCTTACTTACGGACTTGAGTTTTAATATTGGAAGGTGATGGTTTTTTCACAATGAAATGAGGTGAAAATATTGCACACATGACACAACACGTCTTCTTGAGTTTTTACTTTAGACAGAACTCAGAAGCAAAGAAAAGTTAAATATAATATAGCGAAAATAGGTGTTGCTAGGCATTTTGAGAGAAGAACGAAGCAAACGATGATAATTAAAAAATATATATATAACTAATGTTACAATTACAAAATATCAAGTTGAAAATATCAGTGCAGTGATCGTGATACTTTCATCTATACCCATTTAGTTACATTATATAGGAACATGTTATACCATAAATGTTTAAAAAGCCAAAATTAGCTTATCTAATAAATAAATTATTGCAAAATATTGATAACCTAACACTGTTAATAAGGTCACACATTTTGTCTTGGTGACAATTTCCGGGGAAAAAAATGTTCAAACTGACTTAGCACCATTTAGCACCATGCTCTACTTTGTACGAGTAGAATATTTAGCCACCCACTTTAGAAAACAATACTACCTTTTTTTAAGAGCCTTCTCGGGAGGGGGGCTAAATGCTGACAATTGAATGAACTTTATATAATTAGGGTTGTGCTATTTTAACGGGGTCTACCCCCACCCTGCCAAACCCTCCTTACTGGTAGGGTACTGTTCATGTACTTATTTGCAGATTTTTTTTTTTTTTTTTTTTTTTTTTTTTTTTTTTTTTTTTTGCTGTTTTTATTTTGTTGTCACATCTTTTTTATGGGGTATTTTTTTGTTAAATTTTGTCCAAGTGCATAAGCACAAGCAGTTTTTGTCCAAGTGCACCAAGTGCATAAGCACACAAGCAGTTTTTGTTTAAGTGCATAAGCACACAAGCAGATTGCACACTTGCATTTAGCACACAAGCAGATTGCACACAGGCTCAGATTAACAATCATCATCGCCTATTTAGAACACAAGCAGTATTGCACTCAAGCAGTTTTTGTCCAAGAGCATAAGCACACAAGCAGATTGCACAAAGGCTCAGATTAACACGTAATCATCATCGCCGATTTAGAAAACCATTTGCACAAGTGATAAAAAAAGTTAGGCTCAGATATGAAGGTTACAAAGTGATAAAAATATCACTTTGCCATCCTTTCGATTATAAAACCAATCGTCATCGCCTTTTTTGTCTAAGTGCATATTGCACACAAGCAGAATGCACAATACCATATTGCAACCAAGATAGATTGCCCAAGTGCATAGATTCCACATTATACAAGTGAAACACATGTTTCACAATACTCACAATGTTCACAAGCCAAGTACCAACAGCAATAGTAAGATTCCCAAACTGCAGGAAGTCACAAGTGGAGGTAGGTAGTGAAACCTTGTGCACAGATTGCACAATACCACATTGCAACCAAGTTAGATTGCCCAAGTGCACAGATTCCTCACAATGTTCACAAGCCAAGTACCAAAAGCAAAAGTAAGATTCACAAACTGCAGGAAGTCACAAGGGGAGGTAGGTAGTGAAACAACCTCCTGATATATTGAGCCTCACCACAAGGCAGATTCACAAAGTAACCATCACCACAAACAAAGCAAAAATACTACCACCAAGTTACCACAAACAAATCAACTCTCTTCACAAATCCACACAAGCAGATTCACAAAGTAACCATCACCACAAACAAAGCAAAAATACTACCCCCAAGTTACCACAAATAAACCGACCTCTTGTATATATAGACCGTCATGGTTGGTTCATATGTTTACCCCTATTTTCTGCTCCAAACTCATCACATGGAATTGACCCCATTGTGATTGCGCGTGTGGGGGAGAACAGTGGTGCTCATTACATTTGTCTCAATCTAGACAGAGATTCTCCACTACCACATTACCACCCACAATGGAGGTGGTTCAAACAGCCAGTTGCAAACGAATGGGAAGCAATATATAACCATCGATGTATTTTTGTAAATGTTGTAAATGATTATTCATTTATTTAAATGTAAATTGTTTGTAAATGTTGTAAATGATTATTCATTTATTTAAATGTAAATTGTTTGAAAATGTTGTAAATGATTATTCAACATCGTTTAAATGTTAATTGTTTGAAACTTAAAAGTCTGCTTTTTGTAGAGTGTTAGTTCTGCACCAGTTATTATTACTTTGTTTAAATTAGTAATAACATTATTGATTGATGACGTAAATTATTATGCAAATTCCTTGGTCAGATGAGCCAAAGAATCCTTTCTGGTGCCAATGTAATAGAGGATTTATTATAGAACGGAAATCCTGGCAAGATGATAGTCGTGGGCGACTGTTTTATGCATGTCCTCTTTCAGTGGTAAATAATCATACGTTTGCTTAGTTATGTAAATAATTTGTTTGTTAAAAATATATTTCTTATTATTTTCTTAACATATAACAGCCAGGTACAAAAGACTATGGGTGTCGATACTTCAAGTGGAAAGATGAATTTGAAGCAGAGCACATTAATCAAGCCTCTTCTTCAACGCATTGCTCAAACTGCGTTGCTACACATAATGAGAACAAGTTGTTGAAGGCAAGAATAAAGGTGCTGGAGATGGAGTTAGAAATGGCAAGGAATCCTGAGGATCACGCTTGTCAGTCAAGTGCCCGGCTCCATGATCTTTTAAATGAAATGAATAATCTTCATATGTCGTAGATGTTGGTGTTTTTAAATAACGTTGTCGTTTAATTTAATCATAACATTTGTTGTTGAAGTTATTTAGTGTGGTAATATTTAACGTGCTATTATACAAACAAAATAATTATACAAAACAGTATACATATACAAAACATTATTAAACACAAATATACCAAACATTATACATATACAATACATTATTATACATACACAATCTTTTATATATAAACACAAAAACAAAAACAAAAAAAAAAAGAAAAATAAAAGCACTAAACGACAAAACTGCAAAAAAAAAAAAAAAAAAAAAAAAAAAAAAAAAAAAAAAAAAGTACACCCCTAATGGGGTAGCCCCCGTTTGACTAGAAAACTAGCCACCGTCTTTATAGACCAAGCCATAATTAATTGCACCACAATTGTCATATTACGTTTAATAAAGAAAAATATTATGCCATGCATAAAATGTTACCATTCAAGGTAACCCGTATTGGACTCCTGCGGACACAGAGTCCAAACTTACTCTTGATGGTGACCTTGTATCAAATGCTATCATGTATCGCAGTTTAGCTGGTGCTCTTCAGTACCTTAGGTTTACGCGACTCAATTTATCTTTTGCGGTTTAACAAGTGTGTCTTTACATCATTACATCATGACCACGCGACATCATTTACTGCTCTTAAGCGCATTTTACGTTATGTTCATGGTACTATTGATATTGGCCTTATTTTCATGTTTTTTTCCACTGCTCGACTTATTGCGTATATTAGATGCTGACTGGGCTGGTTGCCCGGTCATGCGACGTTCTACAGCTAGATATTGTGTGTTCCTTGGGGATAACTTACTCTCCTAGTATTCTAAACGCTAAGCTACGTGGTCTGCTCGAGTGTTGAAGCTGAATACATGGGTGTTGCTAACGTTGTTGTTAAGACTTGTGGGTATGAAACTTATATTACGTGAGCTGCATGCACCTATTTTTACTGCTACTCTTGTTTATTGTGATAATTTGAGTGTTGTTTATATGTCTGCTAATCCAGTTGTTTAACATCAGCGAACCAAACATATTGAGATTGATAAAATTTCATTCGCGATTTTGTGGCATCAGGTCAAAAGTGCATGTTTTGCATGTTCCTTCTTTGTTTCAATATGCTTGTATCTTCACCAAGGGTCTTCTAAGTGCATTATATCAGGAATTTTTCTCATGTTTGAACGTTCGGAGGCCTCATGTTCCAACTGCGAGGGTGTATTAGTTGAGTACTTTATCAAGATTAGGCCTATTTATATTGTTTAGCATAGTTAGAGCACTAGGTACGGTAAGCCATAGGGCACGTTATGGTCCTATGGAGCGACCCTATGGCTCGGACCTATACCCCAACCTGGCCCTTATACGACCTCGCGTCGTCAGCACTGGCCGAAGTAATATATATATATATATATATATATATATATATATATATATATATATATATATATATATATATATATACTTTTTTTTTAAATTTCCCACCCTTCATATGCAATGCTAAGTTTTGTTGGGGGGGGGGGGGGGGGGGGGGACATTGGAAGCTTATGAGCTAGCCTTTTTTTCTTTTCAAAAAAGAATCATTTTTATCTTTTAAAATCTTACAAAAACCCTTTAAATTATTAATTTTTAACACACACTTGAACCTGCACATCCCAACAATACTTTTCTTTATTTCTACCTCTAACTCACAAAAATGATCTCAATCAATCTTCATGGATAAATCAATGATCTCCAACCCGCAAAATTAAATACTAAATTCCTCATCTTCATCTAATCCAAACACACAATCATCCGCAAATTCTATTACCTAAAATGTTAACCAACTTTCACCATTTGGTACGTCATGCCAAATCCTAAACCATATTACCAACTTTAACCAATTTGCTACGCTCAAACAACTTCAACTATTCGCCCAATTTCAACTTTAACAACTCCAACAAATTCAAATTTCCCAATAACAATAACAACAAACTCAACAACTATACCAACCCTAATTTTCCCATTGACAATACCAATGAACCCAACAACATCCCTACAACCCAACAATTTGAAGTCGAGGGGCCGTCGTCTCCCAACCGGGGAAGAACCTGAGCTATTTTGAGATGATGCTTTGCCGCGTCCATCCGGAAAAGAACAAAAGTCAAGAAGTCAATGATCTTTAAACTCGTCAACAACTTCTTCTTCACAAGAAATGTTGCAACAACAAGTCGCTTTAGACAGTGAGGCGAAGATGAAAGAAATATGAAACAAGACTAAGGCGAGAGTACAATTAATAAACGCTTTAACAAGCAACGTGGACACGAAGATGCTTGCAGTCAACACTCGAAGGGATGGATCCGATTGATTTTGCGGCTATTATCGAGGAGACCAAATGTGAAATTTGAGCCAAAATCTTCACTAAAAGTCCAAAGCTAGGTTAATTCGCATACTTTTATTTTATTGATGGAATTCTAAATTTAGTTTAATTTGGGTTTTATAAATGAAAAAAAAATGAAAAAAAAATGTGAGGCCCGAGAGTGTCCTATAACATGAGTGATGAGGGAGACTATTTTTATGTTAAGTTATACTGTTATAGGTTATGAGTTATAGGCTTTTAGCCTTATAGGAGTAAAAGCTGACGTGACAACACAATTTGCTATAACACCGCCGTATAACCTGTATTGCACCTTGTGCTCTTAAACGCTTAGCCCACTACATCTAACTTTCTATCCAAACAATATACTTGTACTATATATCTTAATTATTGATAATAAGATATGCATGAGACTTACAAAAAATAATAAACCACCTCAAAATGGTCAAATTCCATTTTATACATCATTTATATAATCTCATATAAGGGTATTGTAACCCTGTGACTAACTGTAATAAGCCTCGTATGACGCACTTGAGAAAGAAATTGCCGCGTTTGTAATAAAACACCACCTCCACTTGATGCGTCTCTTTGATCCAGTTTTTGAGAACACGATCCTTCATAGTTGTGTAAAGAGAGGAATCTTTTTTTATTTGTGCGAATATTTGTAGGGTATATTTATGTTTAAGTTCGCTATGTTTGGGGTAGTGAAATTAGTTTTCCTATTACATTATGTTTGTTTTGATATTGGTGATGGAGAGAGAAGTTGATGTGGCGGTCGTGTTTGCGATGACTATTACACTTAAGGCTAAGTGCTTGATTATTGAAGCTTGAAAATTTATGGCATAGAACAAGTACAATAGGGTGTAGAATTGGTGTCACCACTTAGCCACTTTGGCAATTATGCGCGAATATGTATATTGTTATATTTATTGTGGGGAACATCCTCCTTAGCCGGCTGTCGAGTTAGTCTTATTTCATAAGCTCGACATTGTTTCTCATATGCTATCTTGGTTGAACCAGTTCCTTTACTTTCAGGTTTACCTTCAGAAAAATATACGATTTTTTTTAACGATGAAATTTTATTAAAAAAGAAAACTAGCAAGGAGCTAGCAAATTACATGAGAGATTTTAACAAATCAGTCAAACTATAAGACATACAACCTCTAAATTCAATCTAAGAAAAAGAGTACAAACGAATATTATCAAAAATGTCACTTTTTCTCAAGGATTGAGAGTTAAAGATGACACTATTACGATACCGCTAAATGTACCACAAGGATACCACAATGATGACGAACAAACGATGAGACTTCTCCCTAGACAAGGGTCCACGAACTTAATCAGTCTCTCCAATGATCATTAGAAACGAATTATCACACCACACATGAACGATCCTCCAAATATATTTAGCGATGCCACACTCATAGAAGCTATGATGGTTGGATTTAAAATTAGCGTTACAAGTCGGACAAGATATCCCCGGGATTTCTAGCCCCTACACGAGAGATTAAGACGATGCTGGAGCCTGTCTAACTTCAAACGCCACAAGAAAATATTTAATTTATGAGGGATAGATTTGTCCCATGTCGACAGTGTGTCCAAAGAAGGCAATAGTCGGTCATTAATAAGATGACGAGTAGCTCCAACAGAAAAAACACCATCATTGGCAAGAGATCAAACACATGTATCTATATTTACACCAACATTTACATGGCTTATCTTGAGAAGCATATCTCTTAGGTAGTCCGATTGATGAATGCCCAGCTCACATCTATACCAGTTCCAAGACCAGTCCCTGTTAGAAATACGGTCACAACTCATGCAATCCTTATCTTACTCCAAACAAAATAATCTGCTGAAACGAACCTAAAACGAATAGTTACCTAGTCAAGTGTCTTTCCAAAAACGACTGAGAGAACCACAACCTACTTGGAAGCGAATGGAATCAGCAGGAAGAATACTACTCGAACGTAAGTAATTAGAAGACCCAACAATCTTTGCCCATATGCCATTATATTTACACCCGTCTTCATCGAAACCTCCTTGTTGCTCGTGCAGTGCTTTAATGACTTTAACCCAAAGGATATTCGGATTTGAAAACATTCTCCAATGCCATATTTGGAGTAAAGAAAGGTTAAACGATTTTAAACTGCCATTTTCTAGACCACCTTTGTCAAACGAGGATAAGACATTAGACCATTTCAACCATGAAATCTTTTTCGCGTCTTGAGAATATCCCCAAAAGATGCATAAATTCTCTCCATAGATTTTAAAACAGATTCAGGGGCTTTGAAAAATGAAGAGGTAGTAGATTACAAGACTTCCAAGAACCGCCTTAAGTAAAGTAAGACAACCACCATAAGAGAGGAGATTCGCCTTCCAAGAAGAAAGCTTCACGTAAAACCTATCAATCAAAGACTTCCAATTCGCAGTAAGATGCATATTAGAGCCAATGGGTAAGCCAAGGAACCACATCATAACCCGTATTAGCGACCATAAGATTGACGTCTTCAGATGAAACACCAATGCCATATACATTAGACTTGTGAAAATTAATTTTTAGGCCTGATTCTAGATAAAAAAAAAAAAAAAAAAAAAAAAAAAAAAAAAAAAAAAAAACTGTAAGACGTGAATAATATTATCCATATCATGGGATTTTACCTCATTCACTCCCCGGTTTAACATATTTTTATATCTTGATGCTATATTCTATGAATTTATCAACATTTCTACTTACCTAATTCTCAATAATAATAATAAAGGCACAAATTTACCAATTTTTTTAGACCATATGTAATAACAATTTTAACACTATGGCAAGTTGAAGACGCGTTTTTTGCATATTACGCTCACTCCAAAGACGTGCAATGGATGTTGTTTGGGAGTACTCGGCCGTTTAGACGACAGAGTTGTGTAATTGTTGTAGTTGTTGTTGTGTGCATTTTTATTAAATGGTTTTTGTGAGTTATATTGATGTTTAAGTGTAGTATGTTTTATTGGTGAAGTTAGTTGTCTTATTACACTCAATTAGTGGTGAAGTTGGTTGTATAGAGAGAAAGGTGATGTGGTGTTGAAGTGATGGTGGTGAATGCAGTCTTGGGTTTCCATATAAGATTCCTAGGTATGGTCACGAGAGACCCATGCCAAGCCGAGTTGGCACGACGCCAAGCCCATGTGACCACACCACTCCCCTTAGGCGTCAAGGCGTGGGTGACCAATTTGGCTTGCGGCAGATGAAGGAAATTTGCATTTTATACACTTTAATTTCACTCTATATAAACCTCATTTACATAACCATTTTTATACACAAACTAAAATCTTTCACTTCCACTTCTATTTTCATTTCGTTACTATATCATAAAAATCCATCACAATTCTATCCACAACCACAAAACGAACAAGCACCACAAAAAAACCAACGAAGAAAAGGCAATAGACCCAACACTAAAACGACTGTGGGATTCTCAAAGATTAACGCTCGTTGGACTCCCCAAGAGGAAATGTTATTAGCCGAGTGTTATGTTATTTCCGCGGATAACCAAGTCTAAGATGACCAAGATGAGCCATCATTTTGGTTCAAGATTCTTAATGAGTTCAACAAATCTTCTTTACAAAAATGTACCAAGGTTATGTTGACGGTGAAATGGGTAACGTTGAACGGTAATTACTAAAAGTTCAGCTCTATCTATAAACGTTTAAAACGTTTCAATAAAAGTAAGGAAAACAAGGTCGATTGAACTGTTGTAGGTGTTCGTTTCGTGACGAGACAAAAGAAAAAGCGTTTACTCAAAACGGGCCATGGGAAATTTTGAAAAAAAATGCTCCAAGTGGGATGCGAGCCTGTTGATTCGATTGATGTCAACAGACATGCGTAGCTATTCGGAGATGATCAGAGACAACGTACCCCCGACAAACTATGTCTCACGAAAAAAAAAACTAAATCGGAGACTACGTCGAGCACTACGAGGTGTAACCCGCAAGATTTTGAGGAGACTTTACAAAATGAATTTAGACTCAAACAAGAGGCTACTCAAGAGAAGTACACGGTGACTAAAGGGAATGACACGACAAAGAAGTTGAAAGAAATCAAGTTTCTTAGCACTAGCACCGCGAGGTTATCAGAGAATGATGAATTTATCATCAACATGTAAAAAGAAGAAATCTGACAGAAATATAGACGTGATATGTAGTCGCCTACGTGGCTACGTTATCTTTTTTCGTATTCTTTTTTCGTATTATAATTTATATTCTTATTTTCATGAATGAAAATTATTTGGTTTCAATAAAATAGAAAATAAAATAAAATGGTGAGACCTAAACATGGGTTTGACTTGAGAGTATATTTTGATGTGTGAGTGATTAAGAAAGTAAAAAGTAAAAATAATGAAATGACATGACTAGGGATGGCGAAAAACCCGAATCCGACGGGAAAATCCAAAACCCAAACTAATTGGGGCGGGGCGGGTCATGCTAATTGGGTTACTAGGCGGGTTTGAGGCTTAAACGTGGATTTTAATCGGGTTTGAGGTGTGGAGTGGGGAATCCCCGCCGCCCCCGCCCGTATAATATATACACATATACAAATATATCTACACATATATAGTATTTTCTTATTATTTATGTAATAAAAAATTACTCTATTTTTTTTAGATTGCAAAATTGTAATAATAAAAACTCGTTTAGTGTCATATTTTTAATTTTTAGCGGTGTAATTTATTACTCCCTCCGTCTCAAAATTATTGTCCCCTATTGACTTTTTCGATCTTTATTTCTCAACTTTGACTATAAATATTTTTGTTTGTGTTATACAATTTTTGATAAAAATTATACCAAATGAAAATAAATTTAAATCTCAATCCGTTCATATATTTTGTATCAAGTATTATGTAATATAAACAAAAATACTTAAAGTCAAAGTTTAAAAGTAAAGACTGAAAAAATCAATAGGGGACAATAATTTTGGGACGTGAGAGCATTATTTATGTATAATATTATCGTTGAAAACTTAATAAAGTTTGTTTGTAATTAATTATTAATAGATTCTTAATTGATAAAGTTATTGTTAACGGTCTAAAAATAATAATAAATGTGAAGTTGGGCGGCTTTGGTCGAGAATTGCATCGAAAGAGGACACCCTTTTAAAATCCCCAATTAATATGGGACGGTTTTGAGGAGCATCACGCCCTGACAAGACCCCCTGATTAAATACCAATAGGGATGAAGGCTGGTTTAGAGAGAACTTTAATAATCGATGTTGAGAATATGGATGATCGCCCCGCCTCAAATCACATCCCTTAAACATGACATGACGCGCATATAACTTTTCGGCTTGAGCCACTATTCCCGGTGCTCGCGGCTTCACGCTCAAAACGGTGGTTGGCAACTTGGCATTACCTAACTAGTTGCATGCTCTGCAATACAGCTTGTACCCTCTTCAGCAAAACTTGTACATTTCTATTCTCAAATGGGTATTCCACAAAATGATCTAAAGTGGGGTCCACAAAAAGATCACTGGGGTCATATTGCGTGGGAATTTATTAATTTGTTAGATTGAAAACTGTCTTTCTTCCCCACTTTTCACATCTTCATCATCTTTAATCCAAATACACCAAATATCAATCCAAACAATCAATAAAATATATTTAAAAAGATAAATGGGTAGATTGTTTTTAGTAACATTAGAGGGAAAGATTTACAGTTGTAAACACTGCAAGACTCATCTTGCTAATTGTGATCACATTGTTTCAAAGGTTGTTTTTTTACATATATTTTTTTATGCTTTTGGATAATCTTGATCTGTTGTTTTTGATGAATTATGATGATCTGTTTATGGGTTTTGTAGATAATTGTGTAATGAATAATACCCATGTTTTAGTTTTTGATTTAATTGATTTGATGATGTTTAATTGAATCAATTGCATTGAAGTGTGTTTATGTGAAGAAATGGGGATAATTTGAATATTTGTAATGATAAATGAAATGAATTTTTTAAAAGTATAGCATTTTTGACAGTTATATAGTACCCAGTAGCTTGTTTGATCAGAGTAATAAGCTGTTATAAGAAACTGATCTTATTTTGTTAGCTATGGAATGAGTAAATAAGATGTTATAAATTTTTTTTGGAAGGATCACAAAATATTCTTTAGTGGATTCTTTAATTTTCAATAATTTCGCTGACAGGTGTTTACGGTATGTGTTTTTTTTTCAGTCCTTTCATTGTAGGCATGGGAAAGCTTATCTCTTCAGTAAGGTGTAAGTTTTCATGCCTCGTGTAGTCCGTTTGTTAATGTTGTTTGTTTCTAAATGTTTCTGTCATTTTCTTGATAATGTAGTTGTTAATTTTCAAATTTTGATGATTTTTCAATGAAGTTTGATAATGTGGGTAGATTTGATGCTTGGTAACATCTTGTTTGACATTATTGTCCTTACGGTGTGTTTGGTAAAAGTAGGAGTAGTAGCTGGCCGTTCGCAGCTTCTTAAAGAAACATTGGAAAAATGAGCATTCCTAAAAAATAGCAAAGCTCACCGCTCCTTTTCCAAACGAACAATAAAAATCAAAAAGCTCATTGCTCACCGCTCATCGCCCTAAAATGCTCCAAAAAGCTCCGCACCAAACATAGCCTAAGTGTTTGGAGTAATGGTTTGGAAATGGAAATTCAAATGGAAATGATTGAGCGTGTTGGTTTAAACCCATGGTTTTGATATTTAGGAATCGCGTGTTTAGAAATTGATTTCCATTCTCATTTCACTAGCAGTTTCTTGATTGCAAAACCACCTTAGCTTGTGATCACCGATATTATTCATCTTGGTTAGTTAATCGGATATCCTTGGGTTATAGCTTGGGCCCTACAAATGGCATGAGATATGTGGGATCACGTTTTGGATTTTGTTGAGTCATGATGAGGTATCAAAGTGCAGTTTGGACACCTTTTTGTATATTATAGTTCACAGCTTTTTTCATGTTTTACAGAGCAAATGTGACAGTTGGAGTCAAGGAAGATAGAATGATGATGACTGGGTTACACACTGTTGCGGACATTTTCTGTGTCAAATGTGGATCAGTTGTTGGATGGACATATGTAAGATCTCGTAGCTTTGAGTTTTTGTCATTTTCTAGATCACGACATTTTCTCATTTTGTGGGTTTCATGTATATGAAAGTAAGAAGACAAAGATGTCATTTTGATACCAATTTCATAGATGGAACCCTCAAACTGGAGATAATTTAATGAAACCTTAGGTCCAAGGTTTATCATACATGGAACCTCATATGTATGGTATAAGAAGATGTGAAATTGTAGTTTTTTTTATTTTAGCTCTTAAATTTGACGGCTACATGAGGAAAATGAATAAAACCTTAGGTTGAAGACACATATAGGTTCTAATCGTTTTCATCATTTACCATTTTGAATTTGCGGGTTCTATTCTTCTAAAGTGGAAAGAAATTAAGATTTGACTATGGATTCTATTTTCACTTAAATGTAGAGGGGGCAAGGTTGAGTGAGTAAGGGCAGTTGAATAACAGGTTTAAACAGGGTTGGGGTGAATCACGTAATTGTTATCACTGTTTGAAATGGGCGAACTTAATGACTTGCCCTTTTGAGACGTTCGACCAATTTGACCCATTCCCTTTTTAGGCTTTTTGCCATGGTTTATGTAGACAAACTAATGAAACCCTAGAGTTTATCATTTATGTGCACTGCTGTAAGAAATTTGAAGTTGATCTGTGACTTTCAGGAAACTGCCCATGAAAAGAACCAAAAGTACAAGGAGGGAAAATCAGTTCTGGAGCGGTTAGTATGCGACTAACTTTTTGTGGTGTATGAACTTTACACGAGCCAAAGTTTAATGTAATCATTCTTAAATTATGCAGGTTTCAGCTTTCAGGGCCGGATGGAACCAATTACTGGGTTAGTCATGAAGCACAGATTGCTCGAAGTGAACAAGAACAAGTTTGATGATCAATCTGCATTTGAAATTGTAAATTCTTCCACCCCTTGTCTTTGTAATGTGATCAGTAATGAATTTGTGGATTGGTGCTTTGCTCTCTTCTATGATATATAATAATACAAAGTTATAACTTATAAATATTATATTCTGATGTCTGGAAAATATTTTTTTTTTTCTCCTGAGATTGACGATAAAATGTTTACTTACTATTTTCAAAATTTCAAGCGGAATGCCACATTTGTTTGCATCTCTGATACTGAATTTGGTTATAGAAAAATTACATCTTATGTTTCTTGATCATCTTTTGCATACTGATCTAACTTTTTCGTCTCAAAGCAAAGCATTTTGGAACGAAGTTGTGCATAATAATCATTAAGATGGTATCCTATAAGAACATTTAGGGAATATAAGTAGGAATGACATAACATTTGTAATTAGCTTCTTATAAATGGGTATAATCCTTACTTTTTTGAGTAATTATCAAGATTCACACATGTTAAAAAAATAAAATAAAATAATAATAAATAAATTAAGATTCACACACAGTTGATAACTTTTGAAGGAACAAGAAACCATTTGTTTGTCTGTTAGTCAAGCATTCCTTCTTAAAAAAAACAAACATTATATAATTCAGATTTAAACTTTTCCACCTCATATTCAAAAACTCAAAGCTTCTTAACAATCAAACTGGACAATAGTTACCTCAAAGATAATCTATCAAAATGATATAACAGATCATATCATAAAACCTTGTAAATCGTAAATTTTCGACATTACATAACATTAACCAAAGCAATTTGGTGTAATAAAAACTCTCGTGTTTAGTTACCTCAAAACTCCTAATTCTTGGCTTGCGAGGACTTCTCTTTCGTGATCTTATCGGCTTCTTTTCGAGCTTGCATTATCATAAACATCTTGAACATTGGATCTTTGTCAGCATGTAAAACCTCACCATAATAATGTTTATTAGCATTCATACATTTCAGTAAATCAGAGGTAACTTGAAAACATTTGTTGACAATATTTTCATCATTCTTTTCCCCTTCTTCAACACATTGTTTATATTTTATAAATGTTTTCTCACACTCACCCTTATTCATAAAACAGGAAAAACATCCATTATCTTTGTGAAAATTGTCATCACAGGGTGATGAAAAATGTGCTCCCATTGATTTCAACTGAATCAAAGCCTCTGTGGACTCTTAGGATTAATTTTTTTTATGGACATTATCGATATGATTTTCTAGAGATTTTATATTAGATTAATGTGACTTGAAAAGCACGAAGCATGGCTTGGGATTAATTTTGACAAATATTGGATTTTCGTAAGGAGGTGATCTTTAAAATTATTTCCTTAATATCTGATACAATAATATCAACTAAGCCTTTAATAAATCACATTGTTGCTTTTACAAATAAAGAAGCTATTATTGTTGCCTTTACTTGAAGTAACTTTTTTTTTTTTTTTTTTTTTCCTTTTATTTACCTGAAGAAGGATAAAAAGGGCATAAGGGCGTGATTGGTAGAAAGTTTTGGTGTGTGTGTGGGACGGGGGGGTTGGGGGGTGGGAGTGGTGTTGAGGAATGGGTAAGGTAATGAAATAAAGTGCTTGGTTGACTATAATGCAATGACCCATTACCCAATACCCAATAAATTGGGGGGAATTTCATTACCATTGTCTTTCCTTTTCTCATTACCGAGTTTGAACCAAGCACACCCTAAGTTTTCTTGTGTTAAAAGTTTGACAAGTATTTTGGTAATAGTAAACTAGTAATCGATGATATTCACCCTCCATCTAAAGAACATCAACACCCAAATCAAAAATTGAAACTGAATATTCAAGTCTTTGGAATTTGTTAGAACTCGACTCGACCACCTTAGCTTAAGCTCGGGCTCATTAGATAGCTTGGTGAGCCTTGACGATTCAAATTGCTCAACTCGGGCTCCATTAATAATTTCCCAAAATAAAGTTAGAAGGAAGTAGGGTTTTTTTATGATTCAGAAACTATCAAAGATATGATGATCTTCTAAAAGAAGAAGACAAGCCCGAACTTATTTTGACATAGATGTTGGTACAATTATGCATGCTGGCCTTGGTTAGATGGTTGATGACTTCTAAAAAAGATGGTTGATGACTTCTAAAAGGATCGAGTGTGGCTGTTGCTTACAAGAAACTACTATGTGCAAGAATGAGTAACGTTTGATAAAGTTGCCGAGTAAGATGTTTTCACAATCTTGAAAAGCAAAAAAGTTCACTTGATCGTCTTACTGCGCAAAGATATTTTTATCTTTTATTTTATTTTTATTTTTTTTGGTAAAAGGGATTACCTCGGTAAAATATATTAATCACAAAAAATTAAGTACAATAGAATGTGACTGAAATACAACATTAATCTCAAACAACGATTGAACATCCGCAACACATATGTGACATGCCACAATACGGGAAACAACTAGCTAAATACACTAACTAATAAACCAATAGGAAAGAACCACTTCAAGGAACAAGTATCCCTAAACCGAGCCATCAGCTGCAAACTAGGAGTATAATACGCCATATGAGACTGCCTCCTTAAAAAACCTTCTCGAGAAAAACTCATTGGGAAAAACCTTGGATAAGGAAAAAATAGTATAGCTCTCAAATGGCACTCCACTTTCAGAACATAACCAGAGACGATCACTTCCAAGCGGCTTATAATCACCCGACGACCACATCTTCAAAAGAGCATAACGAACAGGAATCATCAATGATTAGACTGGGATTCGAGAATTAGGCAGCTTCCAGAGATGCAAGAGCACCTCCACGCTATTCGTCTTCTTAAAGGTACAGGAAAGTAGCTTGAGACACGCAGTAGACTTGATCACATCTATAATTATATAACTTGATCTTCGACCTCTAATGATTCTTGAAAAGTCTATTGTTCCGTTCTTGCCATATGAAATAACAAGAAGCCGCATATATATAAACACAAGCCAACATATTCGGGAAGATAAGGAAGTTTTAGAGGTTGGTATATGAGGTGAGCCATCACCTTAGAGCAATTTGAGCTACTGACCGGTAAAGGTTGCTCCTTCGTATATGTTTGAGTCACAAGAACAACCTTTATATCAAATAAAACATAATCCTCGCCTCTTGGAGTATCAGGTCTCAAATTTTATCCCAACAGTTGGTGTAATAGAAAACAAACTCATGATACAACACAAAGTTAGCTAGCAATCAAGTAATAACAAAGTTTATCATCTTTTTTTCCCATGATAGACTTCCTCGTGTTTAGCTACTTTAAAAACTCCTATTCCTTCGTATGCGAGGACATATTTCTTCTAATCGACCATATCAGCAGGGGCGGAGCCAGAAGATGTGCACATTGGGTTCAAAAAACACACGCACAGGCCACAGAAAGTTGTGTATGTGACAATGTTAACACACAACTTGAACAATAAAGTATCATGTAAACTGCACGGACATTTACATGTACACAGTAACACAGCCTTAAAACATAGCTAGCTCCAAAAAGAAAATGGCATAATAAGAGATATCTGGCATTTCAAAATAAATACATTAACTCTATTTACCCAATCACAACACAATGTCGAAATACTCATCGTCTATTGGCAATCTATGTACAGAGGGGGGCTCGATCAAGGGGTGTGCAAGTGCTGCCGTCGCACCGGGCCTCTACTTAAAAAGAGCCACATTTTTCTTAGTCTTGTATATAAATACGTTAGATATTAAACATATATGATGTGTGTAATTCAAGTTTACATGCAATTTCTCTCTAATTTACAAGTGTAATGGGCCTCCTTGCCGTTATTGCCTAGGGCGACCGAAAGCACGGGACCACCCTGGTGGTAAGCAAATAAAGTGTAGCTTAATGCCATCAACAATTAAGAACTCAAACAACACAAATCAGTAAAATATAAGGGCAAATCAAACACAAGTGGTAAGGAAAAATAGAGAAATCAACAAATTGCAAAAGGAAATCAACAATACATGTGATGAAAATTACAAAATCACACCCCAGGGGGTTCGTGATTAGATGTTCATGCTAAACTGCCCGATTTTATAGGCATATCAGTAGAAATTTTTGAGAGTTTAGTGGGTTCGGTTGAAGAACCTCGTCCAAGGGTAGCTCCACCCTTGCTTATCAGCTTTTCTTTGAGCATGCAAAAACATGAGTAGCTTAAAGCAAGCAATGTCTTTTTCAGCTTTCCTAATAGCATCTTCAAAAGCTCCCATACGTTTCAAAAACGACACTACCTTAATTCCAGTAGATTTTTCAGCTTGCAAAAACTCACCATAATGATCTTGGTTAGCTTCCATGCATTTTCTTAAATCAGAAGTAACTTGAAAACATTTGTTGACAATATCTTTATCATTTTTCTCTCCTTCTTCAACACATTGTTTCCATTTGATGTATGTTTCTTTACACTCACCTTCCTTCATATGACATGTAAAACATTTAGCAACTTCATTGTGAAAGATATCATCACAAGATGATGAAAAAGATTTTCCCATTGTTGAAGCTTTGTCAACTTAATTGAAACGCTCTTGTGAATTAATTTTGTGATTTTAATATATATGGACTTCTTTAAGTTATTATGAACTGCTAGAGATTTTATATTACATGAGTGTGACTTGAAAAACAAGAAACGAGAAAAAAAATCGAATTTTGGTAAGGAGGTGATATCTATACTATCTATAAAGAGAAAACGGTCAAAGTGAAAAAGTGAAAAAGTGAAAAACTTAATCTTGGTCAAACTAAAAAGTTCAGTCATCGATCTAAAGAAACTTACATTATTTTCGGAAAAACTTAAAAATTTAATCATCTATCTAAGAAAACTTACATTATTTTCCGAAAGCATATGTATATCTGAAACTATTAACACACTATTAATACACATTGAAAACCGGGTTGATCCGGGTCACTTCAAACTGGGTGGGTTGACCGGTTTAATTTGACATTTTTTTACCTAATCCGACGGGTTGATCGGTTTAATTTGACCCGTTTTTTCGACCGGAACGTTTTCAACCGGTTGAACCGTCCGGGTCAAAACGGGTTTTAAAACATTATCCCAAATTCTTAAAATTTTATTATTTTGAGTTTATAACCCACAAACTTTTTTTTATCAATGAAACTATCTGTCGCTATAAAATCCCGTTGCTATGCACGGGTACTCGTCTAGTGATACCTAATAAAAAAAGTATTGGCCTCGCAGTAACATATATTGCCCAATCTTTACTATCTATAAAGAGTTAATGATACTTTTTGAAAACTTAAAAGGGTTAAAATTGAGTAATATTAATGGATTTGTATATACTTGATTAAAAATGAGAAAAATATTTATCACTAAATTAATATTTTAAATATTGTTTAATCTTTAAACTTTTATTATTTTTCGTACTGTTTTGTCCCAATAACTACAAATTAAACATGTAAGTTTTGCATCAACGGTCAAATCAGAATCACAATTTCGCAAGTATAATTATTTGCCGCTATACACCGTCGTTTTACGCGAGAATTATTTAGTCAAATAGAATTTATGGACATATATAGGATCTGAATAGCTAACCTTTTACAAATAAAATTAGTTTCTTAACAATACATACGCATGCTAACGCCAGCAGTATTAAAAAAAAAATAATGATCACAAGATTCAAAGAGGTATAAGTTTGCAGCAATAGAAAACTGGATCATATACATACACAAGAGAATCAAACAAATCCATATTATGAAACTACTAATTAAGTTGAGATCCTTAATTGATACTATATATACATTCAAACCATGCACTATAACTAAACAAGAAAAACACACGATACCAGTATAACCTTGTTGATATGTGGAATCATTTGAAGCCGAATATGGGTGTTGGCCGGGTCTTGAACGGAAATGACCGGGTCTAACCGGATATGACCCGGTCTTGGCCGGAAATGACCGGGTCTTGACCGGAAATGTCCGGATATGACCGGGTATAGCCGGGTCTTGGCCGGATATGACCGAGTATAGCCGGGTCTTGACCGGAAATGACCGGGTCTAACCGGATATGCCCGGGTCTTGACCGGAAATGACCGGGCATAGCCGGGGTTTGGCCGGATATAACCGGGTCTAACCGGGTTTTGGCCGGATATAACCTGGTCTAACAGGAAAAGTAGAATGCCTTTGACTGGACACTATCATACTAATGTAGGTGTCTTGACTGGACACTATCATACTAATGGTGGTTTTCTTTAGCACTTAAATAAAAAATGATCGGTCTCATGTTCGAGTCATTTAGTGAATTAGTGGTCACTTGTTTTCTTCTTCTGGTTTTTATTTCGGTTATCAGTCACAGAAAACACTATCAGTCACTTTCCACCTCAGCGTCTGTAACACCCCAACCCGGCATGGGTCCGGAGCGCTACAGTATAATGACATATCAAAGCATACAACGCAAGCGGAAGACTTTAAACATAAAGTTACAAAGGAAAAATCTAAAAGTACAAAAGGAATACTAAAACTATAAAAGAAAAGAAGATACAAACTAAACCAAGTTTAATCTAATCCAAGTCCAAAACTAGTCCAGATGTAAATGGGCTTCTAATCATCGGGGTAGTCCACTAACGCTCCTATGCACTCTTCACCCAACCCAGCTTCCAACCTAAAACCTGCCGCAGGAAAAGAAATGCGGCTGAGCTTAAAAAGCCCAGTGAACAGATATATAACAAAACAAACGGATAAACAAAACACATATAAGTATGAGAAATAGGACATCATAAGCTTCTGCTGATAGGAATGTCATCTGTCAAGTGCATAAGAGATCAACGATAACTGAATAAATATCATAATTCAAATGAATAATGAGTATGAAGAGTCAAGTGATAATATGAATCATATAATAACCAGAGTCAAAAAGCACGTATCAACAAAGGCTTGTCTACCCGAGCCACTCGAATAGACACAAAGAAATATAGGAAAGCCACGAGCCGACCTACCAGAGCCACTCGAATAGGTCTCAAATCACATAATCACATATCTGTCAATTCATAGGGTGTACATAGAGTAGCTAACTCCAATGTACCAGAAGTGAAAGGGGTACAAGGTACGTACAGCCAGTCACTGTCTTCTCAGAACAAAACAGAACCTAGGATGCATCCATACACTCCTTGAATCAAACAAAATACACATGCCAGCTCATGACTGGACACATATATAACTAGTTGGCCATAGTGCACATATATCAAACAGAAGGGAATGCCAGGGATCAATCACACCTCCCCAGAAAGTGTCATGTCAGTGGTGCCATCACTAACACACCCATGGTACCTCCATGAGTAGAATAAAAACTCGAGCATAAGAACAAAATCATATCAAACAAAGCATATCCATAACAAACAAATCATATCATAATCAAACAGAATCTCAACGAGGAGATAGTAATCATGTAATCAACAAAATGGATAGCAACGAATCATATCAAAGGGATCATAGCAAATGCTTATATCAATGAATTATATCATAGCAACCGAATCAAAGTCAAGGATTAAAAAGTCATGAGAGAGAGAGAGAGAGAGAGAGAGAGAGAGAGAGAGAGAGAGAGAGAGAGAGAGAGAGAGAACACCCTTACTGAAAGAGGGTAGAATATATGTACCTTAAACTGCAAACGAAACCATATCAGAAAGCATAAGGATCGAGAGTTACTCCTTCTTCACCGAATCTACACGGATTAATGATTGCTTATTATTTAATGCTCATTTTAAATTAGATTACTCATTTTAGGTTTTTTTCTATTTTTAGTAACTTTCCACTTTTCGCAAGTTTCCCGAATTTGCAAGTTTTCATATTTAGTAAGTCTTCCGAAATAGTAGTTTAATAATTTAAAATTATAATTGACAATTAAATGTATTTAAGAGTTTAAAAATGCCTAATATAATAATTTAAGGTTAAATATGTCAATTTAGTAAGGCTTAAGGTCAAAAATGTAAATTATCAAAATTAAATAGTAAAAATGTCAAATAAATTATTTTAAAGTTGATACTATAATTTTATATTATGATGATAATTTTGGACCTCATCGTTCATAATTTTATTAACGTGCCCTCGACATCAATATTAGACGGCGACTACCAAAACACGTTTTATCATTCTCTCAATATACATCATACGTATACATGCATGACATAAGGCCAACATTTTCATTCATACCCATTTTTATATTTTATTAGTTCTAGTTCAGCTACTAAAACCCATATTCACATCTTGACGTTAAAATCATGCGCTTCATATCTGTTACATTCCATACGTGATTTTATATATGCTTTAAGCTTTCATTTGATTCAATACCATTTAGATTCTACTTATATATAGTACTCCGTATTAACAAATGATATTTAGCAAGTTAACATATACTTGTGTGTCATAAATGATTATGCATTCAAATATTATTGCTATAGATATACTATGAAAGCTCATATATGCAATTTATGAAACATTTTCAACCAACCTACTGCTAAGACTCTTACACCATTTAAACCCGTTTGTAACATGATAAAAGGACCTTCTACGACTCATACATAATCACACACATAAACAACTTGACCACAAACAAACGAGACTCAAAATGAACCCGCTAGCTCTTTTAAATCTGATTCGCACACACACTTTATTGGTTTAATTCCAGGTTTTTAGTCAAACAAACAGAGGTCGAAAATGCATGTCAACAAGTTATATAGAAACGTACATATAACAGCTTATATATGAATAGATTAGAGATCGACACATGCATTTCATTATGATTTCATGCTGTTTATTTTTGTATGCCATAGGTATACTTATATATTCATTTGTAAATAGAAATGATTTCGCGAGGCCAAGACTCGATTCGTATAATCATGTTTATCGAAACAGAAGATAAGATTTCATGTTCTAAACGTATATATATGTTTCATATATTGAGCAAGGATACAAGAACGAAGATAAGTGATACCTTGGTTGGATATTGGATCGAACTAAGAATGCGAATAACCGAAACCAAAACCTCTTCGAACCAAACCAAAACCGTGCACGATCACCCAAAAACACAATGGATACCAACGATCAACACCTTGCCAACCAAACCTTTTCCATTGGCTATACCGTCGAACCTTCTTTATTTATTGGGGAGACAAATAGGGCTGCCGTCACTTTTATATTTTAGGGTTTAAAGTGAGAGAGAATTGTGAGATACGGTTTGGAGATGTAGGTCATGTTTGGCAACAGCATTTTGGCAGCGTTTAAAAGCGATAAGCGACAAGCGGTAAGCGGTTTTGTTTTTAATCTTGTTTGGCAACAAAAGCAGCAAGCGTTACTGCTCCACATACTGCTCCCTTATAGAACGCTTGTTGAACAAGCATTTGTGGAACTGCTCCATCATTATATTTATATAATTACCCATATACTCTCAAAAGTAAGTTTCATAAATCACGTTTAATGAGATGAGTAACAGACTCATATGTATCATGTATGGTTTATGATATATTTAAAAGCATCCATGTGTGAATTTTGTTTTGAATGAGAATTAAGTCACGCTAGCAATTATTTAAGTCCATTTGGCTGTAATTTTGGACGGCATTAGTTTTTGTTTTCTTGCTTGCAATTTGTCAGTAGTGAAGAGGAACTACAAAGAAAGAAACTCTTGGTAAAATCTAGCTTAATCTTTTGTTTTCTTGCTTGCAATTTGGCCTAGGTACAAATAATGAAGGTATTTCTAGTGGAACGTCTAATGAGATGAAACAAATTCGTAATGATATTGCCACATCAAAATGGAACGCACGTCGCAGATAAGTTATAGCTAGCGTATCATGGTGTTTATGTAATATCAAACATGTTAAAGTAATGAGTACCTTATAAATAATAACTTTATTATTTGTCCAATCAATTTTTTTTAATGTGTATGTGCCCTTTTTCGTAATTTTACACTTTATAATTACATCTACTGCTACGGTACCAAACACGTTTTTTAATCAAACAGCTACTGTTTACTGCTACTACTTACAGCTACTGCTTACTGCTACTGCTACTACTTACTGCTACTTGTCGCCAAACATTGTAAGCAGCAAATGAGGGAGTTATTTGCTGGAAAATATGCCGAGTTTAGGGGATAGCAAGGAGATTTATTCTTTTCAAATATATTCAAAATATTTAGTCTAAGTTGTGTACAAAAATATATATATTTGGCCCCTTTCACATATGTTTAAACGTGTGATGATTAGTGTGTACCATATCTCCCAAAACAAAAGTATATTAGACACTCTTAACCTGTGATGTAGGTATATAAATCAAAATAAAATTGGTATTAGAAGACTTGTGTAATTTGTGATAAAACCAAAGGAGAAAAGTGTGTCGAATTATATACTTATTATATAGTATTTCATACATTGAAATTTTTAATTCTTACCAAAATTTAAATCTTAGGTTATTTTCATATCAAACGTTCAAATGTCGTTTCGAATTTTCAGGTCGTTATAGCGTCACCTCTTCACTATAAAGATGTAATGTGCCAATATGATACGCTTACTCAGATTATGATATAATCGGGAGTAGCCAAAGCAGATAACTAGAATTCACAAATCAAGAAGGTGAACTAGATCCTTTAAAAAAAAACCTTTCAAAAAAGAAGAAGAAGGTGAACTAGAAGTTAATCATTTTATTGGACGGTTACTAGTTGTGATTGTTATAGTTGTAGCTGAATTACAGAGAGATTCTAGGGAGAAAGGATCATCTAGTCTAACTAACTAATGATGTGAAATGATGTATTTATTGTGAAGAGTGGGAAAGGTAGTTATGGTTGGTTAAGGCGCGTTTGGCTTATTTATAATTTGAACTGGGCACACGAGCTACGCAGGTGGTCTTCCTATTTCAGCATATAACACATTCTATCATAATAACTTAAAAAATCTTGTAAATTACACAATAAGCTTGTTTTTGTAGCGTTTGCGAAAGAAACTGCAGGGACTGATGTTCTCATGTGAGCAAAGTAAGGTAAGTTTTTGTGTGAAGTGTAAAATAAATTTTCAGCAGGGTAAGAAAGGTAAAATTAATCACCTGGAATTTTATGTACTATTAGGTGATTATTTGATCAATTTGTCATAAAATCGAGGTGTAATCTTCAATGTCTTGTGAATTTTTGAATCACACACAACTTGTGGATGATTCGAGCGTTAGTCAGTTTTTCTTTTCTTCCTGATTTGGGTGCAAAGTGAATTTTGGTTAATTATCTAGTTTTTGATAGAATCTGGTTAGTAGTTTTTTACAGAACATGTATTTTGGAGTAATGACCATGTTAAAATGACAATAATCCTTGAGAAAAACATTATCCCTTTGTCAATGATGAGTCTGGTTTTGATGGAAACAATTATCAAATGCGGTGAACAACGAACGAATTATAGAAAAGAACCAAACTGCCCCATGTCGAGTTCACACAAAACATTCTGAGTTGATAAGCTATATATGTACGTGCACATTGACATTAATTACTTGTTAGGACCTGTTACTAATCAATCCTTTACGAGTACTAAAACTCGATAGCCATTCAAATACTGATGTTATATATGCAAAAGACCCTTCTATCTAACCATGACAAACAACCATAAAAGTGGTTGTATGAGGTGATCAGTCCCCTTCGAGCTTAGTACTTAACGTTTTAATCCTTTGCTTATGTGATACGTACGGATATAATTAAGACACTTTGTAGGATCATTATTGATTATGTGAGTAATTCACAAGTTTCACAAAGTTGATAATGTTTGAGGGGACAATCCACCAAACAATTCCCTGTTATTGCGTTATCGCTGTCTCAAATGTCACAGCATGTCATACACAAAATCAATTTAAGCATAGGATCCCAACATTACATATATAATTAACTTGAGTTGTATAAAAGTTAGGCAAACAGTGTAATGGTAAAAAGAAAACATAACAGGATTGATCTATCAATGGTTTAATTACCTCATAATTCCTAATTATTCGTTGCCACAACTTTAATCTTGTGACCTTGTCGACCAGCTTCTTTTTGAGCTTGCAAAATCATGAATATCTTGTAAGCAGGATCTTCTTCAGCTTCCAAAGCTCTATCATAATGATCTTGATTAGCTTCCAACATTTTCATAAGTCAGAAGTAATTTGAAAAACATTTGTTGATAATATTTTCATCGTTCTTTTCCCCTTCTTCAACACATTTTCTCCATTTGATAATATTAGGGAATAAATAGGCCCAAGCCCGGTTTGTGGGTTTAGGGCATCTAGGGTTTTACCATTATAAATAATGGTCAATAATAAAGTAATACCTACGGGAAATTATGTAGTCCAACAGATAAATGTGTCTTTACACTCGCTATGCTTCATATAACAGGTAAAACAATTACCATCAATGTGTGAATTATCATCACAAGGTGATGAAGAGTGTTCTTCCATATTTGGCAACTTAATTTAAACCCTCTGTAAATTCTTGGGATTTTTTTTATTGTAGGTTTTCAATATCAATTTCTAGAGATTGTGACTTGAATCACACGAAACATGGCTAGGAATTAATTTTGACCAATATTGGATTTTGGTAAGGAGGTGATCTAAAATAATTACTTCCATTCATATAATTCTATAGAATCCCACATCAAGATTCAAACAGCCAACCAAAGATTGGCCAAAAGTGCAGTTTGAATGCGGCCTATTGCAATAAGAACCCGCCTTAACTAACATTTGTGTTTAGCTTGTTTGTTAGACTACCCTTACGGCCTTATCCAAGATCTATCTCACTCGACAAGTTCACGTAAGCACCACATAACCCCTCTCTCACTCAGTACTCAAACCCCCGTAACCCTCACTCACTATATACCTATCCAAGATTTTTAAAAAATAGACACCACACTCACATACACACACAAACACACCCTCCCCTTTGCTCTCTGGCGACACTCACCACTAAATAGACATCACACATGAGAGGGGTGAGGGACAAGATGCAAAGCAGCTCACGCGCGAGGAAGGGTTGTCACGTCTGCATCACGCGTGATGCATCCCACTAACTAGCATTCTAAATTCTGCCGTTATCAATCTCAATTACCTCAAAAATAATCTATTCAAACGTTATAAAATATCATATCATAATGCCATGTCAATTATAAAATTCCAACTTTACTTAACATTATCAATTTAGAATAGTAAAAAACTGGCGTTTCCCGGATAACCTAAAGAATAAAAACCTCATCCGTTTACCCATTTATCAATTGAGCCTAACAAAAACAAACTCAAACATAACTCCTACAAAATTCAGCCAAGCAATAAAAATCATGGTTCTAAAAGGCGCGCAAAGGCCTCGCAAAAGTCCCGCAAAGGCGTAAGGCTTGGTCATGACGCCTTATGCCAGTCTTTTTGTAAGCTAAATATATATGAAATATAATATAAATATTTCCATATTTTATGCCGCCTTTTGGCGCGCCTTATAAACGCAAAAACTTCGCTTTGGCCGCTAAGGGTATGTTTGGCAAAACTAGTTGTAAGCTATATGCCGTAAGCCGTAAACTGTGATCTGTAAGTTATATGCTGTAAGCCATAAACTGTGAGCTGCAAAGCGGTTAACATTAGCTACAACATGTATATTGTTTTCAATAAAATTGTTTGGTAAATTAACTATTAAATGTAATTATAAACTGTTAAAAGTAATTTTATGTTTAAACAACTCCGAAATATTTTAAAAGCTTCATGAATTAGCTTTTCATTTTGTAGCTACTTTTTTAAAAGAAAAGCTAATATATCTAAATGTAGCTACTTGTTTTGGAAGAGATTCTTTTTATAACAAAAAGCTTACAACTTCAAAAAAAGCTTTAAAAAAATGTTGTACCAAACAGGCCCTAAAGCATGAGACTTGGTCATGCCACCACGCCACGACACGCCTCACGCTATTTATAATCTTCTTTTCCCGATCAACTTCCACATGTTTAGTATTTAGTTACCCCAAAACCACCAATTCTTCTTTGACTTCCTTCTAATCTTTTCAGCTTCTTTATGATCTTGCAAATGAAAAAATAGCTCCAAACCAGGAAAGTTTTCTTCAAGGTCTTCAATGTCATCATCTTCAAAAAGTCTCTTACGTTTCATAAACCATAATAGCTTCATTCCAAAAGATTTTTCAGCTTCAAACAACTCACGATGACGCTCTTTATTAGCTTCTAGACATACCCTTAAATCACAAGTATCTTGAAAACATGTGTTAACAACATCTTGATTTTTCTTTTTTGCTTGTTTAACACATTTTTTCCATTTAATATAAGGTACTTTACACTCACCCTCATTCATAAAACATGCAAAACAATGACGTTCATGGTGTGATTTTTCACCACAAGGTGTTGAAAAATATGTTCCCATTTAATATGATATTTTTAAATTTTTACTGTATGAGATTTTATTTTGTTTGTTTAGTTGTGTGGCAGCTGAGATGTGGAGAGAAAGAGTAATAAAATATGAAACCCTAATAAATAACTAGTCAAACTATAAATAAAGACTACCTTATGTGTCAGAGTTACTTTTCAATAAATAAAGTTATTTATTTTTTTTATTTTTTTATTTTTTTGCAAAAGTTACCGTATATTCTGAGAAAATAAAAAGTTGAAGAGGGATAAACCGAATCAAAGCGATTACCTAATAAAAGTCGAAACTGTAACTAATTTGGTAAAACTCTCGAGAAATTTGGTGAAGAAAAAAGACAAAAAATACACATGTAATCACATTAGTTAACAGAATTTACAATCAAATTATAAACTTTTAAAAATATATTAATCTTAAATCTACTGATATGTACTTAAATGTAAAATTCTTAATTTTTATAATTTTTAAGGAATATATATTTAACAAATAGCTCATATAATTTAAACACTTTGTTTTCCGGGTAAGACCCACGACTGGAATACTCTAATTCCAAAAAAGATCAATATTTTCATTTGGCGTCTTGTTCTTGGTCGCATCCCATTGTTGAATAAACTAGATTGGCGAGGTGTTGTTGTTCCATCAGTGTTATGCCCCTTGTGTGAATCGGCCCCTGAAAGGCTGAAACTAGTGAGCACCTCTTTATTTCATGTGCAAAGTCTGTTGCAATTTGGCATAAGTGTTTAATTTGGTGGGTCATATCTTTCCCGCACACCCTTGGCTCAATCTCAGAGATGGTGTCTAGCTCGCTTGCGAATCATTTACAGCCAAATTCCAAAATTATCTTTAATGGTGTATGCTATATCACTATTTGGTCTTTGAGAAATAAGGTTCTTTATTCCACTGTCGAAGAGAAAAATAAGGAGCAAATTTCTGATATTTTCCCCCGGATTCAATCTGCATCACTTCTTCGGATGTCTAACCGATGGCGAAATAGAAAAGTAAAGATAAATTGGAATTCATGGATCTCAAGTCCGTATACTGTAATGTCTGGTGATGTTTCTTTTGGTAGGTGATTAGCTCTATTTTGGGTCTAAGTTGTGTGTTGTTTTTTATTTATGGTCTTTCACTAGTCCTCATCTTGATGGCTAGTTTTTATTCTAGTGGTTTTGATGTTTGTATGCTTTTGGCATTGATCTTTTTGTGGTTTCCTAATAAAGCTTTGCCCTTTAAAAAAATATATATATATAATTTAAACACTTTTAAGAAAAAATCTTATAATAATAATAATAATAATAATAATAATAATAATAATAATAATAATAATAATAATAATAATAATTACGGTAAGAAACATAAGCGTTAGTGCTCAGAGACTCGTAACGCTATAACGCCAAAATGTCCGATGTGTACAAATTTCAACGCCGTTATGGCGTTAACACCAATTCTTGGTGGTGTGCGTTGGACCTGCGTTTCTATTTACGTTACTATGGAAACTCACGTTTCTAGCAATGGTATAATTTGAGTTATGCCAAGTTATGATACCCCCACTCAACTTATAACTTGAGTTATGCCAAAGTTATAGTTTGCGTTTTATTTTTTTTAAGTGAGTCTCAAAAGGTGATGTTATTTAGTGTTATGATTACCGGGTATTTTTTGAATTTTACTAATGTTAATATATCAGATTAAAGTATTAAACTGCTCAAACAATAACATTAAAAAAAATTGATCATATCAACCCGAACAAAATATAGTTGAACTTATAGTCTTGTTTGAACTTAATTGGCATTTAAAATGTGCGTACAGAGGTTAAAAAAATCAAAATACTCCAAACTTAAATTAAATTAAAGAAAATGATTTGTAGGCTTAAGTAATGGACCTAAAAAATAGACCTACAAATATGATTGATGTATTTAAAAAATTGATTGGTGAGTATGATGAGAGAGTATTTGTTTAAGTATTTGTCAAAATGTAAATGCATTATCCGTATATGCACGGGATTATAAATATTAAAATGAAAACATGACTTAAAGGCACACACTGAACAAACATAATTATAAATATAATTTGTTGTTATATTTTGAATCTTGTTTGTGCATGAATACTGGAACTACTAAATAACTGTTAAAACTTAAAACTTATTTATTTATTTATTTTTTAACCGCGACTAAATTTATAGGCAACTATATTTTCTACATTCGCATAAAACCACACATATGTTCTTAACTGGCGGACTTAAAGAGAAACCACTTGGGCTGAAGACACTCAAACTTATATCGTTAGGCCAAAAGCCTATCGGTGAAAATACACATGCAATGAATGTCGTATAAAGAAGAAGAAGAAAAAGAAGAAACTGTATTTAAGTGACCTCCTCATACATCTTTATTACAATCTATTAAATCTTGCAATAAAAAGTTGCCTTAACAAATTTAAGATAATCCGGATGCTCGTTATCTCAATTACCTCACAGATTATATATGTCTATGCAGATGTAATAACCGTAGGGACGGAACCATAATCAGAACCAAATATGACCGGATGCACAAATTTTTTTGAACCTGATATAGAAATACATTCGATGGGCCAGGTGCATTTTAGATATGTAGGAAAAATTGATAGTTTTTTTCAAAAATTAATATTATATTGACAAAATTCATAGGGGTCCAGGTCACCCGCAAAAACTCTTACGTCCCTGAATAACGGAACATATAAAAAACCATGTTAATTATAAAAATTCCAAGTAACGTTACGTGACATAATAAATCAGGTCTAATGAAAAAGAAAACTTCTGTAACCTTATACATAAGATAGCCAAATCATAACAAATTTTATTATCCTTTGTCCCAAAATCAACATCCTCATGGTTTTACTTATCTTAAAACTCCTAATTCTTGGTCTCCGGCGACATCTTTCTCCTAATCTCATCAGCTTCTTTTTGAGCTTGCAAATTCATTACTAACTTAAGAAAAGGAATATCTTTTTCAGCTTTTTCAAGCTCACCATCTTCGAAAGCTCCCTTCTGTTTTAAATACGACAATAACTTATATCCAGGTTCTTTTTCGGCTTGCAAAAACTCACCGTAATGATTTTGATTGGCTTCCATGCATTTTCTTAAATCAGAAGTAACTTCAAAACATTTGTTGACAATATCTTCATCTTCCTTTTTCCGTTGTTTAATACATTTATCCCATTTGGTAAATGTTTCTTTACACTCACCCTCCTTCATATAACAAGAAAAACAATAATAACCTTGGTTGTCGGATTCTTCACAACAAGGAGACGACTCGATGTGGGAATCTTCACCACGAGGTGACGACTCATCGTGGGATACTCCACCACGAGGTGACGAAAAAGATGTTCCCATTGTTGAACCTTGTCAACTTAAATAAAACACTCTAGTGAATTTTTGTTATTTTAATACGGACTTCTTTAATTTGATATGGATTTCTAGAGATTAAATATTAGCTTAGTGTGACTTGAAAGAGAAGAAACATATACGAGTAATATTTTCGATTATTGTAAGGAAGTGATCTTAAAATTACTTCCCAAGGCAGTAGACATGTGAAGGGAAGGAAAATATAACAAAGATTTGATACCCTAAAAACTATTTGATACCCTAAAAACTATCAGTGTAAAATTTGAATTCTTTTAATATAGGTAGAAATTAAAAAATACATTATATTTAATGACTTTAGCTAGATAGTGTTACGAAAGTTAAATATATCTCTACTGGGCATAGTTGTCGAAATAAGGCTCTAGCCTTTGGGCTTTTTTCAGATCGAGACTTACGACATGCATGAATCCCACAAAAAGCGTATGCCTTTGGAGGCTTTTTGCGCCTAGGAGATGTAACAATTTTTTTTATTTATTTATTATTATTATTATTATTATTATTATTTTTTTAAGATAAGATACATGAGCCTTTTAAGTCATAAGGTGAGTATTTGTATGATTTATAAATTTAAATTAATTTTATATTTATTTTATTGATTGTAATTTTCTTTAATAAGTTATTTTGCTTCTTGATATTTTGGGTTAAATTGTGAGCTTTGTTAGATGTAAGCATCAAGTGTAGGACACAAGCATATTTAATCTGATATAAATTTTAATCTCTATATAGGTCATCGAGCCAAATAGTTGATCCGTTTTAGAAGTGGCAACTGATCTATTTAATATTTATAACGGCAATATGTGTCATGCATTAAGTATTTTAACGTTATTTCGTGTTATCTAAGCTACATAAATGGTCATGTATGTTACAAAAAACTTAATGTTTTTAGTGTGCCTCACATTCATGAATCCCGCGCTTTGAAATACGCCTCGACTCGAGGCTCTTTGCCCCCCCCCCCCCCCCTTTTGCCTTGAGCCTTTCAGAACACTGCTACTGGGTTATGGGATATTGTTCAATAAAAAAAGTTATCAGGTCGGCTTGTTCAACAAAAATATACAAAAGAAAAAAGAGTGGTGTCATGTTAAGAAAATCATAAGAGGGGTGATATGGAAAAGAGATCCCGTAAGGGAATTGGTGTTCATAAAACGTGACGTGCCAAGAAAAAAAAATATTTTGTTGGTGGAAAGGTCGAGACAACGGTAACTGCGAAGGTAGGCGGGATAGCCTAGAAAAATGCACGGTGTGGCTCTAGGGCTAATTTATTAGGGGAATCAAGGTGCGGGGAGCGATGGCAACCATATAGACGACGAGAATAATCAGATTCCTTGTTAAATAATTTTGAATATGGTATATAATTATTTATGTCGGTTGAGGGAAAAAAACGGCCATATGAAGAGCCTCGACCCAAAATGTAGACGGAAGGTGAAAGTAGAGTGTGAATGACATTATTAATAGTTCTAATCATTCGATCTGATTTCCTATTTTGTTGAGATGTTCGGGGGCAAGAAAAATGAAACTTAATACCATTTTTCTCAAAAAGGTAAAAAAATATTGATATAAATAATGCCTAAAAACATTGTTAACATATTATCAATATCTCTATGTTTTGATAATTACAAAACATAAACTCATTGAACTAAAATTTATGACGTAAACAAGTATTTAGTGATTAATATCTTCTTTACATCCAAATCACTTAAGGTATGAATAAACAAAGTGGTTATTGCAATCTATGATCAAAGGAAAAATTTTCTAAATCACTAGAACTTTTATAAAATGTCATAAACATTTTATATCTTTTATAAAATCATTTTTGGAATTAAAAGAATATGTTTAATTCATTATAAATATATGATTTCAATTTTTCAACTAAAAATGGCAAATTTTATCCAGAAAAACCTTCCCCACTAAAGGACAAACAATTTCAACGTTCTGGAGGGGCGGCCCCCTTATGTCATAAGGCGGCCCCCTTAATCATTAAGGGGACCGGCCCCTAATTAAGAGGACCGGCCACGCTCCAGAACAATAGTTTGTTCTCCTATAAATATTGGTTCATTCCACAGATTTTTCTCACCTTTTGCACTCCTAAACTTTCTGTTCTAGATCTCCACTTCTATTTTCTTAATCCTTTAATCATACATTCATAAATCTTTGTTTCAAAGTGATCCAAACATCAACCTCTCAAGTGCAAGAGAAGAATACTTCTATTCTCCAAGACAAGAAGTATTACAACTTGTTGTGACCTCCACATCCAAGTTGTTAGAGCATCTTTCATTACACATATTTCTTTGTGTTATTTGTTATGAATATTTGTTAGAAGATAGGTTAGCTTAGAGTGTAGATTAAGTGATTGCTTAGAAGATTGTTGTGAAGTAGATTGTTGGGAAGTAGATAGTTGTGAAGAATATAGTTATGAAGAAGATAGTTGTGAAGTAGATAGGTGTGAAGATTGATAGGTGTAAAGTAGTTGTGAATAAGGTGTGATCTAGTTGTGACGAAGTTGTGGTGTGTACATTGGTGTGTAAGGTTTTCTCCGCCATAAGGGAGCTTGTTGACATAGTGAAGAAAAACTCTCGAGTTAGGTGCTCGGGGAATGGAGTAGGGCAAGGAAGGTGTCCTTGTAGCTGAACCACTATAAATCTCTTGTCTCGCGGTTCGATCTTTCCATCTCTCATTTATTTCTTTGCTTACATTATTATTGCTATATAGTACATATTTATTGTTGTTTATATTGTGCAAGACTTGAGATCACATATTATCGAATCTAAATTTTTAAAAATAAAGAAAACACTCAAACTATCTTTTATAACAAATTAAAAAGACGTAAAACTATTCAATCCTCTTCTAGTTTTCCACAAAAAGGTTGGTGTTATCAAACTCACCACCATAGTCACACTTAGATTGGTTTTTGACATAAGAACCAAAATATATAAACTTTTGAAACACATCAGATTTATGACGTAACGGGTAAATCCACACATAATGAGAAAATTGATCAAGAAAAAACACATAATATTTAAATCCACTATCACTCACAATAGAAGATGTCCACATATCAGAATGAATAATGTCAAAAACGAAAGTTTCACATGTTTGCCAACTTGGCATGCATGGCAAATATGAGAAGACTTCTCTTTATTACACGAAATGAGATTACGAGAGACATGAGAATGTAGCACTTCTGCACTTGGGTTTCCAAGATGTTGATGTCACGTGGTAGGAGTGACAGAAAGCAATGCACTAGGGATAAGAGATAATGTGGTAATTGGGTAGAGGTCCCCCAAACTTTCACATTTGTGGAGAATATGAAGAGTCAAGAAATCCTTTTACAGAGAAACAAAATTCATCAAATTTAATAGTACATTTATTACCCCTAGTGAATTGGCGAACTGAAGTAAGGTTTTTAAATATGTTAAGGTGAAAAGAACATTACGAAGGTAAAAAAGACGATTAAGAGTGAGCAAGATGCTAATGCCAGTGTTGGTGACGGGTATTATTTTTCACTCACTAACACGAACAAATGGGTATACACATGTGTTAAAAATAGTACTTAAGTTACGAGAATGTGAGTTTAGATGAGAATATTAGGGAACAACGTCTCTTGAGTTGGAGTTAGGCCTAAAATATTTGTGGGATAAGTTAAGCCAATGGACTAGGGCTGTTGGGCTGAGATAGGCTATTGTACCTGTGAGAAAAATGACTGGGCCAAGTGGGCATGCTTTTTAAAGCTGTCATGTGAAGCCCATGAATGAGGGTGGACAATTTTAATTGGGCCTTGAATAACATGGTCCATACTCCCCATTCGTACCAGAAACGCTAGATTAATCATAAGCGTTGGTTATATTTAAATTCCGTTGCCTTTAATCATTTTGAATAAATTTATAACCATCACCAAATTTACAAATACCCTTTATAAAGTGCAATATAATTTGGTACAGTCTTATCAAAATTAGTGTTACCAGCATGCCAAGCGAAATATGTAAATGGAGCGACTAAATTAATATCCGGTTGATGTCGATAACGGCTGGTAAAATCAATGAAAAACACCAATATTTAATTGATGTACATATAGCGGCAACAAGAAAATTGGATGAAGACAAAAATATGCTAAATTAATATATACTACGTATGTTTCAATTTGGTGGAATGTGACATAAGGACCTTCACATAAACAATTGAAAAGGACTTTTTTGGATAGGAGAATTGGTGACAGAATAAAAATGAAAAAGGACGATTAGTTGGGAAAAATATGACGGTAGATTGATATTTTCTTCTATTAAAGGCTCCGATTATCATGTTAAATTAATGAATTGCCTCATTTGTATTATTGATTCCCAACAATATATACATAAGATCATTCTAAATACAGCAATAACGGACTAGCCCTGCTAAACCAAATAGGCTAGATAAACATATCAACTAACATTCACGTCTGACTGTCGATCGAGAAGTGATAAAAACAGACTAGTAAGATCTTTTTTTTTTAAAACAAACACACCCGTAGTCAGTTAGTTAGGGTGTTAAGTTCAAATATTTTAGATGGTGAACATCCTACTAATCCTTTTTCCTTTTTTTCTTTCTATATGATGATGCTTCTTTAGTTCTCATCTCTTCAAAACTTACATGTAACTTCTCTTTATGTGGAAAAAAATTAAAAGCTAGAATTTCTTTAATGCAAAAGCTTTTCATAGTTTTCTACTACGTACTATTCTTTCAAAAAAATTAAAAGCTGTTTTACATTGTGATTTAAGATTTAAGCTTTTTGTGAAAAACTTAGTTTTTAATTAGCTAATCGTAATGTAGTGGAAGGTCGCATCAGGTTTGATTTAAAATGGATCTTATGTTAGGATATCTCATGTTTAATTTAAACTGGACCATGGGTTACGATTTCCCGTCGAACCAACCTTTTCGTAAAATTCATGATAGGGGAATTACATTTGTTGCTAGTGTTAAATGACATCTAATTTTCTCTATCAGTCGATCATACTTTTGTGACTTCTATTCGTGCTTTGTTTTATAGTTACTTTATATTGCACTTTTTAGAAATTTTTGATGAAGTTGAAGAATATGGATTCGCGAAAAACACATGAATGAATTTTGGGGTAAATATATGTTCGAAAGTGGCCTTTCATGTGGTCGCACATGATAGTCTTAATGGGCTGTCTTTAACTTCGATGACATAAAGAACCACTTTGTTAGATTTTTGCAAATTAAATCTAGTCACGAGAGAAATTTTATGTCAACGATCAAGATGCACATCACCAACTCTTGTAGGTGGTGGGTACCTTTAATTGGTAAAACTAATATTTTTGTAATCCAACACATTACCGAATGAGTGTATCGTTTACCTAAAGAATTTTAGTCATTGTTGAAAAACTTTTTTTATTCTTTATATATATTACCTTGTCATCAAACTTAGCTTCACCTAAAATCCTATTGAAAGACAGTGATTTACGTGCAAAAGCTAATTAAAGTAACGTTGTAGACAAGTAACAGAGTTGAGCAGTATAAGTAGCGTATGGGACGGGTAGCCTTAAGTTTAAGCCTTTAATATTATAATTTGAGTATTGCTTTATTTTTCTACATATTGTGTTTATCTTTTGATCTAAACCTCAATTTTTTTACGCGTTAAGATTTTTATGTAGGAGGATAAATATGAATGATTTGCAAAGAAAAATATCATTTCTCTTACAAGTTACATCATTGATTTTATTAAATATGAAATAGAAAAGTGCATCAAAGCAAGTCTCGAATAACTATCAATTTAAATACGCCAAAGTCATCGTCAACAACCGAACAAATAAAATAAATGTTACGAGTATTAAAGATGTGGGAACTTACGAGTATTTTATCTACCTTTTTATTCTTTATTCGTGCATTTTCTATACGCGCTTATTTTTTCGTTTGGCTTTGGCTTTTGAGCGTATTGTTTCCCCCCTTTTAGTGTGCTTTTAGTGGGTTTTGTTGCTTGTCCTCCCCTTTTTAGCTTTTTGTGCTTTGGCCTTGTGTTTGATTTTTCGAGGGTAGGATAGACGTTGTAGTTGGTGATGGTCACCTGAGGTCATGTCCTGCCGGTTCGGGAGGGGTAGGTGTAGGGGTAGGCGGGGTAGGGTTAGGGGTAGGGGTAGGGGTAGGTGGGTCTAGAGCGCGTAGGGGTGATGGTAGATTTGCGGGTTCGCGTAGGATTAGAGTGGGGAGCTGGAACGTAGGGTCTTTGACCGGTAAGCTCTTTGAGCTTGTAGACGTCTTGGGGAGGCATAAGGTTGATATAGCTTGTTTCCAGGAGACTAGATGGAAGGGGTCTAGCACGAGGGAGGGAAACGGCTACAAGCTTTGGTACTCGGGCTCTAAGTCAGCGAGAAACGGAGTTGGAGTCATCCTTGCTGCTGGTCTTAAGGATAACGTAGTGCAAGTGATCAGGAAGGGCGATAGAACCATGAAGATTACCCTGGTTGTTGATGGAGAGACCGTTAACGTGATTAGTGCATACGCACCGCAGGTGGGCCGCAGTGACGAAGAAAAGAGGTTTTTCTGGGATTCCCTCGACGAGCTCGTGAGGGAGTGCCCGACAGACCAACGACTGTTCATAGGTGGGGACTTGAACGGTCATATAGGAGCTACAGCAGATGGTTACGATGGGGTTCATGGAGGATTCGGATATGGAGTTAGGAATGATGAAGGATGCTCGATTCTTGAATTTGCTACCGCTCACAACTTAGTGGTTGCGAACTCTTTCTTCAAGAAGAGGGACGCCCACTTAATTACCTTTCAGAGCGGGGGTCACAGCACCCAGATTGACTACCTGTTGGTGCGCAGAGATGACCTTAGGGCGTGTAAGGATTGCAGGGTTTTCCCGGGCGAGGCTTGCTCCTCACAACACAAATTGATTGCCCTGGACAGTCTTTTTCAGAGACGTCGTCACAGGAGAGAGACGACAGGGATGCCAAGGATTTTGTGGAAGAAACTGAACGGAGAAACGGTGGAGTCGTTTAGAGCGAAAGTCTCAGAGGGTTTTTCGGCTCGGGCGGAAGACTTAACTTCTTATGATGCAGATCAGATGTGGAACACCCTAGCCTGCACCATTAGAGACGCAGCAAAGGATTCCATAGGTGTGACTAGTGGGTCAACGAGGACCCAGTCAACCCGCAGGGAATCTTGGTGGTTCAGTGAGGAGGTGCAAGTTAAAGTGGCGGAGAAACAAGCTCGGTTCAAAGAGTTTCTTTTGAGCAGAGTGAGTGACCAAGCAGATAGGGCCACTGCGGAAGAGAGGTATAAAATGGCTAAAAGAGAGGCAAAAAAGGCTGTAGCAGTGGCGAAGGACAAGGCGTACGAAGATTTGTATAAGAAATTGGAATCCAAGGAGGGAGCAAATGATATCTTCAGAATTGCTAAAGCCCGTGAGAGAAGAAGAAGGGACTTAGGAAATATCAAATACATCAAAGATGAAGGAGGACGTACCATCGTGAATGAAGAAGGTATTAGGAAGAGATGGGGACAATATTTTTCCGCTCTCTTTAACGAGGGGAACACCGAAGGAAGGGGTGAACGAGACAACCCTAGCCAACTTTTGGTTCCCGAATGCTACTACTCAAGGATCAGCCAAGAAGAAGTGAAGGTTGCTCTACAGAAAATGGGTAGAAACAAATCTGTAGGCCCGGACCAAATACCCATAGAAGCCTGGAGAAGTCTAGGAGATGAGGGGGTTATATGGTTGACTTGTCTCTTCAACAAGATTTTCTCTAGCGCAAAGATGCCAGATGAATGGAGACTCAGCGAAGTCATCCCCATCTTCAAGAACAAGGGAGACGCTCAAGTGTGTAGCAACTATAGGGGTATTAAGCTACTTAGTCACACCATGAAGCTCTGGGAGAGAGTTATAGAGAGGAGGTTAAGAAGGGAGACAAGGGTGTCAGAAAACCAATTCGGATTTATGCCAGGGAGGTCCTCGGTCGAGGCTATCCACCTCCTTAGAAGTCTTATGGAGAAATATAGAGAAAGACAGAGAGATTTGCATATGGCTTTCATTGACCTAGAAAAGGCATACGATAGTATCCCTCGAGAGTTGATATGGAGGACTCTTATAGAAAAAGGGACCCCGAGGAGATACTTAAAAGTCATTAGGGATATGTACGAAGGGGCGAAGACGCGCGTACGGTGCACGGTGGGGTGCACTGAGTTTTTCCCAGTGAAAGTTGGACTTCACCAAGGATCGGCCATTAGCCCTTACCTTTTCGCCTTGATTCTCGATGAGATATCCCGAGGGATACAAGAGGGCATCCCTTGGAGCATGATATTCGCAGACGATATTGTGTTGGTTGCAGAATCGGCCGAAGGGTTAAACTACAGACTGGAACACTGGCGCGAGGCTTTGGAAGACAATGGGCTTCGGGTGAGCAGAGAGAAGACGGAATACATGAGATGTGATTTCGGTAGCTACGAGATCAACCGAAACGAGGAGGAAGTTCGTATCGGAGACCAGATTCTTCAACCTAAGGAGTCCTTTAGGTATCTGGGTTCGGTGATACACAAATCAGGAAGGATAGACGAGGACGTTACCCACCGTATTAGAGCAGGTTGGGCGAAATGGAGGGCGTCGTCAGGAGTACTCTGTGATAAGAAAGTCCCCTTTAAGCTTAAGGGAAAATTTTATAAGGTGGCAATCAGACCAGCTATCTTGTACGGGTCAGAATGTTGGCCTATCACAAAAGCTCAAGCTAACAGAGTGGAAGTGGCAGAACTGAGGATGCTAAGGTGGATTTGTGGTAAGACGATGCTTGACATGATCCCGAACGGAGTTTTCAGAGCGGAACTTGAAGTTGAAACTATAATGTCGAAGATGCGAGAAGGAAGGTTGAGGTGGTTCGGCCATGTCAGGAGGAGGCCACAAACAGCCCCGGTTAGGAGAGTCGAAGCGCTGATAGTCGACGGTTTGAGGAGGAGGGGAAGACCTAAGCTCAGGTGGGAGGATCGACTTAGGCTAGACATGAAGGAGCTTCTCTTGTCCGAGGACATGATCTCAGATAGGAATGTGTGGAGAGCTAGGATTAGGACTTGCGGGTAGTGTCGGAAGGGTGGTAGGTGCTTGCCTTTGCGTCTGGGTCTTTTCTCTTCCCTTTGTTGCCCTGCCCCTGTGCCTTTTAGGTTTAGTTTGCCCTTTGCTCTTTAGGTTTAGTGGCCCCTTTGCTCTTCCCTTTTAGGTTTGTGGTAGGCTAGTGGTGTCCCTTTGCTTTGCCTTAGCTTTTGCCCCCTGCGTTGCCTTGCTTTGTTTTTGTGTTGCTCTTCTTGCCTTTTGCCTGCTTGCTTGTGTGTCCTTGTTTTGTTGTGTTTGTTTTTGGCTTGTCTTTTGCCCTACTTGCTCTGTTTGCATGTTTTGTTTGTCTTGCCCCTTGTTTGCTGTTTGTTTGTTGTTTTGGTGCTCTGTTTGTTTGCATGTTTATATGTTTGTCTTTTGTTCTAGGCTTGGTTGCTTGCTTCTATTTGCTTTTACTTGTTGCCCTTTTGCTACTTGCTTCTTTTGTTTCGCTATCACTCGCACTGGTGCACGTGCCGGAGGTCTCCCTGGAAGCAGTCTCTCTACTCTCAGGTTTTGCCTGGGGTAGGGGTAGGACCTGTCTACATTTCTACCTCCCCATACCTCGCCTTCGCGGGATTGGGTATTGTTGTTGTTGTTGTTGTTGTATCTTCTAAGACTAATCTAGTATTATTTTGCATATTTTTAGTCAACTCATCTAAAGATGGATTACTACATATCTTTAATCTTCAATGTAGTGTTCTGACGATTTTGCTTCACTTTGACAAATATTTATAACATAAAATCATAGTGACAAAATTTTGTTATATATTTGTTATATAGTGTGAGTTTGAAGACCTAAATATATAGTGGAACATAAATTCTAAGGCTGTTAAGAATTTGGGAGCTTTCAGGCGGCACCGAAGATGGGACAAAGTTAAACAATCTTCAACTTAATTATGCCCAGCAAAATGAAGAAGAATAGGAAATAAATACGAGAAATTGGTTATAGCACGCATGGTTTCTAAATATATAGGATTAACAAATTGATGAGATGATGTTTTATTCTGATTTTGGGTTGAATTTATTTAAAATTGTGTTTGACGAAACCAATAAAAGCAGATGATGAAGATTCGGGCATCGATTTTCTTCTTATGGATATGAATGATATTTTAAAGCATTTTGTTTGGCGTCGTGTTAGAGGCTATCAATAGAAATAAGTGGTGGTTTAAGTATGGTTTGAAAAATTTTCAATGTTAGGTTATGAACTTTCTAAAATATTAATATAACATACGAAACTTGTTTTAACCGTTAATATTAAGTAATATGACCGTTTAAGCTTATAGGCCCACAAATAACCTTATATAATCACTTATATATTCCTCTGAACTTTCTTTATCATCCCCATCTTCTTCTATCTTCATTATCCATCTCCACCATTTAATTCATAATCTTGCTAATTAAAAATCATCATTCATTTTTTTATTTTATTATTATTTTCTTTCTAAATCTTTTTCTTTTTGCCGGCGTATCTCCATTTGACCATTTCCAATAGAAAATCTCCTCCTTTTAAGTGCATTTCGAAGACAATATTACCTGCTCTATGGCGTCATCGTCGGTGGTTATGGCGTCTCTTCAAACACCCAAGCTCATTTATAAATTATAACCCATTTACAGATCTCGTAGACATGCATAACTAAACACAAATTCAGATCTGAGGTGGGTCACAAATGTGTGTAGGTAAGATACCATCAGCAGTGTAACGGCCTTCCGGCGAGACCGCTGCGGCGAAGTGGTGGTGGCTGGTCAGAGAGAGGTGGCGCTAGACACTTTATTGTAAATGTTTGGTCGAATTCTTTTTTATTTTTTTATTTTTTTTATTTATTTTTTTTTCCTAAAAGTTGTGTATGATATTTTGTTAGTTTATTGTTTCATTATCTGGGTTTGGTGTATAAGATACGGAAATGTTTGTTGGGAGATGAAAGAGGTAGGATGAAATGCATAAAAAAATAAATAAATAAATAAAAGAGGTAGTTTTCAAGTTAGAGATTATGAATGCAATAAAAAATGTCAAAGGATGATATATGCAAGTCAACACTAACCACAAGGACCATCCTTGTAATTTACTTTTAACTTTATTAAAGTCTGGTATAATGGTAACCGGTTGCACCGGTTACAAGTTGCAAAAGTAGCACATATTGCATAACTTTAACAGTTTCAACAAGTTTCTTATGTTATATTAATATTTTAGAAAGTTCGTTACCTAACATTGAAAATTTTTCAAAGTTCGTTACCTATCTGTGTAATTTTCCTTTTAAGTATCATCCGAAACATTTGTTAATATTGTATGTGACACTAGGTAGTTTAAATACGGATAATATGCTTGAAAAGACAATAAATAACAATAAATTTTCTTAGACCATCGAAGCAATGTTTTGAAAACCGGGTTCGAAATTGATCCGATCGAGGCATCGGGCACCGAGTCAACCGGTTCGACCGGTTGGACCGCCGAGTCAACCAAGTTTTCAATTTATTATTTTTTATTTTTTTGACCGGATCAACCCGGGTTTTTATTAAAAATTTAAAAAAAAAAACAAAAAAAACAAAACCCGGCCGGTTTTCGAGAACTGGGTTACTCAAAACCCGGCGGGTCTAACCGGTTAACCCGGTTTTAAAAAACTGGGTTATTTTGACCCTTTTTTTTTTCCGGAACCGGTCGAACCGGTTAACCCGACCGAGTCGACCCGGGTTTCAAAACACTGCATCGAAGAGCATTTCTCATAGAACGTTTGAAAAAGAAAAAGAAAAAAAAATAAAAAAATAAAATCACTTTTTTAATAAGTCTTTCTTTTAGCATTGTACATTCGACATTTCGACATAATAACTTTTCAAACCATTTGAAGCGATAGCTTGATAAACCTCGAAGTGTTTGGAGCTTCTTGTGTAGTAGTATTTCATTCAAAATTTCATTTTTCTACCACTTTTAGTATTACGTAATTTTTTATCATGAAAAGATTTGTGCATGGAAGTTGTTGATATTTGATGGGTTAGACTTTAGAGTCGATGGAAAAAATGACGTGGCAACAAGAAAAGAAACTCTTGGAGGATTTTGCATTGCATTTTCGTTGTTGGTTCTAAGGTCAACTAAAAGGTTTTCGAAGTCTTTTCTTTCAATGTCACGACCTAAACACGCATCGCATCTATATGTCAAATTATTTCCAACCAAATTAAACAAGGTATACCTTTCCGTCATATTAAAGGGTTTGAGCAGAAATATTATATTTTACCTCAAGAGAAATCTTACCTGGTTTACAAAGCAGGTAAATTACCTGCTTTCATTTGAAAGAAATTTAAAAAATTTACAATTAAACCCTTGCATTTTCATGGTTCTTTTGATTTAACCTCTGCCCTCCTCTTTATTTTCAAATAAAAGCAGGTAACAGGTAAGATTTCCCCTTTACCTTATGGTATAACCAAGCTATAACAAAGAAATGGTTACGTTGTATATACCTGGAACGTCTACAAATCAAGAAACAAAGAAAAAAAAATGTTAAAAGGGATACGAAATTGCATAATTATAAACAAAGAAATGGTTACGTACGTTGTATATACCTGGGTCGGTATTTGGACGTGTATATAGAGTGATTTAAAATGATTTAGAATAGTATAATTTGTTTTGTATAGCGACAATCAATCTTGCTATTGACTAAGAACAAGTAGCGTAAAGTTCATTACGTTATATTCGTATTTTGAAAAGGCATAACTATCAGGAAAAAAGGTTGTCAAGATTTAGATGCTCGTCTGCATATATAAGATTGGATTAGGATAGTAAGACAACTTCCTGCAAAGTCCAACACGATCATATGAACAGTCATAAAATCTTATGGTCGATCTTATGATATTGTGATGAATGTATTTATGTAGAGCTTATTATGTTATGCTTGACCTTATGTCCAACATGATCTTATAAGAAGTACCAATCTAGCTAAATTTTCGAGTACCAGATCAAAAGCTTGTACAATTTTGTGAAGATTACCTTTTGATAATCTTGTTTTTACACTAGGGTAATTTTACAGTGTTACAGTTGTATAATGAGGCATCTTTTAATTTACAAAAGGCATAAAACATCGTTGTCAAACCTATATATATATATATATATATATATATATATATATATATATATATATATATATATATATATTAAAAAAATTAAAAAAAAAAAATGTTCTTTAACAGAAAAAGGCCAATAAACTAGATGTTTTTCAAATCTTTATTGTATACAATCTAATCTTACAAACATACATAAATTTAATATATTTCTTTTGGCGAAACTTGAATTCACAATCACGAGGTTGGGTGTGTTTAGTTGATGAGAAATACCTCATTTTTTGAAAAATAAAATAAAATAAAATAAAAATAAAACCATAAAAAAAATGTAAAAACATAAAACTTGTTTAGTTACAAAATTTTTAGAAGTTTTTCCAAAATAATAAAAATCTCATTTCTAATATTTTAACTAAAATTCTGAAAAATCCAATTACGCTTTTTAGTTTTCTCTTCATTTGACAATGAAAAATATAACACCGTCTAAGTGAGTTTTTCATGTTCTTAACCTTTTCTTAGAGAAAAAACTTTTTCATTCTCAAAGAAGCCAAAAAATAAAAATTGAAAAATATTTTTCTATAACTAAACGCAACTTAAAAAATTTAAATTTTCCCCGGATACCACTTGCTAGACTAAACGCCTTCTAGCAACTAGAAAATCTTTTTGTATATAAAATGTTTGTGTCCTATCTAATTTAATGACATTAATCCTTTCATAAAAGAATAAATGAAATATAATACGGAGTAATTAATTATTAGTAGAATTAGAAGAAGTGCAGAAGTTAGCATTGTCTCCGGATAAAGAGATCTGGAAGGGCAGTTCTGCAATTATCCACCCAGATAAATCCATGTTTTGTTTGTTAATTAACGTTACTTTTAGCTGAGAGAGCATTAAAATATAAGGTAATTGAAAGTAGACCTCTAACTTCATGTTATATATCAGTTGGACCCTTATTAACTATTCAGGCCGTCTCATTGATTTCGATGGCCTCGTGCCATCATCATAACAAGGCCCTTAAACACACATATAAAATACACATTGTTGATATAAATAATGCCTAAAAATGTTGATATAAATAATGTCTAAAAACATTGTTAGCATATTAACAATGTCTCTATGTTTTGATAATTACAAAGCATAAACTCATTAATCTAAAACTTATGACGTTAACAAGTTTTTAGTGCTTAATATTTGTCTTTGCATCCATATCACTTAAGGTATGAATAAACAAAGTGTTTATTGTATTTCATGATCAAAGGAAATTTTTCTAATCACTATAATTTTTATAAAATGTATTAAACATTCTATATCTTTTACAAAATTACTTTTGGAATTAAAAGAATATGTTTAATTCATTATAAATATATAATTTCAAATTTCCAACAAAAAATGGCAAATTTTATCCAGAAAAATATTCCCCACTAAAAGACAAGAAAATTCAACGTTCTGAAGGGGCGGCCCCCTTAATTCCTTAGGCGGCCCCCTTAATTATTAAGGGGACCGGCCATTAATTAAGGGGACCGGCCACGCTCCAGAACAGTAAATTTTTCCCCTATAAATACTGGTTCTTCTCACAGAATTTTCTCACCTTTTGCACCCCAAAACTTTCTGTTCTAGATCTCATTTCTATTCTCTAAAATCCTTTGATCATACATACATAAATCTTTGTTTCAAAGTGATCCAAACCTCTACCTTTCAAGTGCAAGAGAAGAATACGTCAATCCTTCAAGAGAAGAAGTATTACAACTTGTTGTGACCTCCACATCCAAGTTGTTAGAGCATCATCCATTATATCTATTTCTTTGTGTAACTAGTTGTGAATATTTGATAGAAGATAGATTAGCAAGGTGTGTAGATAGAGTGAGTGTGTAGTAGATGTTGTGAAGTAGAGAAGTTGGGAAGTAGATAGTTGTGAAGAAGATTGTTGTGAAGTAGATTGTTGTGAAGATAGATAGGTGTGAAGAAGTAGTGTTGTGATTAAGTAGTGACTAGGTGTGAAGAAGTTGTGTAGAAGGTGTTAATAAGTTGTGACGAAGTTGTGGTGTGTATATTGGTGTGTAAGGTTTTCTCCGCCATAAGGGAGCTTGTTGACATAGTGAAGAAAACTCTCGAGTAGGTGACTCGAGGAGTGGAGTAGGGCAAGGAAGGTGTCCTTGTAGCCGAACCACTATAAATCCTTTGTCTCGCGGTTAGATCTTTTCATATCTTACTTATTATCTTGCTTATATCGTTATTACTTTTGTAGACGTAGACGTATATATATATTTGCTCATATAGTGCTAGTATTGATTTTACTTAAAGATCAAATGAAAGTTTCATTCACAAAACAAAGTTTTTACAATCAAACTAAAAAGGTAACATACATATAATTGATCATTTCGATCAAGTAACGTTTTCATACAAAATATAACTAAGGATTATAAAATAAATGATTACTTACTTATCTCTCGTATATAGCTATAATTGTTTATATTGTGCATGTGTTGATTTCACATACTTGGCTTATATTATTATTGTTCATACTTAGATATAGTTGTTCATATTGTTCAAGATTTGAGTTCACATAAGATTGAATCAAAGTTTTAAAAGCAAACAAGGTTTTAAAACTAAACTAAGTTTTCATGATAAAATTAAAAAGACGTAAAACTATTCAACCCCCCCCCCCCCTTCTAGTTTTCCACAATTGGCATCAGAGCTACGTTAAACAATATTTTTAAAATATACTGTATTTTAAAACTTGTATCGATCTATGGAATCGGAAAAATATTTAGAAGGGCAATTTATGCAAAGACTACCACTATTTGAAAGTGATGGTTCTCTTTATTGGAAAAATATATTCGAAACTTATGTGAAATCAAAAGATTTTGATATTTGTCATGTCATTACCTTTGGTGATTTTCCCCCTATTCAATATAATTTTGAAACTAAAATGGATGAAATTATATCTTTTGAAAAACAAAATGATGATTTGAAAAAGAAACTAGCAAAAAATAATGAGGCTAAAATGGTTATTTATAATGCGTTACCACGCAAAGAATATGAAAGAATTTTTATGTGTAAAACCGCAAAAGAAATTTGAGATTCTTTACTAATCACTCACCAAGGTAATAGTCAAGTTAAAGATAACAAAATAGATCTTCTTGTTCAACAATATGAACAATTTACGATTCCGGATGAGGAATCAATAGATAATGTTTTTGCTAGATTTAACACTATCATCACAAGTTTAAAAGCACTTGATGAGAATTTTTCTAGTAAGAATTTTGTTAGGAAATTTCTTAGGGCTCTTCATCCAAAATGGCGAGCTAAAGTTACGGCGATTGAAGAATCGAAGAACTTGTCAACTCTTCAACTTGATGAATTGATTGGAAACCTGAAAGTCTACGAAGCAATAATAAAGAAAGACTCAGAGATGGTCAATGGAAAAAGAGAGCAAAGCAAGTCAATTGCGTTGAAAGCTAGGAAGGAATCTAGTAACGAGGATAGCTCAACCTCCGAAAGTGATGACGAAGAATATGCGATGGCCGTAAGAGACTTCAAGAAATTCTTCAAAAGGCGAGGAAGATTCGTTAGGCAACCGCATGATGAAAGGAAAGCAAACCAAAGAAATAAAGATGACAAAAATGGCAAAAGTGATAGGAAGTGCTTTAAATGTGGTGATCCAAATCATCTCATCGGAAAATGTCCAATGATGTCAAGAAATCAAAATCAAAAGGCATTTGTTGGAGGAGCTTAGAGTGATAGCGATGACGATGAGAAAGAAATCACAAATGAGGAGAAATGTCTTATGGCTAAGACATCAAGCTAGGTACGTTCCGAAACCGAATACTTTAGTGACGAAAATTTATCATTAGACGAAAAAGACCTAGATAGTGAATATAATAGGTTATGCAAATTAGGTAAAAAGGTTATAGCTAAAAATGAGTCACTAAAACATATTAATAATCTATTAGAAAATGAAGTACTCGAATTAAAAATTAGACTACAACATTTGGAAAAAGGTAAAGAAGTTTTTATAGAATGTAAAACATGCATAGAGGTTAATAATGAAAACGAAAAACTTAAAGATGAAATTTTCAAACTTGACAAGTTTAAAAATAGTAGTAACCCACTTAAGAAAATAATAAGTGTTCAAGAAACTTCTGGAGATAAAACCGGTCTAGGATTAACCTCAACTAATGTTTCAACTAGTGAAAATAAAAGTATAAAGTTTGAATGTGAATCTAGTAAACAAAAATCATTAGAATCAAAACCTAAGTATATACTTACAAAAGATAGAAAAATACCCATTGCGAATGATGAAAAAGTAAAAACTTTTTATAAACCATCCTTAAAGACCGAAGTAGGATCCTCTAAATTTAAATTAAGATCTAAAACTCCACTACCGAGAAAACCAAATAATCTTCATACTCGATCTAAAACACCTCAACCTAGAAGAAACCAAAATAGACAAAACTACAATAATACTAGTCATCAACTGTGGAATTATCAACCAAGTTACAATCCTTGGGGAATACTACCACCATACATGCATCCTAGCCAAATGTTGAATATGTTTGAACCAATGAGACAATGGGAACCAAGTGGCTAATTTGTCAATCTTGGAAGAAGTTGGAATATCATCTACAAATGACTTCTATAAGTCAACATGGTCACTTGAAGTGCTTGAAGATATTCCATTGAAGACTAAAAGGTACGCGTTTCTTTTCAGTTCATCGCTATAATTTGCATGCTTAGATATATGATTAGTTAGATTAATGCTTAGCTATACATATATGTGTACATAATAGCTTACATTCTTATAACCTAGAAACATCATTGGTTGACTCTCCTAGGAATAAGATAAAATTGTTCATTGCCGAACGAAATAGAAAATGGAAATCTTCTATATCCACTATTAGCAAACTCATGGTGATGAAGTGAAATGAGTTAAGTGGATCGATCGTTAATATAGAAGTAGGATTAGATCCCTCGCGTAAGAAAACTATGGATGAAACAAGCTCTCGTAGACTATGGCATTAAGTTAGATAAGTGTGCGAAAACAAAGGAACTATAGATGTTAGGTTATACCCCATTCACCACTCTCGCATCTAACATATAAATTATCGTCTTCATTTCCTTTAGGATCATAGGATATGTAGAAACGATAGCATGAGATAATAATAGGCTTAACCAATCCTCTTGAGCATGAGATCTTTAATAAACATTTTTTAAAATATTTGATTTATGATATTTGTTGTCAAAAATCTAATATCTCTAAAAATATGCAAAAACCTCACATTTTGAAAAATAGTTTTTCAAATAACTATCCCACTTTTAAATAACATGTTTTCATTATCAATATCCACAATTTTGTTTTGATCAAAACTAAAGATTAGGAAAATATTCTTTACCGTTCATTCACACATTTTGAAGTAAAAACCCAATCTATTTTATTCAAATAACTCTCACATCTAAGTGAAAACTTACTTTCAAACATTGTTGAATAATGCTAAAAACGTCTCTTTTAAAATCATGCATGGTGATCTCATATTTGTCATCTATATTTATATAAATGACACTTATAAGTGAACTAAATCAAATCAAGAGGACCATGGTTTGTTCATTAAGACTTTGTTTGTAACAAGTCTAGAAATCCATGCTATCATAACTACCCACTTATTGCACATTGATACACATTAGGATTAATCCTCCTAGTTATGTAGTTATGAAATACTTGATGTTGCTTATTGTTTCCTAGCACTTATATTTTACTTGCTTGATGAGTATGTTTGCATGCTAGATGAAATTGCTTGTTTACTTAATCTCTTTGATTAACATGCTTTGGCTACATAATTGCCTACATAATTAGTATATGCTTAATTGCCTCAAAGAGTTTGACTTGTTTGAAACCAAAAACACAACCTTTCTGTAATTCACTACAAAAAAAAAAAAAAAAAAAAAAAAAAAAAAAAAAAAAAAAAAAAAACAAAACTCTTTTCTGGCAATCTGAGAATCACCAGATGGGCGGCCCCCTTAAATCATAAGGCGGCCCCCTTAATTATTAAGGGGACCGGCCATCTGATGGTCGAAGGTGTTGTTTCATTTTCTACTTTTTAGCCCTTTTCATCCTATACTTCCCAAAATTCATAAACCTAATTAATCCTAAATCTTCTATCAAAATTTATACATCCTTAATCCTACCAATCCTACATTATAAACACTCTCATTCCTCTCAATCTATACTCATCTCTTCATGACCTCTCCCATTAAACCAAAACCACCAAATAACCCGTTTGGAGAAGAAAGCCTAACTTCCATTAAAAGCCCGTCAAACCAAATGATGTTGTCAAACATCCAACACCAAATTCCTCCTGTGTCTTCAACATTACATACCTAACACCTCACTCTCCTTCTCACCAACATTACATATCAAAAATCTTTACTCACCCATATCCTTCTACATTACACTCAAACCTCATAATCTTTTCACAACTCAAGGGATGTTGTTCATAATCAACCAACACCTAAACCTCACTCTCACACAAATGATCCATTTAACAACAAATCATCCATTCGTGCTTCCACTAATGCTCCTTCTTATGATGAGCATGCACAATCCCAAAACAATAATCCCAACCTCATCACCAACACTTTACATATTGCTCATTCAACAAAAACACCATCCACTTATGAAGCATTTCTTCCACCCATATCATGTTTTCATGATTACCTAAGCTCAAACATGTCTCCACCACCAAGAGTATCACCACCACATCCTACAACTTTACATGTCATTCCTATGTTGCATGTTCAAACCCTCACCCAAGAAAACTATCATGCTCCACCACCATCACCTTCCTCCGAACACTTAATGTTCGTTGAGGCGCTAAAATAATCCCATGAGCTTAGTGCTCTTTTAGCCTTACATCTTGCTCAACGCAATTGGGATCCACCTTCATCTAGATCACCCTCATCACCACACAACATAAATCAACTTGAGAAGCATGTCAACAATTGACCTTGTTGCATCTTTCTCCTAAAAACCATTGCATTCAATGAACACTTCACTTGGATTGAATATCTTCACACTAGATCACATCCAATACCCTCACTTGAACAACATCCAAAACCTTAATCAACCTCTTCCGCTACAAACTCTCCACAACCAAACTCTCCAACATTCATGACCCAAACATATACCTCCATTAATCCAACAACCTTACCCTAACTCAACCATCTTCATTCCAAACACTCCATCATCAACCATCTAAGCATACTATATGCTTATGATTTTCACTTTCAAATACGAATCAACCAACCTTTTGTTACAAGCAAGTCCGATGGCTCTCTTTGGCAAATTAGAATCTTTAACATAATCTTTTTGAATTAATTGTTATGTATCCTTAATATTTGTTTGCTATGCTTGTTATTTGTATATTGCATATTCTTCTATATATGCTTGTGCTTCTAATATTTTTCTTGCGAGCATTCCATATCCCGATCCCTTGGTGCCATCGAACGAGGGGGAGCACACATCAAGGGGGAGCTTTCATCCCGTCTAACTTCATTTATGAAGCTAGCCGGCATAACCTTTTTGATTCTACAAAAAGAAGGAGAAGTGAATATAAACTCACTAAGTACTTGTCTAAAAAAAATTAATTTTTAGACTTAATGAGTTTAGGTTTTGTAATCATCAAAAAGGGGGAGATTGTTGATATAAATAATGCCTAAAAATGTTGACATAAATAATGTCTAAAAACATTGTTAGCATATTAACAATGTCTCTATGTTTTGATAATTATAAAGCATAAACTCATTAATCTAAATCTTATGACGTAAACAAGTTTTTAGTGCTTAATATTTGTCTTTGCATCCATATCACTTAAGGTATGAATAAACAAAGTGTTTATTGTATTTCATGATCAAAGGAAATTTTTCTAATCACTAGAATTTTTATAAAATGTATTAAACATTCTATATCTTTTACAAAATTACTTTTGAAATTAAAAGAATATGTTTAATTCATTATAAATATATAATTTCAAATTTTCAACAAAAAATGGCAAATTTTATCCAGAAAAATATTCCTCACTAAAAGACAAGAAAATCCAACGTTCTGAAGGGGCGGCCCCCTTAATTCCTTAGGCGACCTCCTTAATCATTAAGGGGACCGACCATTAATTAAGGGGACCGGCGACGCTCCAGAACAGTAAATTTTTCCCCTATAAATACTGGTTCATCCCACAGAATTTTCTCACCTTTTGCACCCCAAAACTTTCTGTTCTAGATCTCATTTCTATTCTCTAAAATCCTTTGATCATACATACATAAATCTTTGTTTCAAAGTGATCCAAACCTCTACCTTTAAAGTGCAAGAGAAGAATATTCAATCCTTCAAGAGAAGAAGTATTACAACTTGTTGTGACCTCCACATCCAAGTTGTTAGAGCATCATCCATTATATCTATTTCTTTGTGTAACTAGTTGTGAATATTTGATAGAAGATAGATTAGCAAGGTGTGTAGATAGAGTGAGTGTGTAGTAGATAGTTGTGAAGTAGAGAAGTTGGGAAGTAGATAGTTGTGAAGAAGATTGTTGTGAAGTAGATTGTTGTGAAGATAGATAGGTGTGAAGAAGTAGTGTTGTGATTAAGTAGTGACTAGGTGTGAAAAAGTTGTGTAGAAGGTGTGAATAAGTTGTGACGAAGTTGTGGTGTGTATATTGGTGTGTAAGGTTTTCTCCGCCATAAGGGAGCTTGTTGACATAGTGAAGAAAACTCTCGAGTAGGTGACTCGAGGAGTGGAGTAGGGCAAGGAAGGTGTCCTTGTAGCCGAACCACTATAAATCCTTTGTCTCGCGGTTAGATCTTTTCATATCTTACTTATTATCTTGCTTATATCGTTATTACTTTTGTAGACGTAGACGTATATATATATTTGCTCATATAGTGCTAGTATTGATTTTACTTAAAGATCAAACGAAAGTTTCATTCACAAAACAAAGTTTTTACAATCAAATTAAAAAGGTAACATACATATAATTGATCATTTCGATCAAGTAAAGTTTTCATACAAAATATAACTAAGGATTATAAAATAAACGATTACTTACTTATCTCTCGTATATAGCTATAATTGTTTATATTGTGCATGTGTTCATTTCACATACTTAGCTTATATTATTATTGTTCATACTTAGATATAGTTGTTCATATTGTTCAAGATTTGAGTTCACATAAGATTGAATCAAAGTTTTAAAAGCAAACAAGGTTTTAAAACTAAACTAAGTTTTCATAATAAAATTAAAAAGACGTAAAACTATTCAACCACCCCCCCCCCTTCTAGTTTTCCACACACATGTATCACTAGTGCGTGAACTAATTAAACTCAAGCCTCATATTGTGTATATACATATAATAAAGTGCATGGAATTTTGTGGCCTTCGTTAAGTGATGGCTATGTGCAATGGCATCTCTTGCACTCCCTTAAAGTCGGCCTTGACTATTTTGTTTACAAAACGTTTAATGTAAAAAAATATGGAGTATGTATAATAAGAAGAGTTGCAAAATATTAATGTTACCTTTGCTAGGAACGTACCTTTACATATTAATGTGTTATCATAGTAATTACTTATCATTTTATTGAAACATTGTTATCAGTAAAACAATATAGCAAAAGGATATTAGATTGATCCTACGATGATCTAAATATATATAAGCATGGTGAACAAACTGGAGGTGGTAATTATAAGTTTAAAGGTTTAGGTATGGTAACGCCTCATTGGCGCCAAACACAGGTGGAAGACTTTTGGCTTGAGTGATGAGTGTGTGTATTTTGGTGTGAGCATGTGTGAGTGTGAAAAAAGAGAAATGCTGAGCTGGGAATGATGTGTCGACTTGAACCATGATACCTAATGCTCTTAGATACTAGAAGTAGTCTATAACAGTACAATTATCTTTCTTGGCAATTTAATGTGTGATGTTAAGTGATAATCATATACCAGAGTATTAATCCGTTTGCGAAACAACATTGCAAACTATTTAAATAAGCTTACCTGAACATCTCATGATCTATATTTTTAAGGCTCATCTACAACACTAGTTTGTTTATTTATTTATTTTGAAACGACAATTTTAACTATCTCACGACATTTAAATCACAAACATATCTTACATGTCCTAAGCATGATTTGAACACACACCATTTTGTTAGAGAGTTTCTCACACAATGATGAGGCGAAAAATGATCCGTTTTTAGGGGGTCATTTAAGCCCGAATCCGAATTTATTTGATCAAATATTGCCCTAAATCGTTCCTTTTGTGATTTTAGGTGTTTGGAGAGTGAATTCTGGAAAAGAGGCTATTTTGGACGTTTTTGGAGCATAAAGTGAAGAAAACGACAAAGTACCAAAAATCCAAGCTGGAAATACAAGGTGACGGCGTCAAGGGTTTGCTCTTGACGGCGTCAGACATGAAGAATAATTTACCGTAGCTGGTGACGGCGTCAGATGGAGTGATGACGGCGTCAAAGTGGCCAAGATTAATTTACCGAAGGTGGTGACGGCGTCACATAGGCCGTCACGATTGGATCTAGGGCGTCCGAGGAAGTGTATGGCGGCGAGTTGACGGCGTCAGATTTAACTCTTGACGCCGTCAGGACGATTTTCCTATATATAGTTTTCTAGTTTTTTCATTAAAAAGAGAGAAGTTTTGGTGAAACCCTAAAGACGATTTTGGTGCCTCTTTTACAGGTTTTTCAAGGGTTCCAAACCCTTGAGACCTTGCATTGTAATTGAGATAAGTATACTCTTAATTCAATCAATATGTCTATGTGTTGGTTGTTTATCTTTTGTTCTTATCTTAATTCTACTATGCTAGGCTAGATCTCTCTTGTGTTTGCTTAGATCTAATGAAACCTAGATGTTGATTATGTGTTGATTACTTGTCTATTCTTGTTTTGAATGAATGATATTATATGTTAGGCTTAAGAAAACTGGCAGATCTCCAAATGATAACATGCTTGAACGTCTTAAGAAACATGAACCGAGGCGTACTAGGTCTTTATTGGTTGTATTTAATGCATGAGCCACTGTTTACAATCCCTATAGTTGTGCTGGGTCATGGTGTAGGAGGAGATAAGAGCTCATAGAGTTGGGGAGTTATGTATGCCACTCCACGAATGGTATTAAGGAATACAACCCGTCATTCATACAAGTGTAACAAGTAATTAACATGTAAAAGATATCTAGGGAGTAATGAAGTCTAAGTAAACACAATTTCTCCAATTACTGCTCACAACTTTAGTTTAATATTAGTTTAATTTCATTTTCATTAGTTTAATTAGTTATATAGTAGTTTTTGGGTTAGTTGATTAGCAACTAATTCCGCCCACTCCTTCAAAACCCGAGATTTTAATTGCTTTCATAAAATTATAAAAATACAAAAATAATCATCTTTCACCTCTAGAACTATTAATTAGGTTTTCTAATCCTAGCGACACTATTCCTAAGCTGAACGATCAATCCCCCGGTACTTGTCACTATACTATACTACAACGATCAGGTACACTGCCTGGTGAGGGTTGTAAGCCTCGCGAGATCCCTCGAGAGGTAAAGCAAGGTGCGATTCCCACGCATCAAGTTTTTGGCGCCGCAGCCTGGGGAATAGTTGTTGTCTAGGTTAGGATTTCTTTTTATTAGGTCTACTTGCTAGATTCCTTTCTAGTAAGATTTTTATTTTTATTTTTAGGTCTTCTTTAGTCTATCTTGTTTCTTCGTGCTTTTGTTCGTAACTCTTTACCATCCGACATCATGGAAGGTGGTAACATCTTTGAACCCATCATCCCACCACAACAAAACCCACCATTAGAACCCCTTAGGCCCCGAACCTTAGGAGAATATTCCCGACCTAACCACCAAGGCTACTGAAACACCATTGAGCTCACCGGAGCCAATGTGACCCCCTTGCGATCCGACACCATCCGGTTGGTGCAAAGCGGATGTGCATTCCATGGACTTCGTTCCAAAGATCCAAACCAACACCTTAATGACTTCCTCAAAATCGTAGATTCCATAGACCTAGGTGTTGAAACTAGAGAGACTACCCGTTTACGCCTATTCCAATTCTCTCTACGGGATCAAGCTAGTCAATGGCTTGAGCGTTTACCCGCGGGATCCATCACCACATGGGATGATCTCACCACTCGTTTCCTTGCTCAATTTTTCCCACCGGGGAGAACTACTAAGCTTAGGAATGACATCTTGATGTTTCAACAACGTCAAAATGAATCTCTTTATGAAGCATGGACTCGTTTCAAGGACTTACTCCAAAAAGTCCCTCATCATGGCATAGATTTGTGGCTCCAAGTCCAAATTTTTTATGACCATATCGATATCCCCACGAGGCGAACCATTGACCAATCGGCCGGTGGTAAGCTACGTGATCTTAGTGCGGAACAATCATGGGAACTCATAGAAGATCTTGCTCTCTATGACAACGAAAGTTGGAATGATCCCCGTGATTTGAACAAAACGGTCAAGGCAATATCTTTGCCTTCGAATAATTCAAGCACTCCCGACCGTAGGATCATGCAACTTGAAGGTCGAGTCAAGTCTCTCATGAAATCTTACGAAATTCATAAGCCTTCAAGCCAAGTAAGCAGAATCGCTTCTACATGCAAGCTTTGCAATGGCCCTCATGAGACCTACAACTGCATGGAACTTCCAAAACGTGCTTATAACGAATTCACATCATCACACTTAGGGCAAGGTCCTCGAACTTCTGCCGAAGCATATGAGGCATGGAAGGATAAACCTAATTTTAGAGGGTACCAAACACGAAGTGTATCATTTAATGATTCCTCACCCCTCACTTGGTCCGAACATTTTCCATCACAAGATACCTCTAGGCAAAGCTGTGAAGATGATTTAAAAAAATTCATTCTTTCTCAAGAACTGCAGCTTACGACACTCGAGGCAAAATTCAAACAACAGCAGGCTGACGTGAACAACAAGATTTGTAATCTGTTGACGGCTATCAAAGAGCATATTGATAATAAGCCCATTCACGTTGATGAGGTTAAATCTGCTACCGTCATGAGTCCACCAGCCTCCCCTGTAAAAATAAAAAGTCCTAGCAAGCTATTCAAACATCTATCCCCTGACAAGAAAGGACCTATCAACCCCTCTGGACCAATCCACTTTGTAAACACCTTCACCACAATTTCAGCTGCTGCATCCAAACCAACCCAACAACAAACTGACAACCTTAGTTAGACAACGAATGATGAGACACCAAAGGTTGACCACGCTTCGGCAAGGAAACCTGCCAACTCACCTGAGCAGTGCACCGCGCAGAAATCCGACAAACTGGATGATTGGAACGAGACATCGGAGGAACAGGAGAAAGACCCAACCATTTTGAGCAAATCGGTTATAAAAGAATCCGAAAAAGAGGATGCTATAAGATGGGATAGCAATCAACCCGAGGGGAACGACCCTAAGCTTTTCAAAATCCCCTGTACCATTGAGGGAAAGGTCTTAATTAATAGCCGTATAGATCCTAGCTTCCCGGTCAGCGTAATCCCACTTTCTCTATACCGCAAAACCTTCCCAGAGGACGTCGTATGCAAGAAAGTAATAGAGAATGTATCAATTAGGATTGGAGAATTTGATTACGATACTGAGCTCACTGTGGTTGATGACGTGGACCCTCTCGCCAATCAAGCATTGACCAACCTCGTCCTTGGGATACCATTTATCAATAAATCGGGAGCAATCCTTGACGAGAAGGATGGTAGTGTATTATTCACCAATGGTGTTAGAACGGTAGTTTTTCGTGGGGATGGTGAGGAAGTTTATGAGTATCGTCCCTCCCTTGAGGGGAATCCATACGGGTCAAAGGGAGGAGAGTTGAAAAAGATCAAACGACGTAATCCGAATAACCTAAAAATCCCCTGCATGATCGGTCACAAACACTTCGAGAACGTGTACATTAATGTATTCCTGCCAAAGAATTTCATGTCATTGTTTCACTATAACAATATCTGCAGATGGGGGATGATTTACAAGGGAGAAAAAGTGGTTGGTAAGGATCATGAAATCCAAGTGTTCATAGGAAATATGGCATTCACTATGGAGTTCACAATTGTGGACAACATAGAGGACTTTGTTGACCCTAGGTTATCGCAAGTTGTATTTGGAGTGCCCTTTTGTGAAATCACTAAGTTGATGGTGGATGACTTGAACGGAATCATGACTTTCACTGACGGGATTAGGAGGATTTCATACCAAACGCCATACAAAAGAAGAGACCTTAGGGAGATAGATTGCGACGGGCTTGATGTTATGAGCTCCCAACTTGTCTTGTGTGATGACGATGTTAGAAGAGGTTGTAGAAATGTTTCTGATTTATCTTGTGGGTTCTTTAAGGATGTTAGTGAGCTTGGCTCTAAGTATCGGAGGGATGTTTTCGAATTTGAAGATCCAAAGTACTTACACTATGAGAGCGACACTAGTTTAGAAGACGACCTAGAGAGTGGAACCAATGATGAAATCACATAGTAACCCACGACTTTGAGTCTAGCTACAAGACTCGTAAATAAAGAAAAGCGCTTCTTGGGAGGCAACCCATGTTTTGTGTGATTTTTAATTGTTTGATTGTTATTTGCTTCCGTATGCATGTTTTATTTTTATTGTTGGTTGATCATGTTTCTCTATTAAAATGTGAAATACTTTATTATGTTGTTTAGCCTAGTCTTAACTCCAACCTAAAGGTATTTTTGCAAAAGATAAGTGTAAGGGGAAACCCCAAATATGTTTTTAAGAAACAAACCGATCATGATTATCCACAATATTTAATGAACATGTATATTCGTATTTGTTAGAGTCAAATGCTTGTATTGAGTCATAATGAAGTTTTGCAGGATTTTCCAGGAAGTAGGACAAGGTTTTTCCGGAAATTTTCCGGAAACTTAACATAAAGATTTCTGCAGGTCCATTCTGACGGCGTCAGGCAATTGCTCTTGACGGCGTCAGGAGTCAAAAATCTGGAAATTTTACCGGTTTTGTTTTTCTAACGGAGTCTTATAGTTTTTGTGAATTATTAAGTTTTATAATCTCCAGGAAATATGCAAACTTCATTCCACAAGCATTATATCTTATTTTATTTTCTAGGATTTAGTAACTTATATAGGATGCCGCCGATTTTACGCGAGGTTGCCTTGTCTACTTTTGTCAGGATTTACAGGTTATTTGTGACAAGAAGATGATTTATATTCTGGAAGGGAAGCTTTGATTGTTCGTTTTCTTGGAAGAAGATTTAACCTGGCCAACTAAAATCCATACCGAGCGAATCAGGGGAGTATTTGATTTCATTCTCTTTACTTTTTACTTTTACATTCTTTACTTGAACATTGGGGACAATGTTCATCTTAAGTGTAAGGGGAGGGTAAAAAGATGATACCTTACATATGCACTTTCGCTTGAGTTTGTTTTGTTTGATAGTAGATGAGTAATAAAACTATGAGAAATACTTGTTAGTGTAATTTTAGCGCCAAATTTAAAATTTTTTACAACATTTAGGAGTGAAACTTTAGCCGTAGCAAGCGTCTCATGGATAGGAGATTGTATGACTAGCACATAACCGTATATTCAGAAAAAATTTTCCACCCAAAATTGTGAGGTTCGCCTTTAGATTTGATAGGAAAAGCATTCATTATTAGTGCTTATGAGTGTACCGGTAGCATTTAGATTCTAGAACTTGCGTTAGTGATGCATCCCGAGACCGCTAGTGAGACTACATTCGTGTAGTAGGATTTACTACATGATAAGAGGCATTAGGATCACCCTTGTGTTAAACCCGTATTATAATTACTTGACTATTTAAGTCATATTACTTGGCTAGTTAAGTCAACTAATTTTTCCCACACCCTTTGCGTTGTACTCATTTTTAGTACACGATACCCCTAGTACACCCCTCCGAGCCTATCTTTTCGTTTCTAACTTTAAGCATCTTACTTAAAGGAAGAATTTGTTACACCCCACTTAAATGTACAACCAAATCGCCTTAGCCTTCCGTGTATGCGCTCATTTTTAGTGCATTATTGTTATTTGTTAAACCCTAAGTTAACTTTCTAATTGATTACATGGTTGCTAAGTCGAGTCATATCCTTGTACATATTGTTTTGGGACGATTGGGACTCATGGGTAAGTACTTATTTTATGGAGTAATGGGGAAGAACATCACTTATTACCCCCATATGTACGTTAATTTTAAAAGTGCTCCAAGTGTTTTGATTTTCTTAATTCGAGTCATTAGAATAGTTAAATGTAAAGTATGTAAAGATTCAAGTGTAAGGGGAATTCTCATCCCCTATGATGTATTATTTTGGATAGTAGGGTAAGAGTGTATGCAAAAAAAAAAAAAAAAAAAAAAAAAAAAAAAAAAAATCGAAAAAAAAATAGAAAAAAAACAAGAAAAAAGAAAAAAAAATAGAAAAGAAGAAGAGAAAAAAACATACGGACTACCATCTCGTTTTTATTTTATGTTCATTTTATGTTTTTGTTATTCTTCATTTATTAGCTTAAGTCGAGTCTAGTCTTGGCTTAGCAACGCCATCTTGTACATGTAATTTACTAAGATTGTTAACTCGCCACCAGTAAAATTCCCTTTATCCAACAAAACCGTGTAATTCATATCCCTACACCTAACGTTATAACCCTTTAAAAAGACCTCTTTGATAGTTTATCCTAGGTGCTTACGCCATGTGGTGGAGGTTTGATCCTTTCCCAAGCCTATGGTAATCTATTTTGCTATGACAGGTAGTGAGAGATATCTTCCATTTCCATAATGTTATATTACTTTATTACACCCGAGAAATGTGAGTATCTAAACACTATTTGTGAGGTGCTTGTGTATGACCTCCGTGCTTGTCTATTGGTCTTTAGTGGAACGATTATTTGTTGTAATTACTTTTATATTAGTGTTAAATGACCCCTAACTTGTCTTTTGAGTAGAATAAAAGCTCATTTGCTTGAGGACAAGCAAATCTCAAGTGTAAGGGTATATGATGAGGCGAAAAATGATCCGTTTTTAGGGGGTCATTTAAGCCCGAATCCGAATTTATTTGATCAAATATTGCCCTAAATCGTTCTTTTTGTGATTTTAGGTGTTTGGAGAGTGAATTCTGGAAAAGAGGCTATTTTGGACGTTTTTGGAGCATAAAGTGAAGAAAACGACAAAGTACCAAAAATCCAAGCTGGAAATACAAGGTGACGGCGTCAAGGGTTTGCTCTTGACGGCGTCAGACATGAAGAATAATTTACCGTAGCTGGTGACGGCGTCAGATGGAGTGATGACGGCGTCAAAGTGGCCAAGATTAATTTACCGAAGGTGGTGACGGCGTCACATAGGCCGTCACGATTGGATCTAGGGCGTCCGAGGAAGTGTATGGCGGCGAGTTGACGGCGTCAGATTTAACTCTTGACGCCGTCAGGACGATTTTCCTATATATAGTTTTCTAGTTTTTTCATTAAAAAGAGAGAAGTTTTGGTGAAACCCTAAAGACGATTTTGGTGCCTCTTTTACAGGTTTTTCAAGGGTTCCAAACCCTTGAGACCTTGCATTGTAATTGAGATAAGTATACTCTTAATTCAATCAATATGTCTATGTGTTGGTTGTTTATCTTTTGTTCTTATCTTAATTCTACTATGCTAGGCTAGATCTCTCTTGTGTTTGCTTAGATCTAATGAAACCTAGATGTTGATTATGTGTTGATTACTTGTCTATTCTTGTTTTGAATGAATGATATTATATGTTAGGCTTAAGAAAACTGGCAGATCTCCAAATGGTAACATGCTTGAACGTCTTAAGAAACATGAACCGAGGCGTACTAGGTCTTTATTGGTTGTATTTAATGCATGAGCCACTGTTTACAATCCCTATAGTTGTGCTGGGTCATGGTGTAGGAGGAGATAAGAGCTCATAGAGTTGGGGAGTTATGTATGCCACTCCACGAATGGTATTAAGGAATACAACCCGTCATTCATACAAGTGTAACAAGTAATTAACATGTAAAAGATATCTAGGGAGTAATGAAGTCTAAGTAAACACAATTTCTCCAATTACTGCTCACAACTTTAGTTTAATATTAGTTTAATTTCATTTTCATTAGTTTAATTAGTTATATAGTAGTTTTTGGGTTAGTTGATTAGCAACTAATTCCGCCCACTCCTTCAAAACCCGAGATTTTAATTGCTTTCATAAAATTATAAAAATACAAAAATAATCATCTTTCACCTCTAGAACTATTAATTAGGTTTTCTAATCCTAGCGACACTATTCCTAAGCTGAACGATCAATCCCCCGGTACTTGTCACTATACTATACTACAACGATCAGGTACACTTCCTGGTGGGGATTGTAAGCCTCGCGAGATCCCTCGAGAGGTAAAGCAAGGTGCGATTCCCACGCATCACACAACATTTGGTACAACAACACTAGTTTGTGTCATGTTTGCAATTGAGTTGAGTCGGGTTCAACATATTCATGCTAAACCGAGCCTACTTAATAGCTTTATGAGCTTTCATGATGCTGGCACAAGCTATGCTTGAGAAAATTTCAAAATCCGCCTTAACTTGATTTCGACTTTATACTTGAATATAACACATAAAGGAATATATTTATAATAACAGATTTCATTTTGAATATATACATTTTATTTGACACGAAAACATATCTACATGTATGGAAGTTACATTAAAGTTTCATCACAAGTCAAAAACCATTTTAATAAAGTCTAAGGGTAATAAAATCAATCAACAATATCATTTGCAAACTCATAGTTATAAATACAACTACGTTTATTATTTTTTTTGGGTAAAATGCAAAAATGATCCCTAAACTATCACGAAATCGTAAATATGGGACTGAGACAAAAAGTCATGCAAAAAAACACTAACGTTACGCAAATTTGCAAAAAAAATCACCGAGAGGCATTTTCTGTTAGTTTTCCCGTTAAGTGTCATGTCACTAAGGGTAGTATTGTCATTTCACGGTTCCCGCCTAAACCAATATTAGACCCACCGATTAACTCAAAAGCTTCTTAGCTCAACTACCCAAAGTCAATTGCATTGTTTGCCCTAAAGTTTCCAATTAGGATTTTCGAACCAGTAAAAATTGAAGAAGATGGCCTTTTTTTTTGGGAAAAACCGCGAACGATTTTCCCCGATCCGTAATCTTCATCAACTATACGGTATGTTTTGGGCATTGTTAATCGTATCGATTTTTTAGCTACAGTTATATGCGATTGAAATGAACCGTAGGAATAGAAGCATAGATTATACATTAAGATGATTTTTTCATGTTGTTAGTGTGTATGTTGATGTTTATTGTTTATACACATAATCAAACCATAACTACTTCACTCTAAAAGTCACCCACGGTGGAAAATTTACGTCACCACCAGGAAGGGTATATGTTGATCCACTTATCGCGTGGTATGATTGTGTTGATTATGACCTGATTAACTTTTACGCCTTTGAAGTGTTGGTAGCTGACATAGGTGTCAAAGGTGGGGTTGCAGGGTGTCATTATAGGGTACCAGGGGAAACATTGGATGTTGGGTTGTTACCCTTGCAGAATGATGACGATGTCATGAACATGTTGGTTTGGTTCCAACACATAAAGAGATAGAGATTTATGTTGAGGCTAAACGCAAAAGAGCCAAAAGAGCCCGAAAATCAAAAATAACGGATGAAGTACTAGTGGATCCTTCAAATGATCGTACCATGGGTCCAGAACAAGCTGATCATTCAATTGATGGTACCAATGCTCAATCACTTGTGACTATGATTGCTGGTCGAGAACAAGCTGAGGATCAAACCCAAATAATTGACACAGACACTCCTACTGCGCAACCACCTGTAAGTCGAGTTGTTGGTAACACAGACACTCTTGCTACGCAACCACCTGTAAGTCGCGTTGATGGTCTAGAACAAGATGAGCAACAATCCCAAATTACAGATGAAGACTTGTTCCAGTTTTCCCATCCTGAAGATAATGTTGGTGTGGAAGACGACTTGATTACAGACATGGTTGCAGAACTTCAGAGTGAGCATGTGGTTTTAGAGCTTAACAAAAACTTTGTTGATTTGAAGAGGTAGTAGAAAGGGATGATGCTGAAAGGGATGATGTGGGCACCTCAACACAACAGGTAAATGAGGAAGAACATGTTGTGGATGTGACTCATTTTGAAGATGAAGAGGATGATGTGGTATCCCCTAGTGAGCCAACAGTGGACATGAGTAGGTGTAAGTTTGATATTGATCCCAACTTTGAGAATCTTTCAAAATTAGCTGATGAGTGTGTGGCAGATTATACGGATCATGATGCTGGCTATAACTTTGATGAGTTTCAGAGTGATAAAGAAGGCAATGGTGGCAGACTTGTCAACCTACGTAAGATAAGGTTGAAAGAAATTATGAGGGAGTATGAGGGTAGGTCGAATATTAATAAGGGAGAGTTTTTTGTACCAGAAACATTTGCGAGACCCAAGGATATAAAACAAAAGCTCAGAACTTATGCGTTGGAGTCTCGAAGAGATATCAGGATAGAAAAGTGTGACCAAGAAAGGATTCAAGCGATTTGTAAAGTGACTGTTGTGGGTTATGGCAGAAATGATACTGGAAGTAGTCAACCATCGGCTTCTTCTTCACAGTCAAAGGGCAATTTTGCCAGTTCCAAAACCTACAAAAAAAAAAAGACCAAGCCCATGGTCCCTACATGTGTCAAAAGTGGGTGATGAACGTAGTTGGAGTGTGAAAGTATTAAAAGATGAACATAAATGCCTCCAAACAAGAAAAATTAAATTGTTGACTGCACGATTCCTTTCATCCGAGGTTGCTAAAATTCTTGTTAGGGACCGCACAACCACAATAGCTACAATAGCAATGGAAATAAATCAAAAGTTGAAGATCGATGTCCCTATGACGAAGATATCCAGAGCAAGGGAATTTGCTCAGAAACGAATTGAGGGTGAACAGTATGCCAATCTTAGGGATTACACTTTGGAATTGAAAAATAAAAATAAGGATACAACTGTGAAGATTCAAGTTGAAGGAAACCCTGATGCAGGTGATTCTTCAAGGGTTTTCAGACGGATCTATGTTTGTATTGGTGCCTTGAAAAAAGGTTACAAAGCAGGAAGAAGAGACATACTAGGTTTGGATGAGGCCTTTATCAAAGGGACATATAGTGGTCAAGTCTTAACGGCTGTTGGTGTTGATAGCAATAATGGCCTCTATCCAGTTGCGTACGTAGTGGTTGAAGCTGAGTCCAAGAGTTCATGGTTATGGTTCCTTAGCAATCTTGGAGCTGATCTTGATTTGCAACCAAATTCAAACTTCACATTTATCTGAGACAGACAAAAGGTATAAACATTGTGTAGATTCAATTAATTGATTTCCAACCCAATTCAATCCTCATTCATATATTATGTTTTGTACAAATCAACAGGGGATATTACCAGCCATTGCAGAAATGTTTCCTGCTGCTGAACACCGATTCTGTGTGCAACACATATATGACAAGATGAAACAGTTATTCAAGGGAGAGAATATCAAGGAACTTGTTTGAAGGTGTGCTAGAGCATTAATAGTCGTTGAGTTTAATAGAGGAATAGAAGAGCTAAAATCAGTGGACTCTAAAGCTTATGACTGGTTAAGGAAGATATTAGCATCATCATCGTCAAGGTCACATTTTTTAGGTACAATATACACATATTACGACTTTCATCTGTAATATTAATAAGATTGAAAATGATGTTCATATTGATATATTGTTTACAGGGAGAGCTAAGTGTGACATCCTTCTTAACAACTTATGTGAATCGTTCAATAGCAAGTTAGTGGCCTGCAGAGATCAACCAATCATTGGTTGTTTGGAGTACATCAGGGAGTATCTTGTGAAGAGAAGTGTTAGTGTGCAGCATTTAATAGACAGATGTGAAAGTCCCTTAACCCCAACAACAACTAAAATTTTAGAAAACATCAAGGAGGAAGCAAATGAGTATAATGTTTTATGGGGTGGGGGGATACATACCAATGTAAGGGAGCTTGGGGTGACAAATGTGTTGTGAATATGCCAAAAGGGGAATGCACATGTAGGAGATGGGAACTCATTGGTATTCCATGTAAGCATGCTGTTGCGGCTATCAACAACATGGCTAAACACAACAAGGAGTCAATTGACAACCAGGTTGCGATACCAGAGGATTATGTGTCCCCATACCACGTGGAAGGAGATGTATCAACACAAGATTGAAGGAATTGCTGGTCCACCCTTTTGGCCCAAATGCCCTATTCCTAGCAACCTAAAGCCACCTTCCAATTGGAAGATCACGGAAGAAGAGAAGAGTGTCAAAGGATGAGATTGCTGAACAAGTTATGAAAAAATCAATGGTGAAAAATGGGAAGCTGTCAAAGAGGGGCAAGACTGTCAAATGTGGTGCATGTGGTGGGCAGGGTCACGATAAGAGAGCTTGTACGGGACGAAGAGTCAACCAAAGGAGAACAAGAAGGGAAGGAGTACCAGATGAGGTACTAGAAAGATCTACTCAGCCAGTGGGATCTTCTACAACAGAGGTGGGAGCAGGGCCAAGCCAGCCAGTTGGAACACAAGCAAGTGAGGTAGCAGGAGGGCCAAGTCATCAAGTTGGAACACAAGCAAGTCATGTATCATAATCTACTGGGAATGGTGGAGGTCAAAGGAAGAATATGATCAAGAGAAAAGCCAAAATGGCCAAGTGAGTCAACACAATTGTGATGGTGCAATAACATTGGGTTAGTTATTTGTTCCTGTGTTTTAACACAATGAGTGTATGGATTGTGTAACTGAGTTTCTGTCTGCTAGACAATAATTTATACGTGATTTGTTTTTTAGACTTGATTAATTAGGAATTGTATTTGTTTTCATTTTGGTTTACCATCATTATTTGATGCATAATGTTGTGCAAAATTTGTGGTTTGCCATCATCATATACTTACGTATATTGAATGACCCAACATGCCCACTACGTAAGTATACCGAATGACCCAAACTTGTTTTGACTTTTGTAAGTCAAAGTTGATAAGGAACCAGAAACCAAGTTTACTGCATATTGATTCTGCAAGTAAAATGAACATTATTTACTACATTTGTCTTCTTATAATAACAACAACCAAAACAACCATGATCCCACTTTAGTGCAAAAATCAAACACTTTTTATTAACATGAAGGTCAATACAAACTAGGGATGACCTTAAACCCTGTGATGATACAACCTAGAAAGATGTCAATACACCTACATACCAACCTAAAGCAACTTAAAGACAATGAAAAAAAAGACCCAACTAAAAATAAGAAACTTTTTGAGCTTCTTCAGCTGCTGATCCTTCTCCCTCATCAACTTCAAATGCTCCTCCAACTCTTCTTCAAGTTCATTCCTCACCCACAACAGGCCAGGAATCACAACGGCTGTTCGGCAACACATTGGAGGATTCGTCCATCCTATAAAGCCACATGAAGGACAACAGTAGAATCGTCGTCCTGGGTTCCTGTTTGTCCAGCTTGTTTTGATTGTTGCTTGTTTCCCACAGTTACAAATCAAGACCATATTTTTGCCGGATATTGCAAAGTGTGAAATAATGTGATGCAACGGTCATATTTAATTACTCGATAGTGTAAGGTGTGTAAAAAGGCAAGCTTTCGATTGCAAATTTAGTCCTTCAATCTACAGTGTAACTACACGGACACTTAGCACCCGGGAAATCGTGAAATGACAATACTACCCTCAGTGACATGGCACTTAACGGGAAAACTAACAGAAAATGCCTCTCGGTGGTTTTTTTGCAAATTTACGTAACGTTAGTGGCTTTTTGCATGACTTTTTGTCTCGGTCCCATATTTGCGATTTCGTGATAGTTTAGGGACCATTTTTGCACTTTACCCTATTTTTTTGTAAGACAATAACTTTATAACCATAAAAACAACATAGATAGGGACGTCCCTAATACAACTACGTTTATAAGTTTATAAATAATAGACGAGTACCCGTGCATATCAACGGAAATTCCTAGCGGCAGACAATTAACGATATGCGATATCGTGGTAAATTTTTTCGTGTAACGTTCAAAATAAAAGATGAAAAAATCAAATTGTAATTGCAAACGGTTGTAACATGCAATAATTTAACTCAACCAAAAATTCTTAACATGTATAAAAGAATATATAAAAAATTTAGTGAAACTGAAAATAAAGCATTACATCAATTATGAGATAATAACTAATAATGCACGTTACTCGTCGCGTAAAACTTCTGGGTACACAACATTTGAGGTGTAGACTCTTCATTGACCGAACTCTTTGACTGACTAATACCTTTATAGTTCTACATGATATCCCTCTAGACAACACCATATAAAGCTGGCCATGCGAGAAGACAGAGTAGGGCAAATAGACACCCACATTTGGAATTGTTTGGCCTTGAGCTTTATTTATAGTCCTCGGAAAGCTAAGGCACACCTACAACCATGTCTAGTCTAAAACAAAGTTTTGTGGTGAAGACTATCTTTCGACAACTTGTATTTGTAGCATTAAGGAATCATTTTCAAATAACTATTTTTTATTTTGGCATGGTTACATAACGGCGGCAACGTATAGCGAGGTACCCACGCATAACAGAAGCGACAGATGTTTACCGATTAACGGTTGCCCCGAGTTGCAACGTTTTCTTGTTCTAATTTTCGGTTGAAGATGAATAACCTTTCTCAAAGTAGTTGACATGCATGTTTGTGTGCGTCGATGCTTTGTTTGTGTTGTGTGTGTTGTTTAACTTTGGTTCAATTTTGTTGTTTGAAAACCATGTATGTTAAATTGTGCTTTCTGCTTTAAAATTTTAAATCTATTCGTACTTGTCAAATCTTTTCATAACTTATGTACTTCATTTTAATTAATCCTTAAAGAGGTTATATGGAACATTGTGCTAAAGCTGCTCCTACACAAATACGTTAAATAAAAACACTAACTAAAAAAACACCTTATGCTAATTATCACTAAAACAGCCATCAACATCTTTTCGGCATCACCACCGCATTTGGAAAGGAGACCATAATATTGCTTTGCAAAATTATGACAAGTATCATTGGCCTCAATTTTCATATCATTGGCCTTTTTTTCTTTTTTTTTTTTTTTAAGGATATTACGAAGAAAAAAAATAACAAAAGTACCTTCTTGAATGAAAAGTTTCCTCCCAAACTATGAAATTTTATGTGAATCTCATTTCCGGTGATAGATTAACAGATAAAAAAAAAAGAAAAAAAAAAGTTGTAGCGGTGGAGAAGGTGTTTCGGAGGCGGCTGTGGTAAATGGAGGCTAGGTCTATTTTCTTTGTAGATAATGAGAGAATTGGATGATTAGGGTAGTGTGTGTGTGTGTGTGTGTGTGTGTGTGTGTGTGTGTGTGTGTGTGTGTGTGTGTGTGTTTATTTATAGGCAGTTGAGAATCCTTGACAACTTTCAACAACTTATGTGTTTTCAACTTCAAAATTGATGAAAGTGTTTGTCATTTATTATACGTTTCAACCTTCCAGTACTACAATTTAATCACCATCAATACTTTCCATTTAATCACCATTGAGAAAGGTTCCATTCGATTTCCATTCATTGACAAGGGCAAAATGAGCATTGACCCAAATTTCAGTTTTCCACTTTTTCACTTGACCATTTTTACATTATAAGTAGTTAAGATGTATTACACCAAGATTTGAAAAGTGGCTAACAACCCGAGTGGAGCATGTAAGTTGAAGGTCGATCTATTATATATTTTGAGCTCATTCTCTTTCCATATTTATCAACTCAACATGAATGAGTTTGAACCAAGTTCAAGTTATTCGATAAAAGATAATAATTATTTGAGCATACAAATAAGCAATACCAAGGCTCAAAAATATTTGCAAGGACTTGGAAGTCAGTCTTTGCAAGCTCGATTTCGGCTTGTTGTTGAGCTTGTGCTTGACAACAACTTGATTCACCTATAACAATAATCTTAGGGTAAAAGTTATAAATACTATATATGCAGTATGCTTATCAAAATGTCTCATTATACATTACCATAATGACTCATTATACTTAATTTAACCATATTTCTCTCATTAAAAGACATTACCCCTTATCTTCTTTATCAGTCATCACCACCACCTCCGACCGCCAAAACCACCATCACCACTTTCGGCAATCAACCAAACCAAACAACAAAAAACCCAATCCAAACAACCAACCAGCCAAATCATGAGTCAATTCACCCAACACAAATATATACCAGAAAAACAAATAATGCAAAATAATTTGGTTCACAAAAAAACATGAACAACAAATTCATTTTCTTGGGTTTCCTTTGTTCACGACTACGACCAGTCCACGGTAACGGATCCTACTACAAAGAACCAAAGGGTGCTTAACATCAATTGCATTCTATATAACGTATCGTTCCCCTGCATAAATAAGCTTGATGGTATTGCCAACCACTATTCTTAAATGAATATACAAGGGTTGGTCCACACCTACCTTTTCCTCAGCCAGGAAAAATCACTAAAGGACACCGGTAATCACAAGTAAACGACTCCCTCATTTTAATCATAGATGACCCCAACATATTTGGATCTAGGATTAAATACGATTTTGGAGCTTGTTGTGGAATGAAGAGGCTCGCTCGTTTGAATCATCCGAGTTTGAAATTAAAAAAGCATAACTAATGAACATTGCATTTACAGTCTAATAGCAAATTTATTTCAGCTAAGACAGTGATGATATTAAAGCTGCACAAAGCTTCCTTGATGAAAATAAGTACTAGGTTGTTAATTTTGTATTTGTATTGGATTTGGTTTATGAGTGGGGTTGGAATTGGATTTGAATTTTGAATATGTTTATTAATTTTGGAATTGAGAAGTGAAATTTAACTGGCTAGTATATGGGTTTTTTAATCAGAATTTATGGTGCTTGGCTGAAATTATATAATGACAATGTAGAATATGAAGATGGATGAGATGATCAAATTACTGATAAGATGATGTATAATGAGTGATTTATGAATTCAAAAAGTATAATGAGTTATTTTGGTAAATACTTAACGTATTTATAGCTTTTATCCATAATCTTATAACATGATGAAAAACGCCATCTTTCGTCACCCGAAGTTATAAATACACTTGGGTCTCACACTTTTTTTCTTCATATCTATTTTAACTAATAAAATAAGGTTTTGTACAAGCGCCCTAAAGCAGAAGCATTAAAAAATAAAATTAATTACACCTTTAAAATTCCTTATTTAGAACAAAATGTACAAGTACCCTAATGCATTCCTACTTTCAAACTCACAATGACAAAGTCAAACAAAAAATATACGCTCTACTTTTGGTTTATTTTGGTAAGGTATTGAATAACATTAAAAACACATTCTTGCACAAGAAGAATCATTCAAAAATTTTCAAATCAATATTCAGTTTCATCTCAACAATTCAAAATCCCCATGGCTTCTTCCATACGCTTAATTTTAAGTTTCAATTCACCAACCAAATTCAATGCATTAAAAAAACATCCAAAAATAACCTACCAATTGGTCTATATATGTTTGATTCAAGGATTATCATCAACCCTAAGTCAGTCGAATCCAACTCAATGAGGTTTTTTTCTTTCCTTTCTAATAGGTTCTCAATCTTCTCTTTAATTTTGTTATTTTTTCTTATCATACATTTTTTTGTACAAATCGTTTGTTATGGGTAGCTATTGTTAGAGGACAAAGCTACCAAAATCATTAGTTATAGGTAGCTATTGTTAGAGGACAAAGCTGCCAAAATCATTAGTTATGGGTAGCTATTGTTAGAGGACAAAGCTGCCCAAATCATTAGTTATAGGTTTTCCATTTCAGTTTTTTATTTTGGAAGATTTATGGGTTTCAATTGGTGTTGTTTGTTTCAGATCAACTCATTATGTTATAATTTATTTGGGGGAAATCACCATGATATATTTTGATTGATTATGGGATAATTTTATTTTTGTAGGTAAATTGTGATTGAGGAAGATTAACCATGTTTGACATGTTTTATCTCTTTTCATTCTTCAATTTAATTGTTCCTCTAATTTCTGATTTTAAGTTCATGTTCAAGGATTTATTGGTTATGTTAGCTATGTTTTGCTTGGATGACAACAAAGGTATACATAGTCATACTTGCTTTTAAAATAATTGATCAATGTAAGTAAATGATACATGTATCAAGTTTAGAAAAGAATGCTCTACAACTGTATACTTGAAATTAATCAAATGCATAAAGGAGAAGCGTTAAATGCTACGATCAAGTCATGGAAAGGGCGACAATGCATTCATAGGTCATCGTTATGAAGAGGTACCTGCAAATTTTCGATACATAATTTCGTTTCCTGATTCTATTTTTTATTTTAAGTTTGATAGAGATGTTGATTTTTTTTAAAGCTTCTTTATTTTGCAGCAATTTAAAGCTTTTAAATGAATGAGTGCTACTTTTGAGTTTGTAAAATACTGGATTTGAATTATAAATGGTGAAAACATGAACTATGCCTACAAATAAATCTTCGAAATGATAAAATGTCACACACTTCAATCGGAACACTAATTTCGGTGTCACTTCTGAATATGCATACCACGTATAGGTTTAAATCTCAGCAACGACAAACATAGGGTGACCGTCGTATAATGATAGTTGGGTCAGGTTGTGGTTTATGTAAATGTTTTATGTGGTGAAAGTATAAAGATAACAACTATTTGTGTAACTATATTAATGTAAAAAATATGTAACTGATGTAATATTGGCATCAAACTTACAATAAGTGTAGAAACGAATTCTAACATGTTATGCAATCATGCTCTTGCTAAAGCAGAGAGATGATGGTTTGGGTGATGATGGTTTTGTGAGAAGAGGAAAAAGGAGGGAACTTCATGTTGTTTTTGCGCCGCATTTGCCTTAGTCGTGTTGTGAGTATGTAATAACAAAGGAAGGTGTTTTTGTAGTTGAGAGATGATATTGTATTTGTTAATACAAATATCGCCTAAAAATGTTATTTATATTTTACGATCTTTGCTAAGTTTTGTTAATGACAAAGTATGAAGTTTAGCTATAAGTAAATCATCACTTTGAGTGTTTAAGTCTTGTTTAACTAAGGTTTGAATTTCCTTTTAAACAAAACAAAAATAAAGCCCGCTACAACCACAACCCACATTTTCATCCTTAAACAACCTTAGCTTTGTTTTTGGAAAATGTTTCTCACTAAGGAAAATGATGATTTCCTTGTAGCTTTTTATGGTCTTAGTTTATTTGTAGTTTTTCTTTATTTTTAGAAGTAGGATGGTGTAATCCAAATTTCTTGTCTTTGACTTTTTAAGAGTCAAAATTTTACATGAAATAAATTTCATTACACTACAAGATTTTCATTGTTTGTTGACCATTTAGGTATAATAAGTGAAATATACCTTGCTATGGTACCATACATATATCTTGTGTTGTTGAAACTAACCTTTCTTTTTGTAGGATCATTTTCCATGTTTTCCTTCCTTGATACTCCATTTAGGGGAGTAATATTCAAGGGGGAGCATGTGTGTTGTACTATTTCACTTCACAACACTTAGTTGTGTTTTAAACATGAAATGCTTTCATGACTTGTCTTGTGCGACAACTAACCTTTTTCTTGTAGGTTCAAAATCCATGTCTCCTCTCTTGGCACTCCATTTAGGGGGAGTATCGTCCAAGGGGGAGCAAGTGCTTACTTCCGCTTCGCTACTCTTCTTTTTGTTTCAATAAAAAGGGGGAGAATTTAGATATAAACTTGTTTCAAAATTTTTTTTGTATATCACATCATCTTAGCAAAAACAAGTTTTTATACCTAACTTTATAAGACTTAACACTAAAACTAGTGACTTACTTATAAATAAAGTTTATGTTTTGTCATCAACAAAAAGGGGGAGATTGTTAATACAAATATCGCCTAAAAACGTTATTTATATTTTACGATCTTTGCTAAGTTTTGTTAATGACAAAGTATAAAGTTTAGCTATAAGTAAATCATCACTTTAAGTGTTTAAGTCTTATTTAACTAAGGTTTGAATTTCCTTTTAAACAAAACATTGTTTTTATTTCTTAAAATAGAAAGTGTCTTGTCACATCACATTTATTTCTTAATATAGTAAGGTCACATCACATTTAGGGCAAGCTTTGTAAATATACATTTATGGTAAGAAGTGTGTTTGACTTACTAAGTGGTTGCTTGCAAGTTTAGTGTTTGACTTGATATTATGAGATGTGACATTGTTTGGTTTGCAAGGAGTAATGAGATGTGACCTTGTTTAGTTTGGGAGATTTATTGCAAAAACCAACTGCAGCCCTGGCGGTACCCTGGGGATACACGGGCGGAACCCTCCTGAGGGGTCCGCCGTATCCGCCAGACCTGCAGAATGGTTTGCTATAAATACCAAACCATTTGTTAGTTTTGAGTCAACCCTTTAGGACATATTTTCACATACTCTCTCAACTAACTCAGTAACCTTTTGATTTGTTTGATTCTCTTATGTAGCAAGGGACTTCACAAGATCATTCAAGAAGTTACAAGCTTCAACTCTAAAGTTGCAAGTCTTGGTAGCTTGGTCATGTATAAGCTTTGGTAGTTTATACTTCATGTGTGTCATGTATATAGAAGTAAGTGGTTAGTATTTTAGGCCTCAAAATACGTAGTGTGTTGGGAGTTGTTGTACCCTTGTAAAAGAACTAACGGGAGTGGTTGTACCCTTGGTAAAGAACTCGACATCTAGCTTAGTGTCGGTAAATGTGTAAGCGACGATGGGAGTGGTTGTACCCGTGTAAAAGAACTCGACATCTAGCTTAGTATCGGTAAAAGTGTAAGCGACGTTGTAAAGGTTTTCTCCGCCGGTGAAAGGAGCTTGTTGATTAGTGCTTATAACTCTCGAGTTGGAAACTCGGGGCGTGGATGTAGGGCAAGGAAAAAGAGTCCTTGTAGCCGAACCACGATAAACAATCGTGTTGTGGTTTGATCGTTTCTTTCTTTATCTTTGCTCACTACATGTTGTTCTTTTGTTAAAATAGCTAGTTACATATAAAGCTTTTCAAAGAACTAAACAAGTAAAGATGTGTTTATATCTTCAAACAAAATTAAAGCTTTTCAAAGAACTAAACAAGTAGAGTTAGGATCATCACAAGCAAAGCTTTTCAAAGTATGAAACTAGTAAAGTTAGAATTGTTATTCACATGAAAAGCTTTTCAAAGAATCAAACATATAACATTGTGTTTATATCTTTAACCAAACGTAAATGTTTTTAAAGTTATTCAAGTTAAAAAGGAATTAAAAAGCGGTAAACTATTTAACCCCCCTTCTAGTTTTCCACAGTATTTGCAAAGACCTTGATCAAATATCGCCATATTTTGGCTTTGGCCTTCTTTGAAAGCAATTCAAGCCTGCCACTTTTGTTATTGGGTTATTTAATTCATGTTGAGTTAGTTGATCAAATTTGTGCAGATTTGCATATGTAGTAGGGTGCTTAGAGTAGCCCCTTTTGTTCGATTCTATAATTTTTGGGCATTAAGGTATGTCGTAGGAGACGCTCTTTGTAATGCATGATCGATTGACAATGAAAATGTTTATGTCGTCCCTATTCTGGAATTGCTAAGGAATATGATCTTTGAGCTTGACTAAGTTATTCAATCTGGCCAGCATAATGTATGACACTAAGGGTGAGCATGGTCCAAAAACCGGACCGGACCGAGGACCGAGAACCGGAAAAACCATAGACCGAGACCGGACCGAATGTGGTCGGTCTGGTCCGGTCTTCGGTCGGTCTGGTCCAATTAGGCATATTTGGGCACGTTTTTTCGGTTTTTTGGTCGGTCCGGACCGGACCGGACCGACCGGACCGAGGACCGACCAAGCCAAAAAGACTAGACCGAGGACCGGACCGAATGTGGTCGGTCCGGTCCGGTCCGGTCGGTTTGTCGGTCGGTCCGGTCTATCCGGTCCGTTTGCTCACCCTTATATGACACTGCAATATATAGATTGCTAGATACTTTTGTAAATTATGTAAAATTGCTGCACGAAGTATTAGAGTTTTTATTAATATGAAATTATAGAAACATGTATGCTGCTGCCCAGATGCTTTGTTATTGTTGTATGCTTGAGTCTTGTGCCGATAATTTAAGTGTTCAGAGTTCCTGTTTCTATAAATTATCTATCTTTTTGGGCCAATAAGGTACCTTGCAATCTCTATGATGTTGTCATCTGTTTTCTGTAAAAGTTAAAAAAATATGACCATGGAGCTTAATATCTCATGAAATCTACCCATCTCATAAATTATCTATCTTTTTGAGTGTACAGTTGCTTTATGTTCTGTATTGTGAGAAACTGGACAGAGCGACCTGAATTCGCACACAAGTCAAGCACCCAGGTACACATTCTTTACTACTGCGCGTCTTATATCATCATGAGATTAATGTTCAACAAGCTGCATTTATGAAGTCCTAACATACATTGTGAACTTTTACAAGTATGTTAACATTTTCAGGTTTCCCTACAAAACTAATGTCACTTGACTTGAGCTCTAATAGGTTTGGGGGGAAATTACTTTCAGGTTTCCCTACAACACTAATGTCACTTGACTTGAGCTCTAACAGGTTTGGGGGGAAATTACCTGATGTATCAAATGGTTCATTTCCAATGCTTTTGGATCTGTCAAATAATTTATTTGTGGGATCCTTACATCATTTCCTGTGTTCCGATGGTGTGAAAGCGACACATACGCTTAATATAGGAAATAACAATTTGTCGGGTGTCATTCCTGAGTGTTGGGGAAAGTGGCGGAGATTGTTATTCTTAAACTTGGAGAATAATAATTCTTCTGGTGGGATCCCGTGAACATTGGGTCATGTAAGTTACATATACTCATTAAGCATGCATGGGAACAAGCTTGTAGGGAGATTACCTGCTTCTCTAATGAACCTTAAATACTTACAGATCCTCGACCTTAGTGGAAATGAACTTGATGGAAGCATTCCATCTTGGGTTGGGACAAGAATTTCTTCTTTGAGACTTCTTAACCTCAGATACAACAATTTCGTTGGAAATATTCCTCACGAGCTTTGTTGGCAACGAACTTTGTGGAGATCCCCTCACCGTGCGTTGTTCAAAAACTGAAGCACCTGATACAGATCATGAAGAAGACGATCTATCAGGTTCACGTGGAACAGATTGGGGCTTGATTATTAGTATGGTGTCTGGATTCATTGTTGGTTTTTGGGTCATTGTGGCTCCTCTAATCGCGAGCAGGTCATGGAGGACTACATATTTCCGTTTCTTGAGTGAACTAAGGTATATGCATGGTTATGATGTTATGCATAAGATGTTTTCTTGGTGATCAAAACTCTAAAGTGGTGTCATTTTGTAATATATTTTACTCTGAATGTAGGTGTGTGTGTGGAATTGGTAATTGCAACCCATATACTAATGAATGGGTTGTTTTGGTTATATTAGAAGAGAAACGGATCAAGTGGGTTAAATGTCTCAAATGGGTGGATATCATTCAATTTTTATTAGTTACAGATTGTTAACTTAACAAGTGCTTGAATCGTGTGTTATGTATATTGGAGTGTTGTCATCCATCCTTGATCGACATAACTTTTTTCAGCTGATTTACTTTTTTCCGATTATTAGTTGAAACTTAAAGTTATTTTCTTTTTTTTGTGTTTTTAGCAGGTTTTGTATAGATGGAAGTAGAAGACTATGAAAGATATTATGAAGATCTTGAAGAGCAATATGTATTTGTCAATAGAGGTAAATCTCTAATCTCTTATATACAAAAATGGTCAAATGTTGTTTGTTAGGATTCGTCTTCATTAGGGCCGGCAATTTTGACACGAAACCTGTTAACACGACACGACACGACCTGTTCTTAACAGGTTTCGTGTCTTAACAGGTCAGACCTGTTAATTTTCGTGTCTTAACAGGTCAGACCTGTTAGTGACCTGTTATAATGTTGTATATATAAGTTCCAAAATCCTAACCCTAAATATTTGTCCGCCCCCATCTTGCCTTATCTCTCATTCTCTCTATTTTTTTCTTTTTTTTATCAGCTTATCTCTCACTCTCCTATATGATGATGGGTTTGTTCGAACCTGGAATAATGGGGTGGAATAATGGGGTGTTCTTGTTGAATTTAATTTGTTTGATGGCTTGGAATAATGGGGTGTTCTTGTTTAATTTGTTTGATGGGTTCGAACCTGGAATAATGATGGGTTTGTTCGAACCTGTTATTTGATGTTATTGAATTTAATTTGTTTTTCGCAAAAAAATAAAATAAAATAAAGAAAAGAAAAGAAAAAAAGAAACCCTAAAATCCTAATATGCATGTTAACAGGTTTTTAACAGGTTAACCTATTTATTTTCGTGTCGTGTTCGTGTTTGAGAAAAATGACACGATAAGCTAACAGGTCGTGTTCGTGTTTGACCTTAACAGGTTCGTGTAACCTGTTATGCCAGCCCTAGTCTTCATATATGTGTACAGGACGAAACTGGAACAACGTCGTTAACTCTTTAGAATGATGAGGTCCAAGCTTTTTTTGACAAGTCAGCTTATCAATTATGTGATAAGTATGGAAAGGTACGCATATATGAGGTCCAAGTTGTTGTTGACATAGCCTTAACATTTTAATGTTTCCTGAACGAAAATTCTGAACATTTGTTTATAATTATGTTATCTTGAATGAACAGTATGATCGGTTTCCAAAAATATATTATTTTACTCATAAAATAACATATACGAAACTGGCTTATACACGAAACTGGCTCACATAAAACGGTTCCAGGCTTAAATAAAAACTTTCTAAACGGTTCTATTTAAAGAGTCATTTTTACCACGTTTATTATGTTTGATTAAATGTATACTCTTAAGCAATAGGAAAAATAACGCATTCATGATTGTTTTGGGGCATTGAAGTACTCTATACAGCGGCGCCAAAATTTGATTGAGCCTAAACCACCTAACTTATATTGACCAAATAATGGTCAACTAAGTCAGATAGCCTAGATCAATGCTCCGCGGAAGTATAAGGTTTCCCCGGGTCGTTATGTCCCGACGAGGTGTGATGGTTATGAAACGGTTTCGTGATCGGGTGAATTTTGACGGGAAAAGGTTTGTGAGATTGATTACACTACTGGATTCACAAATAAATAGCTTAAACAAGCTATACAAACAAGATGAGAAAGTTTGAAAACCCAGAAACGTTTAAAACTTAAAACGTGTACGTTCACGTTTAAATAAAACGTAAACGTACAAAATAAAACGCGAGTTTTAACAAAATAAAATACTTACAAAAGTGAAAATCACATTTTTACAATCCGAATAATAAAAGAAACTTTTTAGAAAATTAAAATTACTTTTTACACTATTTAATTATTTAATATTAATTAAAAACTATTTAATACTTATTATTAATACTTAAATAACTAAAATACAATATAATATTATTTAATTACTAAAAAGGTGAAAATAAAATTCCTAAACTTATAAAATAACTAAAAATAAGTTTTAAAATTAAAAATAAGTGTTTTTGTCTTTTTGTGGTTTTTCTATTAATTAATTACTAGTTAAATACTAATTATCTAATTAAACTATTTAAAATTAAGAAAAATACTAAATGAACAGTGAAAATTCTAATAAAATTTCTAAAATTATTTTACAACATATAAAAGCTATAAAAAATATAAAAACTTGGTTTTGCTTAAGAAAAACTAATTATGCTATTTTAAACTAATTATTAATTAATAATTAATAAAACTAAAATTAATTCTAATTAATACTAAATGAGAAAATAAAAATCTGAGAAAATTAATATAAATACTTTAATATAAGATATAATTAATAAAAATATAAAAATGACAAGTACTTAATAAAAATTTAAAAATGAAAATTAAAATTAAATTACATTAAATAGAAACTATCACTTAATTTTAAATTTGTTTTTCTTGATTTTTCTTTTACAAACCTATTAAATACTTAAAAACAAACACTTTTTGTAAAAACAAACTTTTTGTAAACTAAAAATAAGCTGAATGGAAAGCCAAAAAGCCAACAGTTGACTTTAGTTGACCATAATGGAAAATAAGCTAAAAATGGCTTGAAGTGGGACCCACTCTGGGTAATTCAGGTGTGAATAAGCTTATGGGACTTGAATAAGCTGGAAAAAGTACTAGTGGACCACAGAATAAGCAATAAGCATAAAATAAGCACTTGGAAATTTGTTATGAACTCAGAACTGGGACAAGTTTTAGGTGCTGATTCAGGTGGGGCCCAGGGAGATTGAGGTCAACCCAATGGTCAATAGATGATCCCTACTAGGAGGGGGGGGGGGTTGAAAGGTGCAAGGTTCATGGCCTGGGGCCCACTAGGTTGGCCAGAAAACCACCACCAAGTGGTGGTGGTGGTGTGTATGCTGAGACAGAGCAGAGGTGTGCCCTGCAGCCCACTTTGGGTGGCTGTGGGGCCCTCAAATAAAATCACAAAAATGAAAGGAGGGGGGAAATCAATAGTTGGGGTGGTAGACTTCAATTAGGAACAAGAATCAACTCTTAAAGCAATACACAAAATTCACATAAAATCCTTGAAGTTTTGCAAAAATCTGAAAAACAAACTTTGACTTTTTTTTGAAGAAACTTGGTATGTTGACTTTGATGAGCTTCTAATGGCCCTAATGAACTGATATGGTTATACTGTGATAGAATAAAGCTATTCTAGGCTAGATTAGCAAATCTTGAACTAAAATGGTGCACTTACATACCTAAGAACATAACAGTTAACAGATGAGGATGATTCAAAATTATTTTTGACTTTTCTCACTTGAGGTTTGTGATTAGAAGCAATACCTGGTCTAAACTAACCTTAAGCAATCTACTTATGTCAATTTGACAGCAAAGTAACAATAGTACTACCCAAAGATCACTAATCCAAACACCCCTATATGTGATAACTGTGTGAGATTTGTGAAGCAAACCCAAGCTTTAAGCCATGAATCTGAATCTTAAGTTCATACCAACATTAAATAAGCATTCATAAACCATAATAAGCAAGAAGAAACAGCTATGGCTACTGAGCATGGATATTCAAAGTTTGAATGAGTGGACTTACTTGAAAATAAGTTGCAATGGGCAATTTGCATATGAACTGCCAAGATAAGCTCAGATAAGCTATGAAAGAGCTTATTGAGCTTATCCAAAGGCTGGTTGAGCTTATCTAATCAGGGACCAATAACTCACAAAGCTAAACAATAATTTGGATTTTCTATATTTAAAAACACAAATTTGTAATTGAAATTTGGAAACTTGAAATACTTAAGTGAAATGAGTTTCAATTACATGAGCAATACATAGTACAAGAAAGTTAAGCAGAAATTACAATGTAAACTAGATAATTAGACTAATTCGACAATAACTACACTACAACTTATTCTAAAAACTAAAAACTAATGCCTTCTCTTCTCTTTTCTTTTCTTTTTATAGTCCTGGAGCTCTTCTATTTCTTTCCCACTCATCTATGGCCGTTGGATGGCTTTAGTTTGATCCCAGCCGTTTAAAAATGGCTTTGGCGCCAAATTGGAAAGTGGGCAGTTGGGGGGGGGGGGGGGTTTGGTGTAGGTATTAATGAAGGGAGGAGGGGGGTTGAATGTAGGTAGATGCATTAATGATAGTTGGTGAATGTTTTGTGGAGGGGGGAGACAAAGCAAGCTGGAATTAGGGGCGTTAATGGTGGAAATGAGAGGTTAGGGGTGTACAGTGGACGAGGATGTGTTTGTTTGACCGGGTCAACGAACGGGGGTATTAGTTTAAAAGGTGTGGGCCGGATTTTGTGTTGGGCTTGGCATGGGATTGGGTTGGGGTTTTGCTGGATCAGACCATGTTTATGGTTTTGGGTTTGTGTTGGTTTATTAATAACATAAGGGTCCATAATGGAATATGGTATAATCACAAGGACCAATAATGTAAACCTGAAAAATATAGGGGCTGATTTGCAACTTTCAAAACTTTATTATAAGTACCAAAATTGATAACTTACAATAATATATGGACCATGAATTAATTATTTCCATTTTCACACATCCGGGGACCAAAACTGTAAAGTTGCAAAATACAGGGACCAAACATGTAATTTCCACAAAATTTTCATCCAAGGGTTAAAAGTAACAAATTTTGATTTTCCAAGGACAAAAAATGATTTTCTTCTCAAAAATATCCCACCGGGGACCAAATCTGCCAAAATCAGAAACTCTAGGGACCATTTATTGCAATTTTGGATTTTGAGGGATAAAAGTGTAATTTTCTCAAACTTTTTCACCCAAGGACTTATTTTGACAATTTTTGATTTTTCTTTGCCTTGGGTTGACTTTTCTTTCATTTTAAACTTCTAGGGACTAGTTTTGCCAAATTTGGAAACTTGAGGGACTGAAACTGCCAATTGTGCAAACTTTGTTCATTTTTCGTTTGTTTTTGCTCATTTTGCATCTAAAACATATAAAACACAATTTTGAAATATTTTTAGTATTTTGATGCATTACTGAGTGTTTTTGTATGTTTTGCAGTTCAGATTCGACCAAAAATGATGAGTGTTTGAGCACTCATCAATCTCCCACACTAAACTATTGCTAGTCTCTAGCAATACTGTTTTGAAAACTTGATGTATTTTAAACTCTTTACCAAAAGCCATCACTTCTGGAGTAGCCAGGTGTAAGAACTGTGGCACACCTGATAACCGTGTGATTTTGAGCAAACCACCAGCTGTCAACGGATTTGAGTAGTCTTTACCAAAAGCCGTTTGCTTCTGGACTAGCCAGCTCTTGATGGAATAGTCAACATCTTGGTGAGCTGATTACCAATTATGGATTTTCCACGGCCTTTACCACAAGCCATAATCTTGCGGGCTAGCCAACTCATTTGTTTTCGGGGAGTTGATGAACCATACAATTTTGGGCAAATTGCAAGCCATAAACGGATTTGATATGTCTTTACCAAGAGCCGTTTGCTCCTGGACTAGCCAATCCCTTTTGTCAGTTAGACAAGGCGGACTGATTACCACGAAAATTTTGAAGCACCAGTGAAAAATTTTTAAAATTTTTTGAATTTTGGCTAAAAACGGGGGTATTATATAGTAAAATGTGATAAAATTCGCTAGAATAGCGAAATACCCCCCACACTAAGCATGAATATTGTCCTCAATATTCAAAATCCCGGCTATTATGCCGACATTTTGAACGTAAAATGGCAACATTACAAGCTAAGCGTGGAAAACACCATTTTATATTTTCACTTTTGTAATCATAGCATGGGGGACTCCCCCACACTTAGGGTGAAAACCCTATAAGCATGCTACTGTTTTTGTTTACCGAGTCGCTAGCTTGACTCGACCCCTAATTTATTTGTCATTGGGGAAGCATGATGTGGAAGAAACAATCTCAATCGGACTTTCATTCAAGATGTTTGGACAAACATTTGAAGCACGTGAAAGTTCCACACCGATGAGATAAGTATCCGGCTCAAGATAATGATACATGATAATGCCGGGATCAAAGATAGTGTCCTCACTCCCGAAGGAGTGAAGAAGAGAAGAAGTCACCCTGTAGGTGAAGAAAAGGAAGAAAATCATGATGAAAAGCATGATTTGATCTTCTTCCTCAAGAGGAGGCTCAATAGCCTGAGTTTGGATTTCAAAGGGTAAGCTCGTAAACAACCCGGGAGGGTGGGTGGGATTTTGCAAATTCTCATGATTGAGAGCATCTCCCCCCGGGCAATCAAACTCTAGAGGAGTTTTGATATGATGAGTGAGTTCACAGGAGAACTCCTCAAAGGCGAATGAATCATATATGGGAAGAGAATTATGAGAATGAGAAGTGGTAATGCCACTAATCTTCTCTCCCATATGATCAAAGGTAAAGGCTTCAAATTCCGGTATAGGATCATCGGAAACAATGTCACTATCATTTATGGGGATAGGAGATGAAATAGGTTTCATTTTGAAAGCCTCGATTTTGGAAATGAGGAGATCGATATTCAATAATGTTGCACGAAGTGCTTCATCCTTGATTTCAGTGTCAATTTCGTCATTCTCTTCTTCTAAGCTGACTAGCTCAGAAGGTAATTCTTCCATATAAACGATGTCCTCACAAGATAACGAATTGTCATCAGTAGAATCGGAGAACATCTCATCATGATTAGATGGGAAGAATAGAGGAGGAGGAATATCACACATATGGTCAGAAGTCCCCTGTGACTCTCTCGGGATTGGGACAAGGATCTCAACACTAGACTTTATTAATTCGTCCGATTCCTTATCAGGAACAGTGCTAAGATGCTCATCCCCCATGATCAGAGAGTGAGTGTGAACTTCAGGTGTGATATTAGCAGACTGAGGGAGATAAGAAAGACTAGCACACATAGATTCTATATTTTTCATGTGTTCTTCTGCTAGCAATTCTTGCATACTCTTATCTCCCTGTGCTTCCACGGAAGGAATCTCAACTGATAAACTGGATGAAGCTTTGTAATATTCTTTCATTTGGATAGAATCCTCATCATCATCGTCATCAGGAATAAAACAGAACAAAGAGCTAGATTTGGCTGCTTTTTCTTTTGCATATGATTCCCTCACAGCTTTTTCAAAATCATCAATGGAATCAATTTTAGCAACTTGCTCTTCCGTCAATATTTTAGCCATGCATTTCTCATGTGAATTTAGAGTAAATGAAAATTGCGGGGATGTGGATTTGTCAAAACCGGAAGGTTGACATTGGTAATCATCATGAGGATCCCCACAATTCACACAAGAAACACTGGGTGCATTATGAAGTGTTGTGGTACCCAACTCCTTAAGTTCTTTCAATATCTCAAGAACCTCTATTATAATGTCAGTAGCAGAAGGAGTTGTGTGAATCATTTGGTGCTGTGGAGGTGGGTCTGAAAACGAATAGTCGTAATTGTTACAAGGAATTGGATTCCTTGTTTGACAATCCGAGCTAAAGTGAGGACCTCCACAGTACTCACAACAGTAAAACTGTTGAGTTTGGCTTGGTGTATCTTGATACGAAGCATTATTGAAATTTGGGTAATATGATTCTTGCTCGTATGAATGTGATGGGTAATCGAAAAAATTTGAAGAGTCGTTGAATGAGTTTTGATTAGGATCATAAGTAAATGAATTACTCGACCCACAAAACAAACAACTCCCGTTTTGAATATCATTACCACATTGCACACATGTACACCAATGACATGGAAAACCGAAAAGCGGCTCACCACAACCGACACAAGGAACAAAATCTGGAGGTGGGACAAGTGGTGTGCTCTTAGAGCTAGCAATTTCCACCACTTCCGTTATGGTCTCGGGTTTTGGTTTTTGATAAATGTGAAGGTTAGGTAAGTCGTGCTTTTCAGTCACTGCCCTAAGCTCAGCATGTTTGCTTGACAAACTTTTAACCGTAAACCGTGAAAGGTTAGGATCAATTCTTGACGGTTTAGGAGCAATTGTGAGCTTAGGTTCTTGGACAACCGTAGGTTGGACATATTTAGCACTTCCATCGTCAGAGGGAAGTACAGGGTCCTTTGTCACCTCGGTTTCTTGATTCATTTCCCTCACCGGAGAGGGAATAGGAATCGAAGGTCCATCATAATCACTACGACATCTCGATATGCTTGACAAGGCCATAAGTTTTTCAATTTTGCTCTCAAAGGCCCATTGCTCAAAGAAATCGTCATCGAGAGATGTCATTTAGAATTATACATGAGAGGGGTATAAGAAGGTAGAATCAAATGGATAGAGGGTAAGGAAAAATATTTTTGGGTTTTTATGGAAAAATATGAACAAGGATGGAAAAATATATAATGGAACGAATTCCAAAGACACTAATCAGAAAAACCGTTTTAGAATAACGCGCACGACCTCCCCGGCAGCGGCGCCAAAATTTGATTGAGCCTAAACCACCTAACTTATATTGACCAAATAATGGTCAACTAAGTCAGATAGCCTAGATCAATGCTCCGCGGAAGTATAAGGTTTCCCAGGGTCGTTATGTCCCGACGAGGTGTGATGGTTATGAAACGGTTTCGTGATCGGGTGAATTTGGACGGGAAAAGGTTTGTGAGATTGATTACACTACTGGATTCACAAAGAAATAGCTTAAACAAGCTATACAAACAAGATAAGAAAGTTTGAAAACCCAGAAACGTTTAAAACTTAAAACGTGTACGTTCACGTTTAAATAAAACGTAAACGTACAAAATAAAACGCGAGTTTTAACAAAATAAAATACTTACAAAAGTGAAAATCACATTTTTACAATCCTAATAATAAAAGAAACTTTTTTGAAAATTAAAATTACTTTTTATACTATTTAATTATTTAATATTAATTAAAAACTATTTAATACTTATTATTAATACTTAAATAACTAAAATACAATATAATATTATTTAATTACTAAAAAGGTGAAAATAAAATTCCTAAACTTATAAAATAACTAAAAATAAGTTTTAAAATTAAAAATAAGTGTTTTTGTCTTTTTGTGGTTTTTCTATTAATTAATTACTAGTTAAATACTAATTATCTAATTAAACTATTTAAAATTAAGAAAAATACTAAATGAACAGTGAAAATTCTAATAAAATTTCTAAAATTATTTTACAACATATAAAAGCTATAAAAAATATAAAAACTTGGTTTTGCTTAAGAAAAACTAATTATGCTATTTTAAACTAATTATTAATTAATAATTAATAAAACTAAAATTAATTCTAATTAATACTAAATGAGAAAATAAAAATCTGAGAAAATTAATATAAATACTTTAATATAAGATATAATTAATAAAAATATAAAAATGACAAGTACTTAATAAAAATTTAAAAATGAAAATTAAAATTAAATTACATTAAATAGAAACTATCACTTAATTTTAAATTTGTTTTTCTTGATTTTTCTTTTACAAACCTATTAAATACTTAAAAACAAACACTTTTTGTAAAAACAAACTTTTTGTAAACTAAAAATAAGCTGAATGGAAAGCCAAAAAGCCAACAGTTGACTTTAGTTGACCATAATGGAAAATAAGCTAAAAATGGCTTGAAGTGGGACCCACTCTGGGTAATTCAGGTGTGAATAAGCTTATGGGACTTGAATAAGCTGGAAAAAGTACTAGTGGACCACAGAATAAGCAATAAGCATAAAATAAGCACTTGGAAATTTGTTATGAACTCAGAACTGGGACAAGTTTTAGGTGCTGATTCAGGTGGGGCCCAGGGAGATTGAGGTCAACCCAATGGTCAATAGATGATCCCTACTAGGAGGGGGGGGGGTTGAAAGGTGCAAGGTTCATGGCCTGGGGCCCACTAGGTTGGCCAGAAAACCACCACCAAGTGGTGGTGGTGGTGTGTATGCTGAGACAGAGCAGAGGTGTGCCCTGCAGCCCACTTTGGGTGGCTGTGGGGCCCTCAAATAAAATCACAAAAATGAAAGGAGGGGGGAAATCAATAGTTGGGGTGGTAGACTTCAATTAGGAACAAGAATCAACTCTTAAAGCAATACACAAAATTCACATAAAATCCTTGAAGTTTTGAAAAAATCTGAAAAACAAACTTTGACTTTTTTTTGAAGAAACTTGGTATGTTGACTTTGATGAGCTTCTAATGGCCCTAATGAACTGATATGGTTATACTATGATAGAATAAAGCTATTCTAGGCTAGATTAGCAAATCTTGAACTAAAATGGTGCACTTACATACCTAAGAACATAACAGTTAACAGATGAGGATGATTCAAAATTATTTTTGACTTTTCTCACTTGAGGTTTGTGATTAGAAGCAATACCTGGTCTAAACTAACCTTAAGCAATCTACTTATGTCAATTTGACAGCAAAGTAACAATAGTACTACCCAAAGATCACTAATCCAAACACCCCTATATGTGATAACTGTGTGAGATTTGTGAAGCAAACCCAAGCTTTAAGCCATGAATCTGAATCTTAAGTTCATACCAACATTAAATAAGCATTCATAAACCATAATAAGCAAGAAGAAACAGCTATGGCTACTGAGCATGGATATTCAAAGTTTGAATGAGTGGACTTACTTGAAAATAAGTTGCAATGGGCAATTTGCATATGAACTGCCAAGATAAGCTCAGATAAGCTATGAAAGAGCTTATTGAGCTTATCCAAAGGCTGGTTGAGCTTATCTAATCAGGGACCAATAACTCACAAAGCTAAACAATAATTTGGATTTTCTATATTTAAAAACACAAATTTGTAATTGAAATTTGGAAACTTGAAATACTTAAGTGAAATGAGTTTCAATTACATGAGCAATACATAGTACAAGAAAGTTAAGCAGAAATTACAATGTAAACTAGATAATTAGACTAATTCGACAATAACTACACTACAACTTATTCTAAAAACTAAAAACTAATGCCTTCTCTTCTCTTTTCTTTTCTTTTTATAGTCCTGGAGCTCTTCTATTTCTTTCCCACTCATCTATGGCCGTTGGATGGCTTTAGTTTGATCCCAGCCGTTTAAAAATGGCTTTGGCGCCAAATTGGAAAGTGGGCAGTTGGGGGGGGGGTTTGGTGTAGGTATTAATGAAGGGAGGAGGGGGGTTGAATGTAGGTAGATGCATTAATGATAGTTGGTGAATGTTTTGTGGAGGGGGGAGACAAAGCAAGCTGGAATTAGGGGCGTTAATGGTGGAAATGAGAGGTTAGGGGTGTACAGTGGACGAGGATGTGTTTGTTTGACCGGGTCAACGAACGGGGGTATTAGTTTAAAAGGTGTGGGCCGGATTTTGTGTTGGGCTTGGCATGGGATTGGGTTGGGGTTTTGCTGGATCAGACCATGTTTATGGTTTTGGGTTTGTGTTGGTTTATTAATAACATAAGGGTCCATAATGGAATATGGTATAATCACAAGGACCAATAATGTAAACCTGAAAAATATAGGGGCTGATTTGCAACTTTCAAAACTTTATTATAAGTACCAAAATTGATAACTTACAATAATATATGGACCATGAATTAATTATTTCCATTTTCACACATCCGGGGACCAAAACTGTAAAGTTGCAAAATACAGGGACCAAACATGTAATTTCCACAAAATTTTCATCCAAGGGTTAAAAGTAACAAATTTTGATTTTCCAAGGACAAAAAATGATTTTCTTCTAAAAAATATCCCACCGGGGACCAAATCTGCCAAAATCAGAAACTCTAGGGACCATTTATTGCAATTTTGGATTTTGAGGGATAAAAATGTAATTTTCTCAAACTTTTTCACCCAAGGACTTATTTTGACAATTTTTGATTTTTCTTTGCCTTGGGTTGACTTTTCTTTCATTTTAAACTTCTAGGGACTAGTTTTGCCAAATTTGAAAACTTGAGGGACTGAAACTGCCAATTGTGCAAACTTTGTTCGTTTTTCATTTGTTTTTGCTCATTTTGCATCTAAAACATATAAAACATAATTTTGAAATATTTTTAGTATTTTGATGCATTACTGAGTGTTTTTGTATGTTTTGCAGTTCAGATTCGACCAAAAATGATGAGTGTTTGAGCACTCATCAGGTATGTACGATATAAATATGACATTTTTTATATCATTTTTTAATTATACATATACTATCATCAAAAACTTCTTTTTTCTTACACTTTTGTCTTTTTTAAAACTTATTAGGTGTCCACGAAATGTACATTGTCTACTCAAGTTTGGAACAAACTTTGGAAAAAGGCATTCCAAGGTTAAGAATTACTCCGTCTGATAAATGTGGTTTGAGAGTTGTCGTTTGTGATGAGGATTATAATATCTCTAAAACTACTACTAATTTCGTCTAAAAAGAAGTACTTCAATTCCTATGATCAAGTTTCAAGAGATATGTACAATATACCTATCACATGTTTATATCATATTTTAAATTTAAATTCTAATAAATTACAACATACTTTTACTTACATTTATTATGGACTTTTAGTTGTTCACGGAATGGACATTTGCTATTAACTTAATTAGCGCTCACATACGTCATTTGCTATTCAAGACCATCAAATTTAGAGACGAGAATGCAAGGACGTTTATTATTTTAATTGTTACAAACTCATTTGTTATCCGAATAATCCACTTATCATCTCATTATTTCTCTGTTCAATTTCTCTAATAAATCACGTAATGTCTTCAACAAGAAATTTATGGTTAAGAAAAAGGTATGTTCAACAAACATTTATGTTCTATTATAATCTTAATAAAAAAAAGTGGTGGTTTCGATTGTACATGTTAGCATTTTTTTTGTTATTCTCAGTTAAAACAATTTATGCCCTTTTCAGGGGCTTCACTCAAAGCTAACCCGCACGGGTTTTCTGGGATGCAGCCTACAAGAGTTACATTAGCCATATCATTACGCCATTAAGCCGAGCAATTGAACACAAAGAGGTAACTTTTATGAAAGGGTGTTTTGGGATTGCTAAAACATAATAGTAACGTATACCATTACATGTGCAACAAATTCTATTATACTTGATTCATTTTAGTCCACTTATACACATTAAGGCCTGAGCCACTTCATATTATTGTGGCATTCTTTTTTCAGAAATTACCATGATACTTCCGCTCAATTCCCAGTTAAGGCATCTAACTTCTTATAAGCACAATATCAACTTAGTAGGGTGAGTATTATACTTATTCCAACTATATATGCATTTATGATTTGATCTTCAAGTGGTATACTATATGTTTTTATCATTTATGTTGCCTTATACCACAAGCCTGTCAGAGATGGTAGGTGCCAACTTTATAGTTTAAGCCTTTAAGGTATCGGGTTCATATTAGCAAAAAGACATGCTTGAATCTATAAAGAATGATAATGATAATACGATTCACATTAAATGTTAGTCAAGTTAGTTTGTCTAATTTGACAGTATATGGTGCTAAGAGGATTTGAATCTGATTTAACATGAAAGAGGCAATTTACACAACATGAAAGAGGAGAGGCTCAAATGGGCAACTTCAATATTTTAAATGCATTATTATTGGTTATGGGTTTTAAGTTAACATGTTCTTCATTGTCTTATTACTAAGTAATACTAACAGGAATGCTCAAAGAGGAACCAAGGATGATAAGGCTATAAATTTGAAAAAGATTGAGCCACACGGGTCTTCTATCACCTCATTCAGGTGCTATATGAGGCTAAGAACTCATAAAGGGCCAATTACTTTGTTTATTCATATTTTTAGAATAGTAGAGCAACCAAGAACAATGTATCGTAATAGTGTACCAGTATATGGGTGCACAATAATTGGGTAAACATGTATTTACTACTTTGATGTCTTATAAACAGGTATATCAATAATAAATTTTATATCTTTTGTAACTTTCTTTCTTTCAACCCATTTAGATTGATTGACCCGTCGACCCTTTTGTTTTCCTTTTTCTTTATTTTTGCTCTGTCAGGAATAAAATAAGTCCATTTCTTGATAATTGCTTTTATTTAATGAAAAATTAAATTATCTCATTGTTTCTTTCATATAAAGACAGAACATGTTTACGTTTGTTATTTTCTTATTCTCTCATTTTCATATTTCTTTACAGCACAACTAAACACTCTTTTTTTCAACAAAACAAAAACAAAGTCAACTTAAATGATTTAGAATATAAGCGTAAGATATTTAACTGTAATGAAACAGGTTGTAGGAGTGCTTAAGCGATTTTAAATATAAGCGTAAGATATTTAACTGTAATGAAACGGGTTGTAGGAGTGATTAAGTGATTTTGAATATAAACGTAAGATAATAAACTGCAATAGCTTGATGGAAAGTGATTTAGAAGGTATGCCATGTCTTTTATCTTCATGCATCAATACCTGGTAAACACCTAAAATGAAACGGGTTGTAAGAGATGGTAAATACCTAAAATGAAATGGGTTGTAGGAGTGATTAAGTAATTTGAATAAGAGCGTAAGATATTTAACCGTAATGAAACGGGTTGTAGGAATGATTTAAGTGTTTTTGAATTTAAGCGTAAGATATTTAACTGTATTGAAACAGGTTGTAGGAGTGATTAAGTGATTTTGAATGTAAGCGTAAGATATTCAATTGCAATAGCTTGATGTGGCCTTTTACAGTGACGAGGAGAGTTTTGATGCCCTTGATTACGAAAATGCATATTTAGCATTAGACCCTGAGAAATCTCCAAAATTTCATTATTAGCTTTTTATGACGTATAGAGAAGTACTTGAAGGTCTATCATCACGGCATGGATTGGGTTTTGAATCGATAAGCGCTCACACAAATCATTTTATGTTCGAGACAATCAATTTTAGAATCGCCAATGCTTGGGTGTTTGTTAGTATAATTGTAACAAATTAAATTGCTTATCGGATAATTGACGCTTTTTGTCATTCTTTCTTTCATATATTAAATGGAACACGTTTACGGTATCAGCTTTTTTATCATTGTAACAGAAGCAATTTCTTATTTGATAATGGAGACAAAAAACTTGGACGTTTGTTAGTGTAATTTTAACAGAAGCAATTTTTTATTTGATAATGGACACATTGTCTCATTATTTGTTTCATAATTTAAATGAAACATGTTTACGTTATAACTTTTCTTATTATCTCATTTTCTCTATTTCCTTAAAAAATAACCCGGTGTCAACGGTTCTTTAAGCTAGTTTTAAATAAACAACACTTTAAAGTAAAAATATTACATAATTTCAAAAAACATAAAAAATTACATTTAAACCAAATTTATACTTTTTTGACTAGCAATGTAACAAAAAAAACGTTCCGCGACTATATTTTTCGTATTTAATCACTTGTATAATATATATTTTTTTTCTTTCAAAAACAATGTCATCATTAATAGTGTACGTAAAATATACATTTCAATAACTGTCATTAATAGTGTACGTAAAATATACGTTTCAATAACTATAAAGTGGATTACTTGCACGTCATAAATTGAAATTTTTGTAGGTGAACATTTATTTGAGACTGAAAAAGTACCCTGTAGTTAACAAATTTTGTAATTTAAACATATAAATTTAAGAGCATGCGACGTTGGAATATTTTTATTTGGTGCAAGTATATTCAATAAATATGATATTTTAACATTATTTTAGTGCAAAAATTAAGTGTTAACATTGAAAATGCTTTTAGACTAATGGTAATAGCAACCTAACAAGTGATCAGATCATTTTGCCGCATTAGCGTCACATCAGTAACTTTCTTCTAGATTAAACATACGACTTTAAGCCCGTAGTAAGACGACCACAGTCTTAATAAAAAACATACCACAAAAATTAATTAAATAAAAACTCACACACATAAACCAAATGCAACCGTTCAGCCGTTTGGAGGATTGAATCGAGCAAAATGGCTGAAGGGCCGCGTCTGCTAGGTGTCACGTGGGGATGTGTCCTTCGTGGGTAGACCGACCTTTGCAAGGGTCGACATTACGAGTAGTCTTAGTGCAAAGTTTTAAAAATCTACTCTCCGTCTCAAAATTATAGTCCCTGTTTGACTTTTTTGATATTTCTTTTACAACTTTGACTTTAGGTATTTTTGTCTGTGTTATATAATATTTAATGCAAAATATATAAATGTATCAGGTTTTAAATGAATTTTCATTGATATAATTTTCATCAACTATTGTATATTATAATGAAAATTATTTAAGGTAAAAGTTGAAAAAAAAAACTAAAAAAGTCAAATGAGAACAATAATTTTAAAACAAAGGGAGTAATAAAGTTTAAAAACTAATTGAATAATGAAGCACACTATTTGAACCCTTTATGATGTGACATGACGGGGGTGGTCAAAGATTTCTTTTGGCATCCACTATTTAAAGTATATCATAATTGTTTTATCAGTTTCTCTTCTGTATTTTTAACAGTTTTAAGCTTTTGACTTATATAATTTTATATTTTCTGTTTCGTATTTTCAAGTTTATAGTTTTTTTATATAAATAAAATTATAAGAATAAAAAAAAGTAAAAAACGAAAAAAATAAAGAAAGTGCCCTTTGTAAAAAAGAGGGGGTTTATATAACCTATCATAAAACATTTAAAGGGTTGATAGTGATCATCCAAATTTAAATATTGATGAATGATATTCATAAAGTCTTCGAATTTAAGGGATGGTGTTTGGTGAAAAATAAAAAAGTGTAAAACAAACAAACAATTGCAAAGACCTCATTAGTACAATTTTTGAACCAAGGAACAAATTTAAAAAACCACTTTGTCCTATTCTTCCCGAACTCCAAGAAACACTCTTCCTCCTCCTAACACCATCTTTATTCTTTCAAAATCAAAACCCATTTCCAAACACCCCCCTTTCCATTTCTCTCCCTAAAAAAAAAACCATCTTCAATACACTTCTCAGCTCACACATCACATCATCACCCAAACACCCCCTTTAAAGAAAAAACATTTTACCAGCTGGGTATTTCAGATCTGCAGCTCAAAGTTAAACTGGAATGTGTTTTTAATAGGGTTTGTTGGGAATGATGAATAGAAGCTTTAGGGCGCCTGAAAAGGTAATGCCACGTCAGCAAATGGGTTTTAATAGGAAAAGTGTTGTGAAAGAGAAGGAAGAAGAGCTGGGGTTGTTTTTGGAAATGAAGAAAAGAGATAATCTTCTTTTGAATAATACTCATGATGATGATTATGATGATTTATCTACGGGTATCCATTTTTTTTTTATATATATTTTTTTATAAAAGTTTTGGTATGTTTTGTGTAATAAGGGGGTGTTTTAATTAGCTTGTTTTTCGGGCTTATGCGCCTATTTGAAACTGGAAAAAGCTCATAAGCTTACCTTTTTCCGGTTTATGAGCTTATGGTTTATGGCTTATGGAAAGTCCATAAGCTTTAACTTGATAAGCTCATAAGACGGAAAAAAAGTAGGCTTATAAGCTTTTGCAGTTTCAAATAAGCGCATAAGCTCGAAAAATAAGCTAATCAAAACACCCCCTTATTACACAAAACACACCATTTATATTTTTTTTGTTTGTTATGTTTTGTGTTAGGGGGTGTTTTAATTAGCTTTTTTTCGGGCTTATGCGCTTATTTGAAACTGGAAAAAGCTCATAAGCTTACTTTTTTTCGGCTTTATGAGCTTATGGTTTATGGCTTATGGAAAGTCCATAAGCTTAACTTGATAAGCTCATAAGCCGAAAAAAAGTAGGCTTATAAGCTTTTCCAATTTCAAATAAGAGCATAAGCCCGAAAAATAAGCTAATCCGAACACCCCCCAAGTTATTGTTTGAATTAAAAAAATGAAATATTTAAATGTGTTGGTTAACTAACTGGATTGAAAAAGATTCCATTTTTGAAATGCTAAAATTTAACGTCTAGCAACATGTGATATTATATTATGTGATTGGTCAAGATCAAATAAAAAGGCCAAGTTGTGGGAAGCCTAGAAATGGACGTTTAGGTGAACAAACATGAAATCTGTGAAACCTGGGTGGATAAAATTTACTAGTTTAAATGAACAAAATTGTTAGATGTTACTTATGTTGATGGACAAACTTTTAAAAGTTTTGTTGTCACGGGCCTCGCAGGTTTCATGTTGATCTCAAGATGGGCTCTTTTTAGGCGTTATATGACTTTAGGCTTTTTAAAGGATATATCATATATTTGACTGATGCTAGAAGGGAGAAAGGGGGATAACTAATGAATTAGTTTTAAAAATTGTTTTTGATATCCGTATAACCATGTAAATAACCAAAAATGCTAAAAATGTGAAGCTAACTATAAGTGTATCTGAAATGTTTTTGTGTTTATGCTTGAATTTGTAGGATCGATTGAAGGAAGTTCACAGATGTTCAGCATGCCTACAGCAACTCCTGCTAGAAAGACTGGCGCTGATGAATTTCTTAACTCTGAAAATGACAAGAACGATTATGATTGGTAGGTTTTGTTGTGTTGACACTATGTCGTTATATTATTTTTATGGCCTCTTGTGAGAATATATAGTAAGGGGAAAGAATATGGTTTATCACTCATATATGAGCTTTGTCTTATGCTTTCAGGCTTTTGACGCCCCCTGGCACTCCTCTTTTCCCTTCACTGGAAATGGAATCACAGAAGAAAACTGTCATGGGTCAGACTGGAACTCCCAAAGCTCGTCCTACTGCACTAAAATCTCGAGTAAGAGCAATATTTTGTTTCTATACAGGGTAGCATTATATAGTTTACGTATTTCAGTGATATTAGATTGACAAAAGTTTTCTATTAGGCCTTTTTTTTTGTGCCAATTTGCAATACAGCATCTCAAATTATTGAACCTGTGAACTAATTATATCTTTTACTTGCTTGTTTTTGGTGTAGCTATCAAATACCCAACCAGGGGCTACGGGTAGGAATAACATGGTATCTAGACAGCCATTGTCATCTCCTGGATCAAATACTTCAAGTGCTGGACTACGGAGGCCCTCCTCCTCAGGGGGTCCAGGTTCAAGGCCTGCTTCTTCAAGTGGAAGACCTGCTTCTTCAAGTGGAAGGCCTGCTAATTCAGCTGGAAGGCCAGCTACTCCAACTGGACGGCCCACATTAGCCGCATCATCTAGACCCATATCTAGTTCAGCTGCTAGGCCCATGTCGAGTTCAACAACCAGAACAAGCTCTAGCACAACTTCCAGACCCACTTCAAACACACCTTCAAGACCGACAAGATCATCAACACCTACACCTACTTCTCGTTCTACCGTGAGTTCAACTAAGCCCACACTACCAGTTAGATCTTCAACCCCTACACCAAGGTCTACCGCAAGATCATCAACCCCAACAAGTAGATCAACATCATCTTTACCTGCAACCAAACCCATATCGAGAGCACCAACCCCAACTCGTAGGCAACCCACACTAACAACTGCAACAAGACCTTCCACCCCATTAGTCAAATCTCCTACACTCATAAAACCGGTAGCAAACCCAACAAGAAGCGCACCACCACCACGTGCTAGTTCACCCAGTGTAAGACCAAGACCATGGAAACCTCATGAAATGCCTGGTTACTCTCTCGATGCACCGCCAAATCTGAGGACCTCGCTTTCTGATAGACCCACTTCTGTTACAAGGGGTAGACCTGGAGCACCCATTAGCCGATCTTCATCAGTTGAGCCTGTGACTAACGGAAGGGTAAGAAGACAATCGTGTTCACCTTCAAGAGGACGGCTACCTGTTGGCATGAGTCACAACAGTGGAAGCTCTGTGCCTGTTCCTGCACTGAACCGTGCATATGCTAAAGCCCATGACAGTTCAAGCCCTGGATTGTATGGAACAAAAATGGTTGAAAGGGTAATAAACATGCGGAAATTGGCTCCACCAAAGCAAGATGACAAGCATTCACCGCACAGTAACTTATCTGCAAAGTCATCTCCTGACAGCTCTGGCTTTGGTAGATCACTTTCAAAGAAATCCTTGGATATGGCTATACGACATATGGTATCTTTCTTCCTATCTCACATTAATTGGTTCACAAGTTTTTTATTTTCCCTTTTTTTTTGGAGTGATCAACTTGTGAGTCTATTTGGCTTTCTGTAAATGGAATATGGAAATGTCGTACTACGTGGTTTTGTCCATGCCCCTTCATTCTTGCAAAAGAACGTCTTTTCTGCATTTCATTCTGGCTAGTTTATTCTAGAGGTGGCAATATAGTTGGGTTGGGTGAGAGGTCAAAGGTTGTAACAAGTCTGTTTTTTGGTACGGGTCAAAATGGGTTGGTTCTGGTTCAAGCGCAAGTAATTTTTCTGAACTTGCTTAATGCGTTAATTATGAGTTTGAAAACACCTATGCTTGGATAATAATAATTTAAATCTTTGAAAAAAACGACTTGGATTTATGCATTAAAAATAGACTTAGGTTGACTTTAAGCCCTTACCTTTTAGCTGATTCTTTAACTTGAGCCATTCTAGATAAAACACAATCCAAATTGACGCATCTGTAAGTAGAAGGGTTGAATTTTGCTACCTCTAGTATGCAACTAAAAGACGATTTAGTCTTGCGAAATTGGAAATGCAAATAAGAACTATTTTGTTGACAACACGAACTTGATGGCACAAAAAAATAACATATGTTTTGTTAATTCAAATTTGGTTATATGATTGAGGCTAAATTGCATCTTTTGAACAGGATATAAGGCGGACAATACCAGGTAACCTGAGGCCATTGATGACTAATATTCCGGCATCATCAATGTACAGCGTTAGACCTGGTCCCACAAGAAGTCGAACAATCAGTGTTTCAGAGTCACCTCGTGCAACGAGCAGCAATGCAAGCTCTGAAATGAGTGTGAATAACAATGGTCTGTGCTTGGATGGAAACATAGATGATGAAATTAACAGTGAGAGGTGTTCCATTAACATCCGCGGAAGGTGAGGCTTATGTGATGTATTTGTTAACTGTTGTATCGGAATTTACTTGATCTGAATGGTAATCTGCTTAACCCATGAATGGTAGGACTGATATCATCTAATCTAGTTATTAGTTCCAAGCAAATATTGCTTTTTGAATGTTTAGTCTAGTTAGAGTTGCAAAAAGTTGTTCTTTTTTGCTTGTTTCTTGATTGGTTTTGTATGGGCGCTATAAAATATAAATTGCAAAAACCTGTATGTGTATTAAAGATTCCGAGTTAAGGCGAACCTGGGCTCTTGTTAGGCTAGTCTTGTTAGCAGTTGAATGTGCTCGTGTAAAATTAGTATCACACCCTTAAATTTCTAATTAACCTCTTTGGAGAACTTGCTATTGCGATATAATAAGAAGTGATACTAATATGCTGAAAGAAGTTACATATATATAGTCGGATTTGCTCAAATGATTGAAACTTTGATATGATCATCAGACAAACCAGGTATGTGCAAGCAGTGAAAAAGTTCAAAATCTGAATCAACTTGTAAATATGATCAGTCTAAATGGTCCATTTGCTGCTTACAAGCAACATATTCAACCATCAAAATCGACGGCGCGATGAGAGTGAGTATGTCCTATAAATGGCCACTCGTGTAGTAAATTGTACAGTTAGGCTCGTTTGATGGTGCCTTGTGATCTTTCGTTTGTCGATTAGAAATGATTGTTTTTTGTTTTACGGAATGTCGATTTGGAGACATTTAAAAATAGAATGAGAATGGTCCCAAACACGGCCAAAATCCAAAATGTGGAGTGTGGTTTTGGGTATATGGACCACGGTAGTGATTTGATCATGATTCATGACCACACGCATTTATTTCATTGCTTCCTTGCATGCCAATACAATTATATATTTGCATATTTCAGTCATCTATGAACTCCTTTTTTTTTTTTTTTTTTTTTTTTTTTTTTTTTTTTTTTTTTGCATATATACCAATAGATTTTATATTTTGAAAACCAGAAACATCGCTTATCAAAAATTGATTGTCAAGACAAACGTTCAACTGGAAAACATTACTCGTCAAAAATTTAATGTGATTGCCAAGACAAACTCACAACAAAAACATTACTCTGTCCAAAAACTATTTTTATCTTATGTGAGCATTTATTTAAAGTGATTGTTTATTGAATCATTTGCGAATTACCAATCCTTGTTTTCTATCGAACAAGTGTCAACTTTGCTACCAGATGCGCGCGCCATATCAATTAACACTCTTTAGCATATGAAAAAAAGCCGATGTTACGACTAATACCTGAATGCTATATTGTGCTCGATGCGTAGCTGCGGGTATATCAATTTAGCGGGCTTGACCATACATAAGTGGTACTCTGGCACCGGAGATTAAATGCCACAATTATATTTATTTTTCAATTTTAGGAGTACAATTTACGCTATAAAAAATTGTCATTTTACTGTATTTTTGTCTACATACTTATAGGAAGTGTGTAAATATTTTGAATTTATAAAATTAGTTACATTAATAAGTGTAAACATATTTAAAAAACAAATATTTTTTCATATTTATATTTGTTTCTAAAAAAGTTCACAGTTATACAATATTTTCACACTTTAAAATTGTTGAAATCAATTGTCACACTTTTAGTTTCCTTCAAAAAAAAAAAAAAAAAAACTTGTAAAAAATTTGATTGCTACATTTTGAATAACCAATTTCTCTACATTTATAAACGTCAGCAAACTGAATATTTTACGCACCGTTTTAGAAGTGTGTAAAAATAAGTGTGGCAAAATTATATAATTTTTTATTTATTGTAATTAACACCTGAATATGCTTTTATTTCATTACTTTGTGTTATCTACAAGGGCACTTAGCTTGTTTTTATGCATATGTTATTATACAAAAATTCGGCACTTTCTTATGATAAGGTGAATCGCATAATAATTTTATATTATCGATAATTAGATCAACTAACATAAATTCTCAGCAGTGATCGACTGCTTCAAGACGTTAAAGTTCTCCTGTTGATATGGGTTGGTAATAATACTGCTAAAATGGGTGTCTTTGAATTTGCTCCTTGTTAGGTGCCTTTATTGATACATAATAAAAATACATACTTAATTATTCATGCTATGAAATACATGATCTAGTACCAAATATATAAAAATCGACACAAACCACCATAAACATCAAGAAAACACACTTTCCCCAAAGGAACATAGAATTCTACAGTAGGAACGGCATTATTGATAACCTTATTTTGGAAAAGAAGTTTGACATTTTAAACAATATATAAGAAGCACAAAATTCTTGTCTTTATCTTCAAAGCATAGTCCTGGTGTAACTTAGCTTCGTCGTCTTGAACACCTACAAGTATTGTAAAATGTTAACAAATGATTGATCGGTGTGGAAGTATATGATCAATTGGAGAACAACCTGCTTAAAACTCATTCTTGATAATTTACTAGACAAAGTACATACATGAAATTTAACTTTAGTCTATGTCAAAATATTTCAGTGACTTGTAAACAAGGCGTTGATCATTTTAAATTTTGCTGGATTTATCTACACATACAGGTTGTGAATAACATATATATATATATATATATATATATATATATATATATGCAGTTATGTAAGAGTTTTTGATTACTCGTGTTTAACATTTATGTGAAGTACTGTGTTTGTGAATCTGAGAATGTACCTTGCTAGAAAAACTTCCTCCTTGTCCTTGCAACATTCAGTAGAATTGATACCACTAACCAACCGCAAACTTTCTCAAGAATTGTGAAGTAAGTCACCCTCCAACTTCTGATGAAGTGCAAACTACCAAGTAGTCCGAGAAACCCAACAACGAAACCTGAGCCCAAGCCACTATAAAACAAGAAGTCATGAGTATTATCTTGACCTTCATCCTCACCAATATGATTGTATAATGAATCGTTTCCTTTGCAACTCCGTGACACTGGTGGCCCACATAGTTCAATGTTCCCTTTATAAATAGATGGATCAGCTAGTGTCTGGAGCTGATTTCCAGCCGGAATCGGGCCAGATAAGTTGTTGAACGACAGGTTCAAGTAGCTTAGGAAGTTCAAGCTAGTCAAACTTTGCGGGATCCGTCCAGACAGCTTGTTCATTGCCAAATCTAAGGATTCCATTTGCTTTAGATGTCCAATTGTCACTGGGATTTGTCCTTTTAGCATGTTTCCAGAAAGATTCAAGTTCTTCAGCCCCACGAGATCCATCAGTGCATCTGGAATTTCTCCGTTAAGATGGTTGCTTGAGAGATCTAAGGATGTGAGAAACCTTATTGTATTGGTGAACAGCAGTTGACTTCCCTTAATGGAAGCCAAAATACTTTCTTCATAGAACCAAGTGTATTTATAGTCATTCTGATCAGTAATGATCATGCCACTTAAATTCCCGAAACAACGAGGGATCATCCCTGTTATGTTATTCTGCGCCAAGTTCAAATGTTGAAGAGCACTGAGTTGACAAATCTGTAGCGGAATCTTGCCTGTAAATTTATTAAATTGCAGATTCAAGATTCTAAGGTTCCTCAGGTTTTCTCCTATCCAGGAAGGGATACTACCCGTGAACAAGTTGTTCCCTAAATCCATGATGACCAATTCCGTCAAGTTATGTAATGACATCGGGAGATCTCCATGAAACCGGTTGTTTTCTAAGTGCAACGATCTTAGTTCTTTAAAGTTACCCAATGAACTTGGAACAGAACCAGTTATGCTGTTATTTGTAAGATCTATCACTCTCATATTATTCAAGTTCCCCAAGCACCCAGGAAGTCTTCCAGAAAACTTATTTTCCGCTAAATTTAAGACACTGATAAAAGGCAGATTGCATACATTTACTGGAATACGTCCCGTGAAACTGTTTTTTGAAAGATCTATCACTTGTAAGCTAAGCAATTTCCCTAAGCACCAAGGAAACCTTCCAGACAACTTATTTTGTGATAAATCCAGAACTACGATACCAAACACCTTGCACAACTGTGGAACACCTCCTGTGAAACGGTTTTTCGAGAGTTTAAGAGTTTCCAGACTCAGTTTCATTGTTCCATCAATCCGAGGAAGATTACCTGAGAGTAAGTTATCTGAGACATCCAGTATTATCACATTTGATGGGAATGAAGTGAGTGATCCCTCAAATTTGTTTGATTTCATCACTAGGACCCGTCCCAGAGCAGATCCATGAAAGCGTGGCAGTTTACCACGGATCTGATTGTAGGACAAATCCAATTCAGTAATATTAGATGAGATGCTCTCAAACCAGTCTGGTATTGTATCACTAATACTCGAGTTGTAAAGAACTAGACTCTCAAGATTTTTTTGAGTTTGAAGCCAATTCGGGAAATGGGGTCCTACGTTTCCGGATGCAATACCAAATTCCTGCAGTTGGAAAGGTGGAATCCATTGAGAGCTGACATTCAATGCTAACGAATTCAAAGACAACCGCAAGATGTTAAGATTCTTAAGTTTAATGAAGTGACTTTTAGAAAGAACCCCGACTAACAAATTAGAGGAGACATCTAGAGTTTTGAGCTTTGAAAGTTTCCCAAGACTCATGGGAATGTTACCACTCAGTTGATTACCCTCAAGAAGTAGCTCTTCTAACTTTGAGAGTAGTCCAAAGCTTGCTGGTATGTTCCCACTCAATCGATTATATTGAAGATTTAGCATTTCTAGCATTGAAAGCAGTCCAAAGCTCGTAGGCATGCTTCCATTTAATTGATTAATACTTGCATCCATCACTCTTAGTGACGATAGGCCACCGAGTGAGGGGGGTATAGAACCAGACAATGTATTTCCTCGAAGGAGAAGGTGTTCAAGTTTATCAAAGTCTCCAATCTTATTCGGAATGCTTCCATTGAACTGGTTAACTTCAAGATTAAGAACCTTTAAACTATTCTGCAAGCAATCCGGCATGTTTTCCATAAAACTCGAAAGATCACCCACAAATCTATTAAATGATAAATTAAGGACACTTAAATTGCATAGTTTCACATCTGGATGAATAGAACCATGAAACATATTGGAACTAAGATCCAGGCGTGTGAGGCCAGTAAGGTTCGATAACCAGACAGGAATGGTGGAATTAATAAAATTTGCAGAGATATCAAGTGAAATAAGAGACGTGAAATTGGTGAATGTGACAGAAGGAATATTGATATTACTAAAGGCCAAGTTCAATGTAAGCAAAGAAGGTAGCATGTTAACTGGGTGGAACCAATCAATATTTTCGCCAATCTTTATCCCTGATAAATCCAAATGCTTTAATGACGTTAATGAAGACACCCACCGCAGATCATCCTTGGTTAATAAAGAATAAAATCTATAAGTAGGAAACCCTTTGCCGGTGACAAGATTATTATTAAGATCAAGATATTGTAACCTTGAGAGATTTCCTAGATGACTAGGGACTACACCAACAAAACCTGAACAAGAAAGGTTAAGGTACTCCAGATGTTTAAACGAGCCTAAGAATTCAGGAATCTGTCCCGAGAAATTATTCACACTTAAGTCCAAATGACGCAAATGCTTCAAATTTAATAACAAAGGGCTTACCTCACCACCTAACCAGTTTTCTATGTTAAAGGACACTGGAGTTCGAAGATCAAGTTTGACAACATGACCATTTCGTCTGTCACACTCAACTCCTAGCCATTCACAACATTCTAGACCGGTCCATGTTGACAGACGATTATACCTGTCTGTAAGGCTTTGTTTAAATATAAGGAGGGATTGCTGCTCTCTTTTGGTGCATGTAACACTTGAAGAATTCATCATCATGGTTTCGCTGGTTGCGCCAAATACTTGCAAGAACAAGAATGTAAAAATGAAAAGAAAAGTGGTTTCCATTTTGGAGAAAGATAAGAGTTGGAGGTCACAAATCATCGGCTAATCCTTTATGTAATGTATAATAATAATAATAATGACGCATATACTTTGGTTTAGATCAAGTCCACGGCTAGAGTTAGCAATGGGTCAAAGTCTTTTAAGAGCTGGTGGTCCATATATAACATGGCGCCATGGCGGACTTTGACTAACGTAAATTACCTCTAGGGTCCCTATCGGTATACATTTAGGGTGCGTTTCTTTCGTTAGTGGGTTTTGGTTCCAGATTTGATGTGAAAGTAAAGCAGGGGAATGAAAGTTAATAACTTTTAATATTACCAAAATAATGTGTTTGTTTATAGGGTGCAAGATAAATGGAATGAAAATTTATATATTATGGCCATGTTTGGCACGGAGCTTTTTTGATCAATGAGCGGTGAGAACAAGCTTTTTTATTTTCAGTGTTGTTTGGCAAAAGAGTGGTGAGCTTTGCTAATTTTTAGGAAAGCTCATTTTTCCAATGCTTCTTTAGGAAGCTGTGAGCGGAAAGCTCATTTTTTCAAAAGTATCGAAATACGTAACCTTTTAAAAATATTACTTATATCGCTAACAAACTTTCAAAATTGGCACAAGATACGTAATGTTGACCGGATTTTTACTTGGTTGACCGGTTTGGAGGTTAACATATAAAAAAACTTACATTATCGGTCCCTGTGGTTTGCGTCTGTTTTTACCGGTTATCCTTTAACGTTATTTCAGTTATAAAAGTTACAATAATGGTCCTTGTCATTTGGGTTGACTTTCACCTTTAGTCCCTTGACTTTATTTTCAAATATTTTTCTAAAAAATTTTTATTTTTTTTCTAAAAAAAATTTTAGAAAAAAAATATTTTTCTAAAAAATTTTCGATTTTTTTTTTCTAAAATATTTTCGAAAAAAAATATTTTTTAGAAAAAAATATAATTTTTCGAAAATTTTTTAGAAAAATATTTTTTTTCTAAAATTTTTTTTGGAAAAAATAAAAATTTTTTAGAAAAATATTTGAATAAAAAAAAAATTTCGATTTAAAAAAAATATTTTCTAAATATTTTCGAAAAAAATATTTTTTCTAAAATATTTTCAAAAAAAAATATTTTTTATAAAATATTTTCAGAAAAAATATTTTTCTAAAATATTTTCGAAAAAAAATATTTTCGAAAAAAAAAATATTTTTCTAAAATATTTTCGAAAAAAAATATTTTTAGAAAAAATATTTTTTTTTCGAAAATTTTTTAGGAAAATATTTTTTTTGAAAATTTTTTTTAGAAAAAAAATAATTTTTTTTTAGAAAAATATTTGAATATAAAAAATATTTTTTCGTATTAAAAGAAAAAAAATATTTTCGAAAAAAAATATTTTTTAGAAAATTTTATTCGATTTTTTTTATAAAAGTGGAAAAACGAAAGAAAACATGTAAAAACGGACGAAAAAGTGAAAATAAAGTCAAGAGATTAAAGTGGAAAGTCAACCCAAACGACAAGGACCATTATTGTAACTTTTATAACTGAAATAATTTTAAAAGATGACCGGTGAAAACAGACGCAAACCACAGGGACCGATAATGTAAGTTTTTTTATATGTTAACCTCCAAACCGGTCAACCAGGTAAAAATCCGGTCAACATTACGTATCTTGTGCCAATTTTGAAAGTTTGTTAGCGATATAAGTAATATTTTTAGTAGGTTACGTATTTCGGTAATTTTGAGAAAGTATGTTGCGTATCTACAAACTTAGTCCTATTTATTAATACTAGACGAGTACCCTTGCATTGCAACAAGATTTTATAGCGACAGATAGACGTGACAATTTTTGAGCCGACACGAAAACCGACCTGAAAACGACACACAAATTAACAGGTTCAAGTTAAGTATATAATAGATTTCGGATCAGGTTTGGGTCGACCCAACTAACTTGATTATTAAACAGGTCAGGTATGGGTTGTGAATAAATTAAGCGGGTTAACCCGCCAACCCGTTTAAGATTTTTTACTTAAATTCAAAACTATTTATATTTTACTAGCAGGGTACCCGCGCGTTGCAGTGGCGGGTATCCTGTGACAATTAACCGGAGAAATAGATCCCGATGAGGTATGACTCACAAGTTTGTATCGGTTCCAACAGGTCCTCTTGGGTTCATTTTCGGATGGCTTTTGATGAGGCGAAAAGTGTAACGCTTTTAAGGGGTCATTTAAGCCCGAATTCGTGATTATTTGATCAATTATTGCCCTAAATCGTTTCTTTTGTCATTTTAGGTGCTTTTGAGGAGAAATCTGGAAAAGGAAGCGTTTTGGACGTTTTTGGAGGATAAAAGTGAAGAAAACGGCAAAGTCTCAAATTCCTTGCTGGGAACAGTACTTGACGACTTCAAGGAATAACACATGACGGCGTCAAGAGTGACAAAAGAGGTTGATGTGGAAATTATAACGTGACGGCCCAGAGTATTTTCAATGTAATTGGCCTGACGGCGTCACCAAGGCCGTCAGGGTCAAAATGCATGTGACGGCCCAGAGCTTATTTCTACATGAAGGCGTCAAGACTGGATCTAGGCAATACGAATCTTAACTTGGTGGCGAGTTGACGGCGTCAGAAGCCAATACATGACGATGTCAGGATGCTTTGTCTATATATATTTTTCCAATTTTTCATTGTAAAGGGTGGAACAAGTTGTGGAATATTAAACATAAACCCTAGGTCGAATTTTCTGCTTATTAAAGGGGTTCCACACCCTTCTTTTTTCCATGTTTGAATAAAGATAAGTTCTCCAATAATCATGTAATATGTCTATGTGTTGTTTGATTATATCTTATGCTTGTCTTTCTTTTAACATGTTAGGCTAGGTTTTTATTGTGTTTGCTTAGATGTAGTGAAACCTAGATGTTGATTATTGGTTGATTGTTTGTTTATAATTGTTACGGATAATTGTATTCAATGTTATGCTTAAGAAAACCGGCAGACTTCTATTGGTAACTTGCTTGAACGTCTTAAGAAACATGATCGGAGGTGTACTACGATTTTTGGTTATATTTAATGTATAAGTAAATTCTAATAATCCCATGTTAAGAGCTTTTAGTCGACTAGACATAGGAGTAAAGTAGGATCTTATAGAGTTAGGGAATATTGTACACGGCCCTACTACTAGTATTAAGGAATATAACCCGTCATCCATGCAATTGTAACAAGCTAATCAACCGGTAAAAGATATCTAGGGAGTAATGAAATCTAAGTAAACACAACTTTTCTCATTATTGTTTTCACCACATTAGCACATTAGTTTAATTTCATTTCTTTTATTTTATTTTGATTGCATTTGTAGTTAATTGGGTTAGTTGACTAGCAACTAATTCCGCCCACTCCTTCAAAACCCGAGATTTTACTTGCTTTCATAAAATATAAAAAATACAAAAAGAATCATCCCTCACCTCTAGACCTAGTTTAGTTGGCTTTCTAATCCTAGCGACACTATTCCTGAGTTGAACGATCAATCCCTCGGTACTTGTCACTATACTATACTACAACGATCAGGTAAACTGCCTGGCGGGGATTGCAAGCTTCTCAAGATCCATTGAGAGGTAAAACCTGTTGCGAGGGCGCAATCCCGCGTATCAGCTTTTATTGGCTAGCCAAACCAGTGGCGACACCGGTTCTCGGTTGAACCCGTGGTCCAATCTGATTTTCAAAACTATATGTACTATCAACTTGTTAGATTGTATAAACTTTTGTGTGTTTTATTAGTTTGTACAATATGTATACTAACTTGTACTTTTCATTTTAGGGGTGTTTTAAAAATAACATTAATTAGTGTATTTATTTATTTAATATTTTGGATTATGTTGTAGCTTATTTATATTATACATTGGTAAAAATTTTTTCTACTTTTTAGTAAGAGATATTTTAATCGGTTGTATTTAATTTGAAAGCTATACTTTTAACTGGTTGTACAATGTGAACAATTCATTGTGTTTTTAAGTAATTTGTTGTTTTAATAGGAGTATTAATTATGTTTTTATTTAATGTTGTAATGCTGAATTTTAAGGCATTAAATGTGTAATTGTGTTGATATTACTTGTTCCTTTAGCATTAAAAGGTGAAATGTTAAATTTTAAAATTTGCATTAATTTTTATGCCATTAATGGCCGAAAGTGGCGTGTACATGTAGCTACAAAACTTGTAAATGTCTAATTGTATAGATTTTAATGTATTAAATGTCTAATTGTGTTGATATTAATTGTACTTTTAGCATTAAAATAAATAATGCTTAATTTAAAATATTTCTATATTTAATAGGCCTAAATGCTTTATAAAATAGATTATACGGGTTAAATGCGTTAACCCGTAAACCTGTTTAACTCATTTAATGTGTCTACTTTTGTATATAAAACGGGTTAAATGGATCAACCCAAAACCCGTAAACTAATTAGTTTAAGTTTCAATATTTCCTTTATTAGTTTAACTTTTCACTATTTCCTTTATTAGTTTAAGTTTTCACATTTCACTTTTTGGTTTTACATGAAAATAAAAGGGACCCACCTGATTTACAGATGAAAACAATATTACAAAGTTAAAAGTTTGACAATTACTGTATCATCTCGGCATGGATTCCAAGTCAAAATATGGATATTTAGGGCCCGTTTGGTTTAAGGGGTGAGGAGGCATGGATTAATTCAAAACTATAAATTCAAATAATCATTTCATTACAAGAAGTTAAAACCCACGAAACAAACGGCCCCTAAGTTTTATACTTTAATGCCAAGTTTTAATCTTGAGACCCTCGTAACAAACGCTACCTTAGTTAAAATTAGGGGTAAATTACAAAAATTCAAAAAATGTCACTTTGAAACTTTAATTACAAAGAATGTCATTGTTGCTCACACTTTGTTACAATAGAATGCTATTACCACTAACACCGATAAATTTTTCGTTAATCATGGTCAAAAACTTGTGAAATGACTAATATACCCTCGTCTTCTTCTTAACTTTAATTTTTTTTTGAATTTATGTTTATTTTTTATCCACACTCAACATCATCCTAAACCCAAAATTTACCTAGAAATTGGTTAAGTTTTATGCTTAAACTTCTTTTTTTAAATTGCTACTCGCCGGACCGAGATCTTATATGCTACCACGACTCCATTTTCAACACTGGATCTTCAAAAGATAAAGTTACCAGCGGAGGTGGTGGAACAAGATTTGTGATAAACAACACACAATTCACTATCCTACACGGCTACACTTTAAACCAATTCAGCACATGCTATAATACTCAAAATTAGGGACGAACAGAGGAGGGGGGACTAGGGGGTGTTCGACCCCCTCCAATGAGCCCAATAATGTTGATACACCTTTAGCCCACTGTCCATAATTCTTAACAACTTGTTTAACTGGCCCATCGTAAAGCCCAACAAATATACAGTACACAAAATAATGAGAACAACCTGATATGTCTAAAAAAGTTGAATAATATAAAGAACACAAGAATGGCTACGAACGTCGCGTTGCCGGCGTGCCTGTTTACCCAGATAAATGTTTTTTCAGTGATTATACGGCTGTTAATTTTGTAAATTTTTAGTTTAGTGGTTGGCAATTCGTTACGTATTATTGTTTGTGTGATATTTACGTTACATTTATTTTGTATCATATGTAATGCAATATTTTTTTGTTAGAGGAGTTTTTTTTTTAAGTTGTAAAGATAAGTCATTGTTTATTCGGATACACGCCTGTTTGTTTTCAGTATTTTTTTTATTCAGTCAGGCAAAGTAAGTTACTTTATTTTTTCATCGACTACAATTCATTGCGTATTACTGTTTGTGTGTTATCTATGGTAATTTTTTTTTTTGTATCATAGGTAAAGTATTTTATCATGTACAGGAAATAGAACTTTAAAAAACCATCATCGGTTTGGTGTTAATCTATTTTATGCGGCTATAAGTGAAAAATTCCTGTATCATCTAGCAATCTTACTGTACGATTTTTTTACATGGTCGTAAATAAATATACATCCGTATAAAACGACTCATTTAACATCCAACAAAAGTTTGCGGTAGAAAAGTAATACTACCATTGAAGCAATACCAAGTAATGATTTTTTTCGTGACTATTATTGCATATGTTAGTACAATCTCAATATTTCTTAAAACTCATGAATACAAATGAGATCCAGGCATTTGAGTTGTTTGCCGAACATTATATACAGCTTAGCATTTTTGCTTCTTGAGAATGGTTGGCAGCTTTCCCTTAAGTCATTAGCTATGATCCTTGCCAACATGCAACATTCAATAATCTTGCTGCCATACTCTTCCTGCGCAATCGAAGGCTGAACATTTAGATGGGAAAAAATAAATAAAGAACAGGTTATGTTTTTTGTTTATTTTCAGAAAACAGGTTGTATGCACCTATCTATCTGTTTTGCTTGTGATGATTGCATATTTTGTTTCATTAATGCACTGGTCAAACTGGTGGAGATGTGAAAGGTTGGGATACATGCATGCATTAGCAATGATGATTAACTGTTCATGGGGAGTGGCTCAAGAGTTGTAATTAAAGATTTCAGCCTTTTAAATGATGTATTAATAGGCAATCACGAATTTTAAGAGACTTTCAAGTACTATTTAAACACACAAACACAGAAAAACCACAACTGTCTCATAATTTTAGAAAAAAAAAGAAAAAAGAAAGCCATGACAACTCCCTTGCCATTTTGCAAAGAGCTTGCTGCTGTTGCTGGGTCAAGCTATGTAAAGGACATGATGATCGAAAAGTTTAAAAGAGAGGAAAGTGTTTTGCTGTTGGATGAGCTTGAGCTGAAGAACAAAGGGCAAGAAATCCGGTCTCGGATAGCTGAAAGGGACGTTGTCATTGAAGAGCTAAAACAGTTGTTCCCTTTTGATTCTGCTGTCATGAGCATTGCGGAGCTGACAAACATGCAGATCCAGGACTCAGCAGAAATCAAAGAGATTCTGGCAACCGTTTCGAAGAAACAGACCCGGGCAGCCGAGGTCCGGAAGTTCATCGAATGGCTTAATGGGCAACCATACTAAGCTTTTGTTGGCTGGTATTCACAAATTTAGTTTTTTGGGCATAGTCTTTTGTTGGTCTGGTTAGGTATGGGGGTATCATGTAATGGAATCTAAGTATGGTCTAATTTTGTGGATACTTTACATGCAAACAGTTGATTAATTACATATTCTGTCTAGTTTTATTGAATGAATGAAAAGGCATTCTGGTAACGTACCTTTTTTTTTTAGCAAATAGCATGGTATTATGTTATCTGTTTGGTGTAGCTATTCAATATAACTGCGCGACGTAGTAGATAAGCAGACCGCCTGTTTTTTAGCAAACACCATGGGATCATGTGATTGTGTTGCTGGAGCTATTTGATTTAAACGCGCATTGCGTGACCTAGTACATAAGTAGAGCGCCTTTGTTTACCTAGTACATAAGTAGAGCGCCTTTGTTAGAACTAAACTGATAACCAAATATAATCTATAAATAACCGTGAAATTACCTTGACTGGTGATATGGAAGTTAGATGTAACGGAACATGCCACAGTTTTTATAAGGCCTGCATAAGAGATAAGACAACTGGCATTACCATATGCAACAATTTAAAGAGACCATGAAAGGATCCTTTTTCAAGACCGAGGTTGTTAATTATTTATAAGCGTTAACAAAACAAACAGGTCTGAAATTACCTTGGTTGGTGATGGAGGATATCGGATCGCTTACTGCAACCCTGCAACATACAGTCAATGGGAAAGACATCATGAAATCATCTCAGACATACAATAAGTAAAAAAAATCTACATATTTAAAGAGAGTGAAATTTCTTATGTTTGTTGGTGTACGATCCGTGGCTAACTGACAGTTTGATTGCAGCATACTACACATGTGTTGTAGGTTTCCATGTGTCTGAGACAATCCTGAGGCCAAGTAATCAATCTATGAATGCAAGTATAACAATTACTAAAAAACTTAAAGGCTTCGGTTTTAGTTAGCCGTACCTGATGATCCCAACTCCGTGGGCAAACCCTATCTGTAAATAGCCAAAGGTCGAATAAAACCGGCAAAGCTCACACACAAATTGGGTGCACAGGCAACGGTGTATATTCAAATGCAACCCAGCTTTGATGTAGAATGGCATGTCAGATAGGTAATAGCTGTCCAGAGTATTCCAGGTCTGACATGCCATTCTATCAGCAAAGCTGGAACGACAGAACATTTAAGTCGATTATTTCAGCGATTGACTTCTGAATCAGCTTCCATTGTGTTACTGTCATCTCATTACGGTGCAACCCCATTATTGGTTTCTGCGCATCCATTGTTAGTTCCGTCTGTGGATGAGATGATTTGTTACGGTAATGCTAGAAAATAAGTTTTCTACAAGAAGCATAAGACCGGAAACTTTTAGTAAAACTGAAGAATGCAAAGAATGTTTGAAAGTAAGAAAGTGGCAGGCTATACATACCAGTAATAAATAAAGGGTAACTGTTTTTGCTAAAAAAAAAATCTTTCTGGGCTGCTAAAGGCTACTTTGTGACACACAGATCGCATGTTTTAATAGATTTGTGTCGCACAAAGTAACGTGACAACGTCTAACAGCTCAGTTAGATAATTTTTTTTAAACTTTCTTTTGCAGCAAAGGTTGTCTGCGTATACAGAAGACCTGTTGATTAAGAAAAAACAGAAAAGCGAGGTCATAAAAGGGTGAGGCTGCTGCAAAAGAAAGAAAGAGAGAGTGCATCTGTAACTGCTTATAAAAAAAGGTCCACTTTTTTTTGCGTAGTTTATAAAAAGATAAAGCTTGTAAAAGAAAGCAACAAACGACTTATCAAAAACTGTTCTTTCAAAGTTCATTTTTTTTAAAAAGAATTATCGACCCTGAAAATGTGATTCCAATAGATTTACAAAACTTTGCACCAATCTCTTAAACAGGTATCCTAAAACATATAAGTGGTGGGCGACCTGTGTATCTCAGTGCGGTCAGAGTTGCACTCACGACACACCGATGAGCTGGAATCGGTCCTACGATGGGAGTGTTACCAACTTCGCGCGCCTTATAACTGGAAGAATAACTGTTTTTATCTCACCGTGACTCATGAACAAAGCTAATAATTTTTCCCGTGGAAGTACATTCTGCAACAACATGAAAGTGCGTTTATAACATTTAAAAGATAAAAGTAAGTGACACAATCGCAATGAGGGAAACCAATAATTTAGCGCAAATACAATTTACAAAAAGTATTTCAGGTTTAACAGGTTGATTCGAAAGATCATTTTGGATTGTGAATGACATAAACTTAAGCACATTTAAGAACCTACAAATATGTGCGTAAACAGAATCATTAACGGGGCTCACCCACAATCTGTTGCAACAGATGCGAGCGGGTCACGTACTACACCCTCAGTAAAACGTCTTAGAAGTGCCTATTTTACCATGATGTTTGGATTAACGTCAACCGACTCCACACAATGTAGCAGCAGCTGCTCCTTTCCAATGCAGTTGGTGAGACTCCCATTGAAAAACGGGAAACATATCTTCGATCATCATCATACATCTTGATTATTACAAATTGACAGACTCAGGTAACGCTGGCCTGCCATGGCAAAAGTCCCTACAATACAGAGAATTTGATTCATCAAACAACAAAAAAAATGATACTAAAGAGATCTTCCTATCTAATGTTTACAGTTTCAACGTTTTCTGTACAGCAAATTTTCGTATAGTAAAGCTTAAAATGGATCCCAAGGTGTTGTATGGCTAACCGTCTAAATAAATCGTACAGAAAGCCATTGCATTATATAACTGAGTACCATTTGCCTATTGCATTTTGAAATGACAACCTCAAACATAATCAGGTTCTACTGACCTTACGCGTTTCTTGATACGCCTCTTTCTTTCTCTCACTTCTCCTATGAGTTCTTCTCGTTACAATGTTCCCCTTCAACAGCTTACTCGTCACTTCTATCTTCAGTTTCTGATTGAACAATCAAAAGTGCTGGTGAGACGCATTCCACTAATAGCAACGCATATGGAGTATGGGTAAGTATCTGAAACTGAAAATACCTTACTTGTACAGATCATAAGCACAAAGAAATCTGACATCCATATGGAATGTGCCTGATTGCGAGATTCCAATACACCTGTATCCTGGATCAAACCCACATTTAACACTAACATAAGACAATCCAAATGTTTAACAGCAGCACGAAAAACAAATACATAATTAAATCTGCCTCAAAAACTGTAGCACATAAACCACTACGAATGGATGTCTATCGAACAAGAAAAGGTTTAGGCTTTACGAACCTTTTAAACGCTTACCTCACCCTTTCGTCAGGTAATTTCCTATTTTTACAGGCAAATGGTCAGCCATACGAAACTGCACTTGCTCTTCGAATCTGAAAACAAACATGACAGAGCTAAAAAAAAATACTCCGCTAAAATAATTTCCACTGAAATACTGAAAACCCCATCTATCAAACCCCCCAATTGACCCCAATTATAATTATCAAAATGAAACAACTATCAAACCCTAATTATCAAAACCCCAGCTATCAAAAGACACACACATGATTGATCATAAAATCTTACTGTTTTTAGCTCAACCCAATAATGAAAACCCTAATTATGAAAACCCCAGTTATCAAACCACCCAATTAAACCCTAATCATAAGTATAAAAATCAATCAACTATCAAAACTCCAGCTATCAAAAGACACACACATAACTGATCATAAAATCTGGGTGTTTTTAGTTGAACACAATAATCAAAACCCTAATTATGGAAACCCCAGTTATCAAACCCCCAAATTAAACCCTAGCTATAATTATAAAAATCAATCAACAATCAAACCCTAATCATCAAAACATAACTATCAAAATCCCTAATTAACAAAAGACATAGATATAATCGATTAACGCAACGGCAAACATACCTTTACTCATTACGTATACGAAAAACGGCATGTAAACCGAAACCCAACATAGCTCAGGATTATCATCATCAGTGGCAGAAGTGTGCGTGTGGTTAGCTACGCTGCGTGTGTAGCGGCTAGGGCGTGTGATAGTTATTAACGCTGCTATGTCTATTATGTCTGGGTATGGGCCAGCATATCAGCCAACGGGCCACACAACGGGCCAAACAAAAACTGGGCAAGACATGGGCCTAATGTTGGCGGGAAAAAACCTGCCAAAACGGCGCCGTTTATAGTCAGGTTTAATATAAACCTTAATGTCAAAAGTGTGGCATGACATTTCTTATGCTAGTTTAGGTATTAAGCACTATAAACGTGTTTGTTTTGCCTTTTTTTTTAATATATATATATATATATATATATATATATATATATATATATATATATATATATATATATATATATATATATATATATATATATATATATATTTGGTTGAGATGTGAAATTTATTCACATCCGTTGTATTTAACTGTTTTTTGGAGTAATAAAAAGTAAAAAGTGGCGACTATATTATCTAAAGTCCAAATTTACGAGTGCAACTGTTTTCAAATTTCCGTCATCATGTTTTATAGAGGCATCCAAGTAGACAAACTATCAACGACTATATCTTGTCATTTTTTTACATCTTGTTGATTTCGTATACGCATATCTATACTATCTATAAAGAGAAAACGGTCAAAGTGAAAAAGTGAAAAACTTAATGTTGGTCAAACTTAAAAATTCAATCTCAGAAGAACTTAAAAATTCAGTCAGCTATCTAAGGAAACTTACATTATTTTCGGAAAACATATGCAAAGCTGGAAACTATTAACACACTATTAATACACATCAAAAACCGGGTTGACCCGGGTCGCTTCAAACCGGGCGGGTTTACCGGTTTAATTTGACCCTTTTTTTCCCCAATCCGGCGGGTTGACCGCTTTAATTTGACCCGTTTTTCCGACCGGAACGGTTTCAACCGGTTGAACCGTCCGGGTCGAAACGGGTTTTAAAACATTTTGTTTAATCCCTAAATCCTCAAACTTTTATTATTTTTAGTTTATAACCCACAAACTTTTTTTTTTTTTAAATGATACTATTTGCCGATACAAAATCCCGTTGATATGCACGGGTACTCGTCTAGTGTTTATACATAGACTAATTTAATCATCCCTACTAGCATGTTATTCATAACATTACTTTTGAAGATTAATCTTGGTACAACTCATCTGTTAGTCTCAAGTCTCAATTTTCATCCATGTATAAGAAATATCTAACTGGCTCTCTTTTTTTGGTTATCATAAAAGTACTTTGTCATATTGTTACTATGATCTTAGCTCCGTGCCTCCGTCTCTGGCCACTCGTGTAGCAAATTGTACAGTTAGTCGTTTGATGGTCCCTTGTGATCTCTCGTTTGTCGATTAGAAAAGATTATTTTTTAATTTATGTAATGTCGATTTGGAGACGTTTAAAAATAGAATGAAAATGGTCCCAAACACAGCCAAAATCCAAAATGTGTCGTGTGGTTTTGGGTATGGACCACGGTAGTAATTTGATCATGACCACCACCTGTAGCACATATTTATTTCATTGCTTTCTTACATCTACAAAGCTAATACAAATAACAATATATTTGCATATATCAGTCATCCATTAAATGTTGAGTGGAGGATGTCATGGTGTGATTGGTCATTGTGGTCAATATCGTTGTGAATTACCATGACAAGAGGAAGCCTTATGATATCTTGTTTGTCGATTGTAAATTACTACTGTTGTTTATAGTATTGAATTTTGTTATGAAGTCACACAAAAATTGAATGAAAATGGTCCCCCAAAAAGATCTAAAAATGCAAATGTGGAATCTGGAGATGGGCGTAGTAGTAACTGCATCTAGGAACATTCATTGTACACACTTCTTTCATTTAATTGTAAAGGCAATTGTATCAAGCAGATGGGGAGATTCGAACCAAAGTCATTTACAAAATTTTCGCTGTACCACCAAACTAGACAATTCATTTATCTGCATATTTGAACTAGACAATTCATTTATCTGCATATTTGATGTTAGAAATTGAGGTTACCGTGTGATGATACTCTTGGATATCTTCTCAAAATCTCAAATTGTGTATGCCACTTCCCGAATAAAATATTTCGATGCTGTAATGCCAGGGTATCACGAAATCGTTATTGAGATAATTCAAGAAGAATAATTAGTATTTAGGCATAAGAAAGCTAAGCAAAACAAAGAGTAATTGTGTGTTTTCTGTATGTTAAAATGAGACCCATGAAACCGTTAATATCTTTGGACAGTTAAGAAGTAGTTAAATCGGTTGGAACTTGGAAACTCACAAACATAAATATTTGGCCAACATTTATAATGGTTGGGAAAAGATGGGAAAAATGGGTAACCAGTTTGGAGCACCAAGGGGCACAACCCTTTGACCCTTGCGTCTATCTTTACCGTGGTGGAAACATATTAAATCAAACCTGTGTTCACTCCATATTTTCCTAGCTCACGTCCAAGCATGATATGAAATTCAATTGATCTCTAGTAAATCGTAATTATCTAAAATAGTCAATAACATTAAAATCATAAATAGTCAATAACACTAAAATCATCAATCATCAACATTCGATTCACACTGTTCCTAGCTACAGGCTAGAGCAGTGCAATTCATACATGTAGAAATTAAATACGTATTGCTGAGTTTCATTCATTTTTCGCAAAGAAGCTCCCATGATTTGGTGGACTTCTTTTTGAACAACTATTTTAATAAACCCAGCCCAAAATAAAGGAAGGGAAAACCACCTAGACAAAAGAACTGCATAAATAAAGATATTTGAAGCTAATCCAAAACAAATTGCACTGTGCAACACATCTATCCAACAAAAAATCTAGGGAACTAGATTGTTGACTAAAAGTTCTATTTATTAACCCATTTAGTCCATAGCTTGTCTTGGATTATATCATTGTGAATTAGTCGGCTAAAAGATAAAAAACACTTTTACCAACAGAAAAAAATTAAATAGAAAGACGAAATCAATGATGTGAAGAATTGAATCAAATTTGTTAACATTACAAAGTGATCTAACAAAATATATCTTGCCAAGAAATGAGCAAGTTGTGTATTTCTTTGTAGCAAATTGCTCTCTTGGTCTTCTAAGCGTCAACTGACGTTGTCTCGGTCTAGTGCTGAGGTTGAGTATCATGGTGTTGCTAATGCTGTTGCTGAGACTTGTTGGTTGAAGAATCTATTACGTGAGCAACACACTCTTTTATGTTCTGCTACTTTACTTTATTGTGATAATGTTAGTGCTGTTTATTTGTCGTCTTATCCGGTTCAGCATCAACACACGAAGCACACTGAGATAGATATTCATTTTGTTCGTGATTTGGTTGCTGCTGGTCAGGTTCGAGTTCTTCATGTACCATCTTGTTATCAATAGGCGAATTGCTTCACCAAGGGCTTGTCTTCTGCTTTGTTTGAGGAGTTTCGTATCAGCTTAAGCATTCAGCTTCCTCTCGCTCCAACTGAGGGGAGTGTTAGTAAACATATTTTAGTATGGGCTTAGTAATTGTCTTTTAGGCTTCGTCCACTTATAGAACAATCCTTTATAATTATATAATGTAATTTGTCATTAGTAGAATATAATAAGACAATTATTCACCCCCAACAGTTTCCATGATTTGGTGGAAAATTTTTTTAAACAAATATTTCAATAAAGCAGACCAAAAATAAAGGAAGGAAAACCACAAAGACAAAAGAACTTCATAAATAAAGATATTTGAAGCTAATCCAAAGTAAATTGCACAAGAGGTGCAAACACACCTATCCAACAAAAAAATCTAAAGAAAGAATTAGATTGTTGACCAAAAGTTCTCTTAGATTATTAACCCATTTAGTCCATAGCTTGTCTTGGATTATATCATCATGAATTAGTCTTTTACCAACAAAAAAAAACATTAAATATGTTAGTTTGTTTGACTTTGTCCTCCTAAGGGCAGTTTGATAATATTAGTCCTAAGGGTATTGTGGTCTTTTTGGTAGTATCTTAAGTAGTAAGATACTTTGTACTTAAGTTTGTATGTCGAGTTGTGTTCTATTTAGCATAAGCAGATATAGCATTGTAAAACAACACTTGATAATATGAAATCTGTGGTGTTCTTGTCTTTATACTCTTGCTTCTGGTCCTTCGCTTTTGCCCCTGAATTATCCCAGCCTAATCTTAACAAATTGGTATCAGAGCAGGTCGATCGCTGCGGGTTCTTGAAGAGGCTGGAATCTTTCGATTTAGGGTTCCTGATGAGGCGAAAAATGAACCATTTTTAGGGGGTCATTTAAGCCGGAATTGGAATTTATTTGATCAAATATTGCCCTAAATCGTTCCTTTTGTGATTTTAGGTACTTTGGGAGTAAAATCTGGAAAAGGAAGCATTTTGGACGTTTTTGGAGCATAAAAGTGAAGAAAACGGCAAAGTCTTAATTTTCCTTGCTGGGAACAGTACCTGACGGCGTCAAGAAGAATTTTTTGACGGCGTCAAGAGCAAAATGGATGACGACCCAGAGAAAACGTGACGGCGTCAGAACAAGGGCGTCAAGAGTAATTTTGGTGACGGCCCAGAGTAGAAACATACATGACGGCGTCAGCTTTGGATCTAGGCAGTCCGAGAACTTTATTGGCGGCGAGATGACGGCGTCAGATTTTTCCTCTTGACGCCGTCACCTCCTAAAATCTATATATACTTTTCTATTTTTCATTCATTAAGGAGGAACTTGTGTGGAGAATTTTAGGGCCGAACCTAATAAACCCTAGCTCGTTTGTAACAGTATTTTCAAGGGTTTTCACCCTTTGAAACCCTTCATGTTCAATTGAGATAAGTTTTCTTTCAATTCATTCAATATGTCTATATGTTGTTTGAATATATCTTACACTTGTCTTGATTTTAACATGCTAGGCTAGATCTATTGTGTGTTTGCTTAGATGTAATGAAACCTAGATGTTAATTATAGGTTGATTGCTTGTTTATAGTTGTAATGGATGAATGATTTCAATGTTAGGCTTAAGAAAACTGGCAGATCTCCATTGTGTAACTTGCTTGAACGTATTAAGAAACATGAACCGATGTGTACTAGGTTTTTATGGTTGTATTTAATGCATGAGCGAATTCTAGTGATCCCATGTTAGGAGCTTCTTAGCCGGCTCGACATAGGAGTGAAGTAGGAGCTTATAGGATTGGGGAAGTAAGTACGCCACCCCATGAATGGTATTAAGGAATACAATCCGTCATCCACGCAACTATAACAAGTAATTAACCTGTAAAAGATATCTAGGGAGTAGTGAAATCTAAGTAAACACAATTCTCCCATATATTGTTCACACCACTAGTTAAATTAGTTTATTTTCATTTTTGTTATTTTATTTTGATTGCATCGTAGTCATTGGGTTAGTTGACTAGCAACTAATTCCGTCCATTCCTCTAAAAAACCGAAATTTTATTTGCTTTCATAAAATATAAAAAATACAAAAAGAATCACCCCTCACCTCTAGACCTAGTACTTAGGTTTTCTAATCCTAGCGACACTATTCCTGAGTTGAACGATCAATCCCCCGGTACTTGTCACTATACTATACTACAACAATCAGGTACACTGCCTGGTGGGGGTTGTAAGCTTCTCGAGATCCCTCGAGAGGTAAAGCCTGGTGCAATTCCCACGCATCAAGTTTTTGGCACCGTTGCCGGGGAATAGTTATTGTCTAGGTTAGGATTTCTTTTTATTAGGTCTACTTGCTAGATTCCTTTCTAGTAAGATTTTATTTTTATTTTTAGGTTTTCTTTAGTCTATCTTATTTCTTTGTTTCCTTTGTTCGTAAACTATCTCGATGGATAACAATAACATTGATCGTTTGATTCCTGTTATTCGTGTTTTTCGTCGTAGGATTTTCCCAATGCCCGCCTCAATCCCTTTAGTGGAAAATGAAAACCCACATAATCTCTCGCCTAACCACCACTTTGACAATAATTCTGAAATAGAGGAGTCTGACCATGATGATGACCATAGGGCTAGTCCTTTTTACTATTCAGACTCCGATGAGGATCTAGATGATGGTGACGTGATTAATGAGGATAGGATGGAAGATGAAGTGAACCCTCTTAGGTATGTCGACCCTAGAACAAGGATTGAGAGTGATAGCCCATTCAACATGCAATTTCCTTGTAAGATTAGATTTAGGAGCTTTAATGCCTACCTTAACTCATCTCTCCCAATGAACATAATCTCGCGTAGTGAATATAATAAAATCATGGTAGATGAGTTAGAATACAAAGGAGATAATATTATTGCTAGGGCAATGTTATTGCATATGTTTGTAGGAAGCTTTGTTTATCCTGTTGAGTTCATGGTTATGGAGAATCTAGGAAAATTTATCGATAGTAATTTAACCCAAGTTGTGTTTGGGAAACCCTTCAAAAGGTTGACCAACCTTGATGAAAAACTTATGGAAGGGTTAATTACATTCTCGAATGGGGATGAAGATTTCGTCTACTAAATGCCCCGTTCACACCCTAGGTTCAAGGATTTTTCCATGGAGAAGTGTAGTAGGTATCCGCCCCTAGAAATGCTAAGTGAGAATGATAAAAGAAAAGGGCTGAAATATACTCATGAAAAGAATAAAAGGTATTATCGTGGATGTTTAGAGTTAAGTGATGATTATAAGAAAGATGAGGGGACTATTAGATGGCTCACCCTTGGTTATGTGAGCATAAGCGACACACGGTAACCCATGACCTTGAGTCTAGCTACAAGACTCGTAAATAAAGAAAAGCGCTTCTTGGGAGGCAACCCATGTTTTGTGTGATTTTTTTTTGTTTGATTTTTATTTGTTTCCGTATGCATGCTTTATTTTTATTGTTGGTAGATCATGTTTCAACTAAAATAGTGAAAATACTTTATTTTGTTGTTTGGCTTTGTCTTAACTTCATCCAAAGGTATTTCGCAAAAGATAAGTGTAAGGGGAAACCCCAAATATGTTTTTAAGAAACAAGCTTGATCATGACTCTCCACAATATTAAATGAACATGTATATTCGTATTTGTTAGAGTCAAATACTTGTATCGAGTCATAATGATGTTTTTGCAGGATTTTCCAGGAAGTAGGACAAAGTTTTTCCAGAAATTTTCCGGAAACTTAACATAAGAATTTCTGCAGGTCACTTCTGACGGCGTCAGGAAGAAATTCCTGACGGCGTCACGTGTAAAAATCTGGAAATTTTACTAGTTTTGTTTTTCTAACGGAGTCTTAAAGTTTTTTTTGTTGAATCTTCAGTTTTATAATCTCCAGGAAATCTGCAAACATTCATTCCACAAGCATTATATCTTACATTATTTTCTAGGGTTTGTAGCATATATAGATTGCCGCCGATTTTACGCGAGGTTGCCTTGTTTGTTTTCTCAGGTTATGTTTGACAAGAAAATGATTTATATTCTGGAAGCGAAGCTTTGATTGTTCATTTTCCTGGAGGAAGATTGATGAGGCGAAAAATGATCCGTTTTTAGGGGGTCATTTAAGCCCGAATCCGACTTTATTTGATCAAATATTGCCCTAAATCGTTCCTTTTGTGATTTTAGGTGTTTGGAGAGTGAATTCTGGAAAAGAGGCTATTTTGGACGTTTTTGGAGTATAAAGTGAAGAAAACGACAAAGTACCAAAAATCCAAGCTGGAAATACAAGGTGACGGCGTCACGACTTGAGCCTTGACGGCGTCAGACATGATGAATATTTTACCGTAGCTGGTGACGGCGTCAGATGAGTAGATGACGGCGTCAAAGTGGCCAAGATTAATTTACCGTAGGTGGTGACGGCGTCACATAGGCCGTCACAAGTGGATCTAGGGCGTCCGAGGAAGTTTATGGCGGCGAGTTGACGGCGTCAGATTTAACTCTTGACGCCGTCAGGACGATTTTCCTATATATAGTTTTCTAGTTTTTTCATTAAAAAGAGGAGAAGTTTTGGTGAAACCCTAAAGACGATTTTGGTGCCTCTTTTACAGGTTCTTCAAGGGTTCCAAACCCTTGAGACCTTGCATTGTAATTGAGATAAGTGTACTCTTAATTCAATCAATATGTCTATGTGTTGGTTGTTTATCTTTTGTTCTTATCTTAATTCTACTATGCTAGGCTAGATTTTCTTTGTGTTTGCTTAGATCTAATGAAACCTAGATGTTGATTATGTGTTGATTACTTGTCTATTCTTGTTCTTGGATGAATGATATTATATGTTAGGCTTAAGAAAACTGGCAGATCTCCAATGGTAACATGCTTGAACGTCTTAAGAAACATGAACCGAGGCGTACTAGGTCTTTATTGGTTGTATTTAATGCATGAGCCACTGTTTACAATCCCTATAGTTGTGCTGGGTCATGGTGTAGGAGGAGATAAGAGCTCATAGAGTTGGGGAGTTATGTATGCCACCCCACGAATGGTATTAAGGAATACAATCCGTCATCCATACAAGTATAACAAGTAATTGACATGTAAAAGATATCTAGGGAGTAATGAAGTCTAAGTAAACACAATTTCTCCACATACTGCTCACAACCTTAGTTTAATATTAGTTTAATTTCATTTTCATTAGTTTAATTTAGTGATATAATAGTTTTGGGTTAGTTGATTAGCAACTAATTCCGCCCACTCCTTCAAAACCCGAGATTTTACTTGCTTTCATTAAAACATAAAAACACAAAAATAATCATCTTTCATCTCTAGAACTATTAATTAGGTTTCCTAATCCTAAGCTGAACGATCAATCCCCCGGTACTTGTCACTATACTATACTACAACGATCAGGTACACTGCCTGGTGGGGGTTGTAAGCCTCGCGAGATCCCTCGAGAGGTAAAGCAAGGTGCGATTCCCACGCATCAAGTTTTTGGCGCCGCAGCTCGGGGAATAGTTATTGTCTAGGTTAGGATTTCTTTTTATTAGGTCTACTTGCTAGATTCCTTTCTAGTAAGATTTTTTTATTTATTATTTTTTTTTTTTTATTTTTTTTTTTTTTAGGATTTCTTTAGTCTATCTTTTTCTTTGTGTGTTTGTTCGTAGTTTCCATTGACTATTCCGTTCACTATTATGGAGTACGCGAATCCACCATACCACCAACCAAAAAGGCCATTCTACCATGTTGACATCTCGAATTTCAAACAATATCGAGATGAACCCATATATGATGCATGGACTTGTTTTAAAATTTTACTTCGAAAATTCCCTCATCATAGTTTCTCTTTATCATCCCTAACCGAAACCTTTTACTATCGTGTCAGCCAATGTGACCAAATGCGCATCGATGATTTTGCCAATGGGGACCCTAGGGAATTAAATGATGAAGAAGCGTGGGATACCATAGAAAACTGTGCCCAATATTATTATAGAGTAGACAACCCAACAAACAACATCACAAATCAATCAAAAACAAGTTTGATGGAGCAAACAGGAAGTTTGTCTGGGGATGAATATACTCATGTTGAGATACCTAGTTGGATGGCACCTAATATCATAGTACAAAACAAACACATAGGTAATCTAGGTACAATGGAGGATGAGGTGGACAATTCAAGCCCACAAAGTACCTCACAAGTCCTACCATCATTTGAGGCACATACACCGCCCGTGACTTACCCGGAAGAAGTAGAAGAAACTTTAGGAATTCCAATGGAGGTAGAGCCCTTGAACCAAACACAACTAGAGGATATAGGTTTGAACACTTATAGTGATAACCTTACTCCTAGTTCTAGGGAAGTTCCTAGTTTTGATGAACCGGAGCCTCAACCAAAACCATTACCTAATCTTCTATCCTTGGATGAAGATTTAGGAATTGAAATAAGTCCCGATCCACCCATCAAACCATGTAGTCCGGGTAGTTTTACGTTGAAGGTAGTAGACCCCAAGCCTTGTAGAGAAGAAGCCAACATAGGAGTGGACCATGACCTTAAATACTTACATCACCCATTCATGATTGATCGTAAGAAACATTATGGGTTTAAACCGGGTTTATTAGGTCAAAATAGATCCCCAACTAGTAGTCTCTTGAAGTTGATAGAAAATGATCCCTTTCTAGGAGAAAATCTTAATCCACCCATTAACTCGATTGAATTAAGTAAGGTTATGATGATAGGAGCACAGCCCTTTGAGCATATAATTCATCCACCACTCTTTTCTCACGTGGCATACTTCCACCAAGATGGTGTGTATCGCTACTACCACCCGCACTTAATCTTAAGTGTAGGGAAAACCTCACCTTTATCCGTGAAATAAAGGTTGAGTCAGGCTCGTGACTCGAACAAAAACAAGCGCTTCTTGGGAGGCAACCCATGTTTTGTGTGATTTTAATTGTTTGATTGTTATTTGCTTCCGTATGCATGTTTTATTTTTATTGTTGGTTGATCATGTTTCTCAATTAGAATGTGGAAATACTTTATTATGTTGTTTGGCCTAGTCTTAACTTCAACCTAAAGGTATTTTTGCAAAAGATAAGTGTAAGGGGAAACCCCAAATATGTTTTTAAGAAACAAACCGATCATGATTCTCCACAATATTTAATGAACATGTATATTCGTAATTGTTAGAGTCAAATGCTTGTATTGAGTCATAATGAAGTTTTGCAGGTTTTTCCAGGAAGTAGGACAAGATTTATCCAGAAATTTTCCGGAAACTTAACATAAAGATTTCTGCAGGTCCATTCTGACGGCGTCAGGCAATTGCTCTTGACGGCGTCAGGAGTCAAAAATCTGGAAATTTTACCAGTTTTGTTTTTCTAACGGAGTCTTATGGTTTTTGTGATTTATTAAGTTTTATAATCTCCAGGAAATCTGCAAACTTCATTCCACAAGCATTATATCTTACTTTGTTTTCTAGGATTTAGTAACTTATATAGGATGCCGCCGATTTTACGCGAGGTTGCCTTGTCTACTTTTGTCAGGATCTACAGGTTATTTAAGACAAGAAGATGATTTATATTCTGGATGGGAAGCTTTGATTGTTCATTTTCTTGGAGGAAGATTTAACCTGGCCAACCTAAAATCCATACCGAGCGAATCAGGAGAGTATTTGATTTCATTCTTTTTACTTTTAACTTTTACATTCTTTATTTGAACATTGGGGACAATGTTCATCCTAAGTGTAAGGGGAGGGTAAAAAGATGATACCTTACATATGCACTTTCGCTTGAGTTTGTTTTGTTTGATAGTAGATGTGTAATAAAACTATGAGAAATACTTGTTAGTGTAATTTTAGCACCAAATTTAAAATTTTTTACAACATTTAGGAGTGAAACTTTAGCCATAGCAAGCGTCTCATGGATAGGAGGTTGTATGACTAACACATAACCGTATATTCAGAAAAATTTTCCACCCAAAGATGTGAGGTTCGCCTTTAGATTTGATAGGAAAAGCATTTATTATTGGTGCTTATGAGTATACCGGTAGCATTTAGATTCTAGAACTTGCGTTAGTGATGCATCCCGAGACCGCTAGTGAGACTACATTCGTGTAGTAGGATTTACTACATGATAAGAGGCATTAGGATCACCCTTGTGTTAAACCCGTATTGTAATTACTTGACCATTTAAGTCATATTACTCGGCTAGTTAAGTAAACTAATTTTTCCCACACCCTTTGCGTTGTACTCATTTTTAGTACACGATACCCCTAGTACACCCCTCCGAGCCTATCTTTTCGTTTCTAACTTTAAGCATCTTACTTAAAGGAAGAATTTGTTACACCCCACTTAAATGTACAACCAAATCGCCTTAGCCTTCCGTGTATGCGCTCATTTTTAGTGCATTATTGTTATTTGTTAAACCCTAAGTTAACTTTCTAATTGATTACATGGTTGCTAAGTCGAATCATATCCTTGTACATATTGTTTTGGGACGATTGGGACTCATGGGTAAGTACTTATTTATGGAGTAATGGGGAAAAACATCATTTATTACCCCCATATGTACGTTAATCTTAAAAGTGCTCCAAGTGTTTTGATTTTCTTAATTCGAGTCATTAGATTAGTTTAATGTAAAGTATGTAAAGATTCAAGTGTAAGGGGATTGCTCAAACCCCTATGATGTATTATTTTGGATGGTAGGGTAAGAGTGTATGCAAAAAAAAAAAAAAAAAAAAAAAAAAAAAAAAAACCATACGGACTACCATCCCGTTTTCATTCTATGTTCATTTTATGTTTTTGTTATTTTTCATTTATTAGCTTAAGTCGAGTCGAGTCTAGTCTAGTCTTGGCTTAGCAACGCCATCTTGTACATGTAATTTACTAAGATTGTTAACTCGCCACCAGTAAAATTCCCTTTATCCAACAAAACCGTGTAATTCATATCCCTACACCTAACGTTATAACCCTTTAAAAAGACCTCTTTGATAGTTTATCCTAGGTGCTTACGCCATGTGGTGGAGGTTTGATCCTTTCCCAAGCCTATGGTAATCTATTTTGCTATGACAGGTAGTGAGAGATATCTTCCATTTCCATAATGTTATATTACTTTATTACACCCGAGAGATGTGAGTATCTAAACACTATTTGTGAGGTGCTTGTGTATGATCTCTATGCTTGTCTATTGGTCTTTAGTGGAACGATTATTTGTTGTAATTACTTTTATATTAGTGTTAAATAACCCCTAACTTGTCTTTTGAGTAGAATAAAAGCTCATTTGCTTGAGGACAAGCAAATCTCAAGTGTAAGGGTATATGATGAGGCGAAAAATGATCCGTTTTTAGGGGGTCATTTAAGCCCGAATCCGACTTTATTTGATCAAATATTGCCCTAAATCGTTCCTTTTGTGATTTTAGGTGTTTGGAGAGTGAATTCTGGAAAAGAGGCTATTTTGGACGTTTTTGGAGCATAAAGTGAAGAAAACGACAAAGTACCAAAAATCCAAGCTGGAAATACAAGGTGACGGCGTCACGACTTGAGCCTTGACGGCGTCAGACATGATGAATATTTTACCGTAGCTGGTGACGGCGTCAGATGAGTAGATGACGGCGTCAAAGTGGCCAAGATTAATTTACCGTAGGTGGTGACGGCGTCACATAGGCCGTCACAAGTGGATCTAGGGCGTCCGAGGAAGTTTATGGCGGCGAGTTGACGGCGTCAGATTTAACTCTTGACGCCGTCAGGACGATTTTCCTATATATAGTTTTCTAGTTTTTTCATTAAAAAGAGGAGAAGTTTTGGTGAAACCCTAAAGACGATTTTGGTGCCTCTTTTACAGGTTCTTCAAGGGTTCCAAACCCTTGAGACCTTGCATTGTAATTGAGATAAGTGTACTCTTAATTCAATCAATATGTCTATGTGTTGGTTGTTTATCTTTTGTTCTTATCTTAATTCTACTATGCTAGGCTAGATTTTCTTTGTGTTTGCTTAGATCTAATGAAACCTAGATGTTGATTATGTGTTGATTACTTGTCTATTCTTGTTCTTGGATGAATGATATTATATGTTAGGCTTAAGAAAACTGGCAGATCTCCAATGGTAACATGCTTGAACGTCTTAAGAAACATGAACCGAGGCGTACTAGGTCTTTATTGGTTGTATTTAATGCATGAGCCACTGTTTACAATCCCTATAGTTGTGCTGGGTCATGGTGTAGGAGGAGATAAGAGCTCATAGAGTTGGGGAGTTATGTATGCCACCCCACGAATGGTATTAAGGAATACAATCCGTCATCCATACAAGTATAACAAGTAATTGACATGTAAAAGATATCTAGGGAGTAATGAAGTCTAAGTAAACACAATTTCTCCACATACTGCTCACAACCTTAGTTTAATATTAGTTTAATTTCATTTTCATTAGTTTAATTTAGTGATATAATAGTTTTGGGTTAGTTGATTAGCAACTAATTCCGCCCACTCCTTCAAAACTCGAGATTTTACTTGCTTTCATTAAAACATAAAAACACAAAAATAATCATCTTTCATCTCTAGAACTATTAATTAGGTTTCCTAATCCTAAGCTGAACGATCAATCCCCCGGTACTTGTCACTATACTATACTACAACGATCAGGTACACTGCCTGGTGGGGGTTGTAAGCCTCGCGAGATCCCTCGAGAGGTAAAGCAAGGTGCGATTCCCACGCATCAAGTTTTTGGCGCCGCAGCCCGGGGAATAGTTATTGTCTAGGTTAGGATTTCTTTTTATTAGGTCTACTTGCTAGATTCCTTTCTAGTAAGATTTTTTTTTTCTTTTTTTTTTTTTTTTTTTTTAGGATTTCTTTAGTCTATCTTTTTCTTTGTGTGTTTGTTCGTAGTTTCCATTGACTATTCCGTTCACTATTATGGAGTACGCGAATCCACCATACCACCAACCAAAAAGGCCATTCTACCATGTTGACATCTCGAATTTCAAACAATATCGAGATGAACCCATATATGATGCATGGACTCGTTTTAAAATTTTACTTCGAAAATTCCCTCATCATAGTTTCTCTTTATCATCCCTAACCGAAACCTTTTACTATCGTGTCAGCCAATGTGACCAAATGCGCATCGATGATTTTGCCAATGGGGGCCCTAGGGAATTAAATGATGAAGAAGCGTGGGATACCATAGAAAACTGTGCCCAATATTATTATAGAGTAGACAACCCAACAAACAACATCACAAATCAATCAAAAACAAGTTTGATGGAGCAAACAGGAAGTTTGTCTGGGGATGAATATACTCATGTTGAGATACCTAGTTGGATGGCACCTAATATCATAGTACAAAACAAACACATAGGTAATCTAGGTACAATGGAGGATGAGGTGGACAATTCAAGCCCACAAAGTACCTCACAAGTCCTACCATCATTTGAGGCACATACACCGCCCGTGACTTACCCGGAAGAAGTAGAAGAAACTTTAGGAATTCCAATGGAGGTAGAGCCCTTGAACCAAACACAACTAGAGGATATAGGTTTGAACACTTGTAGTGATAACCTTACTCCTAGTTCTAGGGAAGTTCCTAGTTTTGATGAACCGGAGCCTCAACCAAAACCATTACCTAATCTTCTATCCTTGGATGAAGATTTAGGAATTGAAATAGGTCCCGATCCACCCATCAAACCATGTAGTCCGGGTAGTTTTACGTTGAAGGTAGTAGACCCCAAGCCTTGTAGAGAAGAAGCCAACATAGGAGTGGACCATGACCTTAAATACTTACATCACCCATTCATGATTGATCGTAAGAAACATTATGGGTTTAAACCGGGTTTATTAGGTCAAAATAGATCCCCAACTAGTAGTCTCTTGAAGTTGATAGAAAATGATCCCTTTCTAGGAGAAAATCTTAATCCACCCATTAACTCGATTGAATTAAGTAAGGTTATGATGATAGGAGCATAGCCCTTTGAGCATATAATTCATCCACCACTCTTTTCTCACGTGGCATACTTCCACCAAGATGGTGTGTATCGCTACTACCACCCGCACTTAATCTTAAGTGTAGGGAAAACCTCACCATTATCCGTGAAATAAAGGTTGAGTCAGGCTCGTGACTCGAACAAAAACAAGCGCTTCTTGGGAGGCAACCCATGTTTTGTGTGATTTTAATTGTTTGATTGTTATTTGCTTCCGTATGCATGTTTTATTTTTATTGTTGGTTGATCATGTTTCTCAATTAGAATGTGGAAATACTTTATTATGTTGTTTGGCCTAGTCTTAACTTCAACCTAAAGGTATTTTTGCAAAAGATAAGTGTAAGGGGAAACCCCAAATATGTTTTTAAGAAACAAACCGATCATGATTCTCCACAATATTTAATGAACATGTATATTCGTAATTGTTAAAGTCAAATGCTTGTATTGAGTCATAATGAAGTTTTGCAGGATTTTTCAGGAAGTAGGACAAGATTTTTCCAGAAATTTTCCGGAAACTTAACATAAAGATTTCTGCAGGTCCATTCTGACGGCGTCAGGCAATTGCTCTTGACGGCGTCAGGAGTCAAAAATCTGGAAATTTTACCAGTTTTGTTTTTCTAACGGAGTCTTATGGTTTTTGTGATTTATTAAGTTTTATAATCTCCAGGAAATTTGCAAACTTCATTCCACAAGCATTATATCTTACTTTGTTTTCTAGGATTTAGTAACTTATATAGGATGCCGCCGATTTTACGCGAGATTGCCTTGTCTACTTTTGTCAGGATCTACAGGTTATTTAAGACAAGAAGATGATTTATATTCTGGATGGGAAGCTTTGATTGTTCATTTTCTTGGAGGAAGATTTAACCTGGCCAACCTAAAATCCATACCGAGCGAATCAGGGGAGTATTTGATTTCATTCTTTTTACTTTTAACTTTTACATTCTTTATTTGAACATTGGGGATAATGTTCATCCTAAGTGTAAGGGGAGGGTAAAAAGATGATACCTTACATATGCACTTTCACTTGAGTTTGTTTTGTTTGATAGTAGATGTGTAATAAAACTATGAGAAATACTTGTTAGTGTAATTTTAGCACCAAATTTAAAATTTTTTACAACATTTAGGAGTGAAACTTTAGCCATAGCAAGCGTCTCATGGATAGGAGGTTGTATGACTAACACATAACCGTATATTCAGAAAAATTTTCCACCCAAAGATGTGAGGTTCGCCTTTAGATTTGATAGGAAAAGCATTTATTATTGGTGCTTATGAGTATACCGGTAGCATTTAGATTCTAGAACTTGCGTTAGTGATGTATCCCGAGACCGCTAGTGAGACTACATTCGTGTAGTAGGATTTACTACATGATAAGAGGCATTAGGATCACCCTTGTGTTAAACCCGTATTGTAATTACTTGACCATTTAAGTCATATTACTCGGCTAGTTAAGTAAACTAATTTTTCCCACACCCTTTGCGTTGTACTCATTTTTAGTACACGATACCCCTAGTACACCCCTCCGAGCCTATCTTTTCGTTTCTAACTTTAAGCATCTTACTTAAAGGAAGAATTTGTTACACCCCACTTAAATGTACAACCAAATCGCCTTAGCCTTCCGTGTATGCGCTCATTTTTAGTGCATTATTGTTATTTGTTAAACCCTAAGTTAACTTTCTAATTGATTACATGGTTGCTAAGTCGAATCATATCCTTGTACATATTGTTTTGGGACGATTGGGACTCATGGGTAAGTACTTATTTATGGAGTAATGGGGAAAAACATCATTTATTACCCCCATATGTACGTTAATCTTAAAAGTGCTCCAAGTGTTTTGATTTTCTTAATTCGAGTCATTAGATTAGTTTAATGTAAAGTATGTAAAGATTCAAGTGTAAGGGGATTGCTCAAACCCCTATGATGTATTATTTTGGATGGTAGGGTAAGAGTGTATGCAAAAAAAAAAAAAAAAAAAAAAAAAAAAAAAAAAAAAAAACCATACGGACTACCATCCCGTTTTCATTCTATGTTCATTTTATGTTTTTGTTATTTTTCATTTATTAGCTTAAGTCGAGTCGAGTCTAGTCTAGTCTTGGCTTAGCAACGCCATCTTGTACATGTAATTTACTAAGATTGTTAACTCGCCACCAGTAAAATTCCCTTTATCCAACAAAACCGTGTAATTCATATCCCTACACCTAACGTTATAACCCTTTAAAAAGACCTCTTTGATAGTTTATCCTAGGTGCTTACGCCATGTGGTGGAGGTTTGATCCTTTCCCAAGCCTATGGTAATCTATTTTGCTATGACAGGTAGTGAGAGATATCTTCCATTTCCATAATTTATATTACTTTATTACACCCGAGAGATGTGAGTATCTAAACACTATTTGTGAGGTGCTTGTGTATGATCTCCGTGCTTGTCTATTGGTCTTTAGTGGAACGATTATTTATTGTAATTACTTTTATATTAGTGTTAAATGACCCCTAACTCGTCTTTTGAGTAGAATAAAAGCTCATTTGCTTGAGGACAAGCAAATCTCAAGTGTAAGGGTATATGATGAGGCGAAAAATGATCCGTTTTTAGGGGGTCATTTAAGCCCGAATCCGACTTTATTTGATTAAATATTGCCCTAAATAGTTCCTTTTGTGATTTTAGGTGTTTGGAGAGTGAATTCTGGAAAAGAGGCTATTTTGGACGTTTTTGGAGCATAAAGTGAAGAAAACGACAAAGTACCAAAAATCCAAGCTGGAAATACAAGGTGACGGCGTCACGACTTGAGCCTTGACGGCGTCAGACATGATGAATATTTTACCGTAGCTGGTGACGGCGTCAGATGAGTAGATGACGGCGTCAAAGTGGCCAAGATTAATTTACCGTAGGTGGTGACGGCGTCACATAGGCCGTCACAAGTGGATCTAGGGCGTCCGAGGAAGTTTATGGCGGCGAGTTGACGGCGTCAGATTTAACTCTTGACGCCGTCAGGACGATTTTCCTATATATAGTTTTCTAGTTTTTTCATTAAAAAGAGGAGAAGTTTTGGTGAAACCCTAAAGACGATTTTGGTGCCTCTTTTACAGGTTCTTCAAGGGTTCCAAACCCTTGAGACCTTGCATTGTAATTGAGATAAGTGTACTCTTAATTCAATCAATATGTCTATGTGTTGGTTGTTTATCTTTTGTTCTTATCTTAATTCTACTATGCTAGGCTAGATTTTCTTTGTGTTTGCTTAGATCTAATGAAACCTAGATGTTGATTATGTGTTGATTACTTGTCTATTCTTGTTCTTGGATGAATGATATTATATGTTAGGCTTAAGAAAACTGGCAGATCTCCAATGGTAACATGCTTGAACGTCTTAAGAAACATGAACCGAGGCGTACTAGGTCTTTATTGGTTGTATTTAATGCATGAGCCACTGTTTACAATCCCTATAGTTGTGCTGGGTCATGGTGTAGGAGGAGATAAGAGCTCATAGAGTTGGGGAGTTATGTATGCCACCCCACGAATGGTATTAAGGAATACAATCCGTCATCCATACAAGTATAACAAGTAATTGACATGTAAAAGATATCTAGGGAGTAATGAAGTCTAAGTAAACACAATTTCTCCACATACTGCTCACAACCTTAGTTTAATATTAGTTTAATTTCATTTTCATTAGTTTAATTTAGTGATATAATAGTTTTGGGTTAGTTGATTAGCAACTAATTCCGCCCACTCCTTCAAAACCCGAGATTTTACTTGCTTTCATTAAAACATAAAAACACAAAAATAATCATCTTTCATCTCTAGAACTATTAATTAGGTTTCCTAATCCTAAGCTGAACGATCAATCCCCCGGTACTTGTCACTATACTATACTACAACGATCAGGTACACTGCCTGGTGGGGGTTGTAAGCCTCGCGAGATCCCTCGAGAGGTAAAGCAAGGTGCGATTCCCACGCATCAAGTTTTTGGCGCCGCAGCTCGGGGAATAGTTATTGTCTAGGTTAGGATTTCTTTTTATTAGGTCTACTTGCTAGATTCCTTTCTAGTAAGATTTTTTTTTTTTTTTTTTTTTTTTTTTTTTTTTTTTTTTTTTAGGATTTCTTTAGTCTATCTTTTTCTTTGTGTGTTTGTTCGTAGTTTCCATTGACTATTCCGTTCACTATTATGGAGTACGCGAATCCACCATACCACCAACCAAAAAGGCCATTCTACCATGTTGACATCTCGAATTTCAAACAATATCGAGATGAACCCATATATGATGCATGGACTCGTTTTAAAATTTTACTTCGAAAATTCCCTCATCATAGTTTCTCTTTATCATCCCTAACCGAAACCTTTTACTATCGTGTCAGCCAATGTGACCAAATGCGCATCGATGATTTTGCCAATGGGGGCCCTAGGGAATTAAATGATGAAGAAGCGTGGGATACCATAGAAAATTGTGCCCAATATTATTATAGAGTAGACAACCCAACAAACAACATCACAAATCAATCAAAAACAAGTTTGATGGAGCAAACAGGAAGTTTGTCTGGGGATGAATATACTCATGTTGAGATACCTAGTTGGATGGCACCTAATATCATAGTACAAAACAAACACATAGGTAATCTAGGTACAATGGAGGATGAGGTGGACAATTCAAGCCCACAAAGTACCTCACAAGTCCTACCATCATTTGAGGCACATACACCGCCCGTGACTTACCCGGAAGAAGTAGAAGAAACTTTAGGAATTCCAATGGAGGTAGAGCCCTTGAACCAAACACAACTAGAGGATATAGGTTTGAACACTTGTAGTGATAACCTTACTCCTAGTTCTAGGGAAGTTCCTAGTTTTGATGAACCGGAGCCTCAACCAAAACCATTACCTAATCTTCTATCCTTGGATGAAGATTTAGGAATTGAAATAGGTCCCGATCCACCCATCAAACCATGTAGTCCGGGTAGTTTTACGTTGAAGGTAGTAGACCCCAAGCCTTGTAGAGAAGAAGCCAACATAGGAGTGGACCATGACCTTAAATACTTACATCACCCATTCATGATTGATCGTAAGAAACATTATGGGTTTAAACCGGGTTTATTAGGTCAAAATAGATCCCCAACTAGTAGTCTCTTGAAGTTGATAGAAAATGATCCCTTTCTAGGAGAAAATCTTAATCCACCCATTAACTCGATTGAATTAAGTAAGGTTATGATGATAGGAGCACAGCCCTTTGAGCATATAATTCATCCACCACTCTTTTCTAACGTGGCATACTTCCACCAAGATGGTGTGTATCGCTACTACCACCCGCACTTAATCTTAAGTGTAGGGAAAACCTCACCTTTATCCGTGAAATAAAGGTTGAGTCAGGCTCGTGACTCGAACAAAAACAAGCGCTTCTTGGGAGGCAACCCATGTTTTGTGTGATTTTAATTGTTTGATTGTTATTTGCTTCCGTATGCATGTTTTATTTTTATTGTTGGTTGATCATGTTTCTCAATTAGAATGTGGAAATACTTTATTATGTTGTTTGGCCTAGTCTTAACTTCAACCTAAAGGTATTTTTGCAAAAGATAAGTGTAAGGGGAAACCCCAAATATGTTTTTAAGAAACAAACCGATCATGATTCTCCACAATATTTAATGAACATGTATATTCGTAATTGTTAGAGTCAAATGCTTGTATTGAGTCATAATGAAGTTTTGCAGGTTTTTCCAGGAAGTAGGACAAGATTTATCCAGAAATTTTCCGGAAACTTAACATAAAGATTTCTGCAGGTCCATTCTGACGGCGTCAGGCAATTGCTCTTGACGGCGTCAGGAGTCAAAAATCTGGAAATTTTACCAGTTTTGTTTTTCTAACGGAGTCTTATGGTTTTTGTGATTTATTAAGTTTTATAATCTCCAGGAAATCTGCAAACTTCATTCCACAAGCATTATATCTTACTTTGTTTTCTAGGATTTAGTAACTTATATAGGATGCCGCCGATTTTACGCGAGGTTGCCTTGTCTACTTTTGTCAGGATCTACATGTTATTTAAGACAAGAAGATGATTTATATTCTGGATGGGAAGCTTTGATTGTTCATTTTCTTGGAGGAAGATTTAACCTGGCCAACCTAAAATCCATACCGAGCGAATCAGGAGAGTATTTGATTTCATTCTTTTTACTTTTAACTTTTACATTCTTTATTTGAACATTGGGGACAATGTTCATCCTAAGTGTAAGGGGAGGGTAAAAAGATGATACCTTACATATGCACTTTCGCTTGAGTTTGTTTTGTTTGATAGTAGATGTGTAATAAAACTATGAGAAATACTTGTTAGTGTAATTTTAGCACCAAATTTAAAATTTTTTACAACATTTAGGAGTGAAACTTTAGCCATAGCAAGCGTCTCATGGATAGGAGGTTGTATGACTAACACATAACCGTATATTCAGAAAAATTTTCCACCCAAAGATGTGAGGTTCGCCTTTAGATTTGATAGGAAAAGCATTTATTATTGGTGCTTATGAGTATACCGGTAGCATTTAGATTCTAGAACTTGCGTTAGTGATGCATCCCGAGACCGCTAGTGAGACTACATTCGTGTAGTAGGATTTACTACATGATAAGAGGCATTAGGATCACCCTTGTGTTAAACCCGTATTGTAATTACTTGACCATTTAAGTCATATTACTCGGCTAGTTAAGTAAACTAATTTTTCCCACACCCTTTGCGTTGTACTCATTTTTAGTACACGATACCCCTAGTACACCCCTCCGAGCCTATCTTTTCGTTTCTAACTTTAAGCATCTTACTTAAAGGAAGAATTTGTTACACCCCACTTAAATGTACAACCAAATTGCCTTAGCCTTCCGTGTATGCGCTCATTTTTAGTGCATTATTGTTATTTGTTAAACCCTAAGTTAACTTTCTAATTGATTACATGGTTGCTAAGTCGAATCATATCCTTGTACATATTGTTTTGGGACGATTGGGACTCATGGGTAAGTACTTATTTATGGAGTAATGGGGAAAAACATCATTTATTACCCCCATATGTACGTTAATCTTAAAAGTGCTCCAAGTGTTTTGATTTTCTTAATTCGAGTCATTAGATTAGTTTAATGTAAAGTATGTAAAGATTCAAGTGTAAGGGGATTGCTCAAACCCCTATGATGTATTATTTTGGATGGTAGGGTAAGAGTGTATGCAAAAAAAAAAAAAAAAAAAAAAAAAAAAAAAAAAAAAAAAAAAAACATACGGACTACCATCCCGTTTTCATTCTATGTTCATTTTATGTTTTTGTTATTTTTCATTTATTAGCTTAAGTCGAGTCGAGTCTAGTCTAGTCTTGGCTTAGCAACGCCATCTTGTACATGTAATTTACTAAGATTGTTAACTCGCCACCAGTAAAATTCCCTTTATCCAACAAAACCGTGTAATTCATATCCCTACACCTAACGTTATAACCCTTTAAAAAGACCTCTTTGATAGTTTATCCTAGGTGCTTACGCCATGTGGTGGAGGTTTGATCCTTTCCCAAGCCTATGGTAATCTATTTTGCTATGACAGGTAGTGAGAGATATCTTCCATTTCCATAATGTTATATTACTTTATTACACCCGAGAGATGTGAGTATCTAAACACTATTTGTGAGGTGCTTGTGTATGATCTCTATGCTTGTCTATTGGTCTTTAGTGGAACGATTATTTGTTGTAATTACTTTTATATTAGTGTTAAATAACCCCTAACTTGTCTTTTGAGTAGAATAAAAGCTCATTTGCTTGAGGACAAGCAAATCTCAAGTGTAAGGGTATATGATGAGGCGAAAAATGATCCGTTTTTAGGGGGTCATTTAAGCCCGAATCCGACTTTATTTGATCAAATATTGCCCTAAATCGTTCCTTTTGTGATTTTAGGTGTTTGGAGAGTGAATTCTGGAAAAGAGGCTATTTTGGACGTTTTTGGAGCATAAAGTGAAGAAAACGACAAAGTACCAAAAATCCAAGCTGGAAATACAAGGTGACGGCGTCACGACTTGAGCCTTGACGGCGTCAGACATGATGAATATTTTACCGTAGCTGGTGACGGCGTCAGATGAGTAGATGACGGCGTCAAAGTGGCCAAGATTAATTTACCGTAGGTGGTGACGGCGTCACATAGGCCGTCACAAGTGGATCTAGGGCGTCCGAGGAAGTTTATGGCGGCGAGTTGACGGCGTCAGATTTAACTCTTGACGCCGTCAGGACGATTTTCCTATATATAGTTTTCTAGTTTTTTCATTAAAAAGAGGAGAAGTTTTGGTGAAACCCTAAAGACGATTTTGGTGCCTCTTTTACAGGTTCTTCAAGGGTTCCAAACCCTTGAGACCTTGCATTGTAATTGAGATAAGTGTACTCTTAATTCAATCAATATGTCTATGTGTTGGTTGTTTATCTTTTGTTCTTATCTTAATTCTACTATGCTAGGCTAGATTTTCTTTGTGTTTGCTTAGATCTAATGAAACCTAGATGTTGATTATGTGTTGATTACTTGTCTATTCTTGTTCTTGGATGAATGATATTATATGTTAGGCTTAAGAAAACTGGCAGATCTCCAATGGTAACATGCTTGAACGTCTTAAGAAACATGAACCGAGGCGTACTAGGTCTTTATTGGTTGTATTTAATGCATGAGCCACTGTTTACAATCCCTATAGTTGTGCTGGGTCATGGTGTAGGAGGAGATAAGAGCTCATAGAGTTGGGGACATCTTTGATAGTTTATACGGACTACCATCCCGTTTCATTCTATGTTTATTTTATGTTTTTGTTATTTTTTTTTCATTTATTAGCTTAAGTCGAGTCTAGTCTTGGCTTAGCAACGCCATATTGTACATGTAATTAACCAAGATGATTAGCTCGCCACCAAGTAAAGATTGCCTATATCCAACAAAACTGTGTATTCCATATCCCTACACCTAACGTTACAACCCTTTAAAAGACATCTTTGATAGTTTATCCTAGGTGCTTACGCCATGTGGTGGAGGTTTGATCCTTTCCCAAGCCTATGGTAATCTATTTTGCTATGACAGGTAGTGAGAGATGTTTTCAATTTCCATATTGTGATATATACTTTATTACACCCGAGAGATGTGAGTATCTAAACACTATTTGTGAGGTGCTAGTGTATGACCTCCGTGCTTGTCTTTGGTCTTTAGTGGAACGATTACTTGTTGTAATTACTTTTATATTAGTGTTAAATGACCCATAACTTGTATTTTGACTAGAATAAAGCACATTTGCTTGAGGACAAGCAAATCTCAAGTGTAAGGGTATATGATGAGGCGAAAAATGAACCATTTTTAGGGGGTCATTTAAGCCGGAATTGGAATTAATTTGATCAAATATTGCCATAAATCGTTCCTTTTGTGATTTTAGGTACTTTGGGAGTGAAATCTGGAAAAGGAAGCATTTTGGACGTTTTTGGAGCATAAAAGTGAAGAAAACGACAAAGTCTTAATTTTCCTTGCTGGGAACAGTACCTGACGGCGTCAAGAAGAATTTTTTGACGGCGTCAAGAGCAAAATGGATGACGACCCAGAGAAAACGTGACGGCGTCAGAACAAGGGCGTCAAGAGTAATTTTGGTGACGGCCCAGAGTAGAAACATACATGACGGCGTCAGCTTTGGATCTAGGCAGTCCGAGAACTTTATTGGCGGCGAGATGACGGCGTCAGATTTTTCCTCTTGACGCCGTCACCTCCTAAAATCTATATATACTTTTCTATTTTTCATTCATTAAGGAGGAACTTGTGTGGAGAATTTTAGGGCCGAACCTAATAAACCCTAGCTCGTTTGTAACAGTATTTTCAAGGGTTTTCACCCCTTGAAACCCTTCATGTTCAATTGAGATAAGTTTTCTTTCAATTCATTCAATATGTCTATGTGTTGTTTGAATATATCTTACACTTGTCTTGATTTTAACATGCTAGGCTAGATCTATTGTGTGTTTGCTTAGATGTAATGAAACCTAGATGTTAATTATAGGTTGATTGCTTGTTTATAGTTGTAATGGATGAATGATTTCAATGTTAGGCTTAAGAAAACTGGCAGATCTCTATTGTGTAACTTGCTTGAACGTATTAAGAAACATGAACCGATGTGTACTAGGTTTTTATGGTTGTATTTAATGCATGAGCGAATTCTAGTAATCCCATGTTAGGAGCTTCTTAGCCGGCTCGACATAGGAGTGAAGTAGGAGCTTATAGGATTGGGGAAGTAAGTACGCCACCCCATGAATGGTATTAAGGGATACAATCCGTCATCCACGCAACTATAACAAGTAATTAACCTGTAAAAGATATCTAGGGAGTAGTAAAATTTAAGTAAACACAATTCTCCCATATATTGTTCATACCACTAGTTAAATTAGTTTATTTTCATTTTTGTTATTTTATTTTGATTGCATCGTAGTTATTGGGTTAGTTGACTAGCAACTAATTCCGCCCATTCCTCTAAAAAACTGAGATTTTATTTGCTTTCATAAAATAAAAAAAATACAAAAAGAATCATCCCTCACCTCTATACCTAGTACTTAGGTTTTCTAATCCTAGCGACACTATTCCTGAGTTGAACGATCAATCCCCCGGTACTTGTCACTATACTATGTTAATACAAGTATCGCCTAAAAATGTTATTTATATTTTACGATCTTTGTTAAGTTTTGTTAATGACAAAGTATGAACTTTAGCTATGAGTAATGATGAGTGTGTAAATACTCATCATTTTATACCATTCTGAACTGCCAAAACATCCCAAAACACTCAATAATGAATCAAAATAGTGAAAATATCCCAGGAAGTGTTTTACATGTTTCAAATGCAAAAATGCCAAAAACAGATGAAAAACGCACAAAGTTTGCATAATTGGCAGTTTCAGTCCCTCATCTTTCAAAAGTTGTCAAATCTAGTCCCTGGTCATTCTAAAAACTTGAAAAAGTCACCAAAGGTCCTTTTAAATCAAAAAGTTACACATTTAGTCCTTTGGTGAAAAGTTTCACAAAATGTCAAGTTTAGTCCCTGAACTTTGGAAATTGTCAAAAATGGTCCCTGGGATATGAAAATTTTTGAGAAAAACAAATTTTGTCCTTGCACTAACCTTTTATGACAGGATTGGTCCTTGGTGGAAAGTTTGATGAAAATTACACTAATGGTCCCTGAAGTTTGAAAGTTTGACGGTTTCAGTCCCTGGTGAAAATAAATTGGAAAAATCATCACAGGACCTTACACTATTCATGATATGGCAAATTTCACCCTTTGAAATACTTTGGAAACATGCCAATTCCAGCCCTCAAACTTTCGACAAATTACAAAAATAGTCCTTGTGTAAACGTAAGCCAAAACCGGATCCAACATAAATAATAATACTACTCCTAATCCAGTCCAGTCCGTACCCAGCCCACCCTTTTTGTCCAAGCCCAAAGTTCCCAAGCCCACCACAAACCCAAAAGTATAATACCGGGGACAAACTATTTGACCTAGTCAGAAAACCACCAAACTACCCCCTGGTATTGCTCCACCACCCCACCACTTGCAGGATAATCATCACACACCCTCACCTCCCTACAGCTACCTCATATCAAGCATTAAATGCCAATTGGGGCATTTCAGATATCCAACGGTCCAAATTTGAAGTGGGATTTGATCAGAGGCTCAAGGGAACCCTAATGGGTGGCTATAAATAGAAGAGGAATGCAAGGAAGAGTTAGTTAGTTAATTTTTAGTTAATTTATGTCGTTATTATGCAATTTGAATTCATAGTGTAATGTTAAGCTTTTAAGCAGTTCATTTACCTTTCTAAGTGTATTGTAACTCATTTTAATCAATCAATTCAAGTTTCCATTACTATTTCAACTTAAGCTATTCTGTTTCAATTTCAAGATTTAGATTAGGTTCATTAGTTGTTGCTGTGTAATGTCATGGACTTATAGGCTCATATAAGCTCCCATATAGCTTATTGAAGCTATTAGTAATCAGTAAAAGCAGTTTAGTAATCAAAAATTCAAAAATACTAAAAAGTCAATAAAAGTCAAAGATCCATGATCATGGATATCACAGCTGGAGCAGGGTGTATCTTGGATGGCCCTTGGTTAGAATCCCATGGGGGATGTTAGGATTTGAATTGTGGTCCTTGGTTCATGATTATAGAAGGAGTGCAAAAGTTGTAAGCAAATCCTTTTTATTCCAAGTTTCTATTTGCAGTGCTTAGTAGTAGTTCAAATTTGTTCATTTTACTTTCTTATAACTTAATTAATAGTTTCTGATTCATAGAATAGCTTTAAATCATAGTATACTTTGTTTCATTAAAAATCTATTTCTATAAGTAGTGTTTGGATCTGTATGTTTCTGTGTGCTTAGCTGAGTTCTTGTCATTGTTTCTTGCTTGCCTATGTTTCTCAGTGTCACATGAACTCAGAACATCACTAAAACACAAGCCCTAGTCACTAAAAAGTCAAAAACCTTAGTAACAGGTCAAATTTTACCCTCTGTGTTGGTTAAAGAGTGGCAAATGCCCCATTTCCATACACAATTGAGTGGTTTAGCTTAATTTGACCTTAACTTAGCTTAAAATACAATAACTAATCAGTTTAGTGAGATCTAAGTTGGTAAAAGTCAAATTTACAAGTTTCCTCAAAAAGTCAAATTTGCCATTCTCAGATTTTTGCAAAAACTCCAAGATTATTTGTGATTTATGTGTTTGGATTGAGAAGCTGAAACTTGTTGTAGTGATACACCACCACCTCAACTTTTGAGTCCTACACTGGTTTGATTTTTGTAATTTTTCTATAAGCTTCCACAAGCCTTGGAAGTGAGTTGCAGGGCAGACCCTTGCCCTGTGCACAGCAGACCTCCACCACACCACCAACTTTGGTGGTGGTTGTAGACCACCCCAGTGGGCCCTAGTGGTTCCAATTGGCTTTTTCCAACCCCCTCCTACCAGGGAGTGAGGATTGACCATATGTTTGACCTAGATCTTAGTGGACCCCACCTGGAATTCATCACCAAGTTTGTCCCATTTCTGTGTTCATATTCAGTTGCTCAAGTGCTTATTTGCTATCAAACAGCTTAATTGTGCTTCATGCTTGTTATTTCTGGCTTATCTGAGTTTTTCTAGCTTATTAGTACCCATTTACACCCTTGTGGACCCCACCTACACCCATTTGAGCTTATTTGCCCAAGCAGTCAACCAAAGTCAACTGAATAAGCAAAGGGGGTGCTACAGCTTATTTCTAAGCTATTTTCAAAAGTGGTTTCACAAAAGTTTTTCATTTTCAGTAGTAAAATAAGTGTGTAAAATAAAATCAAAGAAAAACCAAGTTTAAATTAAGTGATAGTTTCTATTTAATTCAATTTAATTTTCATTTTCATTTTTAGATTTTAATTATGTAATTAGTGTTTTTATATTTTATTAATTACCTTATATAGTAAAGTATTTTTAGTAAATTTTTCAGATTTTTATTTTGTCATTTAGTATATTAGATTTAGTTTTAGTTTTCTTAATTATTAATTAATATTAAGTATTAAATATCATATTTAGTTTTTATAAAGTAAAACCTAGATTTTATATTTTTCCTAGCCTTAATATAGTATAATAGACTTTTAGAAAATATAATTAGAGTTTCTACTGTTCATTTTCCATTTTTCTTATTTTAATTGTTTAAATTAGACTTAAGTTAATTAAAAGGTAAATAATTAGTGGATTAATCTTAAAACATAATTTTTAGAGTTTTTATAATTTTTTAGGATTCCTGTGATGGTTAAGTAATTTTATAAATTTTATCTTAATTTTCTAAGTTAATTTAGTTAATAGTAATTAAAAGTTGTTTAATTAGTTTAATTAAGTTAAATAGTTTTTAATTAATATAAAACTCATAAAAAGACAAAAATATTTATTTTAATTTTTTTATACTTTCTTCAAGTTTTATTTTAAGTTTAGAAATTGTTTTTGCAAGTTTTTAGTTTAATTTGTAATATTTATAATTATTAGTTAAATATAAATTAGATTTAAATTAGTTTAATTAATTAAATAATATTTAAATATTAAAATTTTCACTTTTATAATTTCATTTTCAATTTCAAATTTCTTTTTAATTTTAAGTTTCAAAAAGTGTCAAAAGCACCCCCTGTAGTTTGTTAAATACCAAAATCCCACTTTCTCCGTCTGTTACGTGATCTGAATTGTGAATACGTGCATATATCTGGTATCTGATTTTTGTGAATATTATATCTGTGAACCAATACCAAAACAACAGTAGCAATATCAATTCCACATCATCCGAGCTACTGTCCTCAGTGCCACTCTCTCATAAACGATTCCCAAAGCACCATTTCAATCTCGCTGGGACTTTAACGACCCGGGGAAACACTATACTATCCACGGAGAATTGGCTTGATTAGTTTGACTTTTATGGTTGACCATTCACAAGTGGTTGACTAATAAAAGTTGACTAGTTTAGACCCAATCAAAATTTGGCGCCGCTGCCGGGGAGGTTGTTGTGTGTTTTAGAAAATCGTTTTAATCTTAGTGGTTTTCAAAACCCTCCTTGTACAAATTTCACACAAATTTGTAAAAAGTTTTTGTAAAAATATAATCATATAAAAAAAAAAAAAAAAAAACGTTCATTAACACTTCTCCTGATGTGTTGAAAACACCAAAAAAATTAAAAACAATCAAAAACAAACTGTGAAGTGAAATTACTTCGTTTTCTTTAAGATTACAACCTGAAACAGTTGGTTTAAGGTAAGTTCTGACATTAAATTGCGAACTGAAGAGGAAACCTATTTACTTCCTCCCGCCAGCCTGCGAGTAATCTTAAAAGAACGATTTCGGTTAACGAATCAGTTCAAGTTTTCTGCACACACACACATAAGCGTAAAGCAGTTTTTCAAATTAATAAATAAACCCATAATAAGTTCCCAAACTTAAGATTAAAACTTGCCTTTATATCCCTGTGAGTGGTGTACCTTTTTCAAAGAAGCCATTCACTTGTGATTTCTGGTTTAAGTTCACTGTGGTTTTGCCTCGAACTTGTGTTAAAAAATTGTTTTTAGTGCATGCGCACTCGGTCACAAACAAAACGTAAAAATCAGAAAAACGTACCCGAGCAACGATCTGATACAGAAGAACCAAAAACCGAAATGGCCGCTGGGCCACCACCACCATTACCACCCCCTGACCCTCCCAGGGATGTGCCAGCTCCCGATCTCCGAACGATGGAGGAGCTGTGCCAGCCTACCATGCAAGGGCGGGGTGGGCCTATTGCACCACTCACTATTGGGGCTACGGACTTTGGCCTCAAGCATCACATGATCCAACAAGTCCAGAATTCGTGTCAATTTCGCAGATTACCGGGTGACGATGCTAACAAGCATCTTGACAAATATCTTACGGTCACCCAAAGCATGAAACAGCACGGTGTCACCGATGATGCCCTCCGGCTGTACCTCTTCCCCTATTCTCTCACTCATCATGCCACTGCATGGTTTGACCGACTCCCAAAGAATTCTATTCGTATCTTTGATGAGATGGTAACCAAGTTTCTAGCAAAATATTTTCCACCTTCCATGGTTACCAAGTTACGAAATGATATCAGCAACTTCCGGCAACGTCCCGATGAGTCTCTTTTTGAGGCTTGGGAACGTTATAAGCTAGCTATTGATTGGTGCCCTAACCACAATATGTTGCAAGTTACCATCATAGATACCTTCTATAATGGTCTGACATTGAGGCACCGAGATATTCTCAATGCTGCTGCTGGTGGGACCTTTATGAAAAGGCGTCCCGAGGAGTGCTATGACTTGATTGAGAACATGACTGCCCACCATAACTTTTGGGATTCCTCTGCGGAGAGGGATGCGTCATGTAATTCAGTTACCCCTTCATCATCATCTCCTGAAATAATTGCTCTTACCAAAAAGATGGATGATATTTCTACGGTTGTGTTGAGAATGAACCAAACGATACAACATCAGGTTCAAAATCAACAAGTGAAAGCCGTGGCCCGAAGTTGTGAAACTTGTGGGGGCCCACATCTGTATTCCGAGTGTCCAGCTACTGCTGACTTTCCTCAAGAGAACGTTTACGCTGCTCACGGTTCCTACCACACGGGGGGTAATTCTTACCAACCGCAAGGGGACCGTAATCTCTTAAGCTATCGTTCCAACAATTTTCTCGGACCTCCCGGTTTTAACCAAAATCAAAACCGTAACGCGAATCAGAATTTTAACCAAGGTCAAAACTCAAATTTCCAAAACCCGAACCAGAATCAAGGCCAGTTTAATCAAAACAATTTTCAAAATGGCAATCAAAACCAAGGTTTTCAAGGAAATTTTCAAAGAAACCAGAATCAAGGGAATTACAATCAGGGTAATCTCAATCAGAGAAACAATTTTCAGGGTAACAACAATCAAAATCAAGGGAATTTTCAAAACAACCGTGTTCAAAATCCCCCTGTTCAAAATCAAAACGTTGTTCCTCCCTCGTCTTCCTCAGATGAAGTGCTAAAACAATTCATGAAAGCATAAGAGGAAATGAATCGGTTATTGATCGACAAGATCTCTGAACTTCAGAAGTCTTTAAATGATCGACCCTCGGGCTCGGGTACACTACCAAGCAACACGATCGCTAACCCGAGGGGCGATGTCAAAGCGATCACCACCCGAAGTGGGGTATCATACAATGGACCCGCGATTCCCTCTACCTCTTCTTCTCCTCCTAAGGTGGCGGAACGTGAACCTGAGGGTACCACGGACACGGTACTTCCTACTAATAACGGAGGTATCAACAACGTCCACCCTCAAGTTGTCCCGGTCCCGGCTCGTAAGCCGAAAGTTGTATTTGATCCTCCTGTGAGTTCTGATGAAATCCCAAAGAATGATCCTAAGCCGTCAATTCCATATCCTTCACGTGTGAATGATCAAAAGAACCGCGAAAGAGCTAATCATCAGATGGAAAAATTTTATCAAAATTTCCAAGAATTACACTTCGATATTAGCTTCGCGGACGCTCTTCTTCTCATGCCTAAGTTTGCTTCGACAATCAAAAATCTGATAAGCAACAAAGAAAAACTATGTGAGATGGCAAAAACTTCACTCAATGAACATTGCTCAGCAGTGCTCTTGAAAAAGCTTCCCGAAAAGCTTGGAGATCCCGGGAAATTTCTCATTCCATGTATTTTTCCTGGGATGGTTGAATGCTTTGCCTTGGCCGATCTTGGCGCAAGCATTAACCTGATGCCTTACTCAGTCTGGAAAAGACTTTCTCTACCTACTCTCACTCCGACCTGCATGACACTCGAGCTTGCAGACCGTACTATATCCCGTCCTCTCGGCATCGCCGAAGATATCTTTGTGAAAGTAGGAAAGTTCCATTTTCTGGCAGATTTCGTGATTGTTGATTTCGATGCTGACCCAAGAGTTCCTCTCATTCTCGGGAGGGGATTCTTAAGAACGGGTCGTGCTTTAATCGATGTATTCGAAGAAGAAATCACTCTACGTGTTGGTGGCGAAGCCATCACATTCAATCTTGATCAGACTTCAAGATACTCCTCCAACTATGACGCTGAAACGGTTAACCGAATTGATGTCATCGATGTTGCGTCTGAGGAGTATTCTCAAGAGGTCCTTGGTTTCTCATCCAGTGGTAGTCTTTCTGCTGACCCTATCATTTCCGACCCTTCCCTTCCCTCACTCCGTTTGAGGGAAGTTACTTCCTTCTGGAAGAGGTCGAGGCTTTTCTTGCTCAAGATAGCTCAATCCCAAGTGGGGTTGATGAAAACTATCTTGACCCGGAGGGGGACATTCTTCTCCTTGAAAGATTGTTAAATGACGATCCTTCACCCTCTCCGTCTCCACAAATACTTCATAAAGCGAAAGTCAAAAATGTTGAAATAACTGAAGACTTTCCCGAGGTTGAGCTCAAGGACTTGCCTCCTCATCTAGAATATGCATTTCTGGAGGGTGATAATAAATTACCCGTCATTATTGCCAAAGACTTAAAAGATGAGGAAAAGGCTGCACTCCTAAAGGTTCTTAAGTCAAACAAGCAAGCAATTGCTTGGAAACTCTCCGACATTAAGGGCATAAGCCCGAACTTTTGTACTCATAAAATCTTAATGGAGGATGACTTTAAGCCAGCTGTGCAACATCAGAGAAGGGTAAATCCCAAAATCCACGAAGTTATCAAACAAGAAGTTCTTAAACTTCTTGATGCGGGATTGATTTACCCTATATCTGACAGTCCTTGGGTTAGCCCAATTCATTGTGTTCCCAAAAAGGGTGGCATTACCGTTGTCACCAACGAGGATAACGAGTTGATTCCGACTCGTTTGGTCACGGGTTGGCGTGTATGTATTGACTATCGAAAGTTAAATGAAGCCACCCGTAAAGACCATTTTCCTCTCCCTTTTATGGACCAAATGCTCGAAAGACTTGCGGGGAATGAATACTACTGCTTCCTCGATGGCTTCTCGGGTTACTTCCAAATCCCCATTGATCCCCAGGATCAAGAGAAGACTACCTTCACATGCCCCTACGGAACTTTTGCTTATAGACGTATGCCTTTCGGCTTATGTAATGCACCAGGCACGTTCCAGAGGTGCATGATGTCTATATTTTCCGACATGATCGGGAAAACTATGGAGGTATTCATGGATGACTTTTCAGTCATTGGGGATTCATTCCAGACTTGCCTCTCCCACTTGGAACAGATGCTTAAACGTTGCAAAGAAACGAATCTAAGTCTCAACTGGGAGAAGAGCCACTTTATGGTCAAGGAGGGCATTGTCCTCGGCCATAAAATTTCAAAAGACGGGATTGAGGTTGATAGAGCTAAAATCGATGTCATTGCCAAATTACCTCATCCTACCACCGTAAAAGGTGTTAGGAGCTTTTTGGGTCATGCCGGCTTCTACCGTAGGTTTATCCAAGATTTTTCTAAGATTGCCCGGCCTATGACCCATCTCCTCGAGAAGGATGCTCCTTTCATCTTCTCTCCTGAGTGCATCGAAGCTTTTGAAACATTAAAGAAAAAGCTTACCGAGGCACCGATTCTTGTTGCCCCCGATTGGGACCTACCTTTTGAGCTTATGTGCGATGCTAGTGATTTTGCCATAGGTGCGGTCTTAGGGCAACGAAAAGCAAAATACTTTCAGCCTATACACTACGCAAGTAAGACTATGACCGAAGCTCAAGGTCATTACACCACCACTGAAAAAGAACTCCTAGCTGTGGTGTATGCCTTTGAGAAATTCCGGCCATACTTGATCCTGACCAAATGCGTGGTGTATACGGATCACTCGGCTTTGAAGTACCTATTTGCAAAGCAAGATGCACAGCCGAGGCTTCTCCATTGGGTTCTCCTCCTTCAGGAATTTGATATCATTATCCGTGATAAAAAAGGAGCTGAGAACCTTGCTGCTGATCATCTCTCACGATTAGAAAACCCTCATCAGGATGTGTCCGAGAAAAAGGAAATAAATGAAACATTTCCTCTTGAGACACTTAATGCGGTTGCTTTTCGTGGAGACTCCACTACCCCATGGTTTGCCGACTTTGCAAATTACCATGCGGGTAACTTCATCGTGAAGGGGTTGACGTACCAACAAAAGAAAAAATTCTTCAAAGACGTTAAACATTACTTCTGGGACGACCCCTATCTCTTCAAAGTCTGTGCCGATCAAGTCATCAGGCGATGTGTATACGGACAGGAAGCCACGGATATTCTCAAGGCTTGCCATGCTAGACCCACCGGGGGCCACCATAGTCTTAACTACACCGCCAAAAAGGTGTTTGATTCCGGTTTCTATTGGCCCACAATCTATAAGGATGCCCACGAGTTAGTCAAAGCCTGTGATGCTTGTCAGCGTCACGGGAATATTTCACAAAAGAACGAAATGCCACAAAATGCCATTCAAGTTTGTGAAATCTTTGACGTCTGGGGCATTGATTTTATGGGGCCATTCCCATCTTCTCGTGGAAACAAGTATATTCTCGTGGCTGTTGACTATTTTTCAAAATGGGTCGAGGCTAAGGCCTTACCCACTAACGATGCCCGAGTTGTTGTGAAATTCTTGAAATCCCTCTTTGCTCGTTTTGGAACTCCACGTGCCATCATTAGTGATCGCGGTACTCACTTTTGCAATGATCAATTTGCAAAATTCATGCTTAAGTACGGTGTTACTCATCGTCTTTCTACCACGTATCACCCACAAACAAGTGGGCAGGTGGAGGTTTCCAACCGTGGTATAAAACAGATTCTTGAGAGGACAGTAGGTGAAAACCGTGCTTTTTGGTCGGATAAACTAGATGATGCACTCTGGGCCTTCCGTACAGCTTACAAAACACCCATCGGGTGTACTCCATACAAGCTTGTATACGGGAAGGCGTGTCATTTACCGATCGAGCTCGAGCACAAAGCCTACTGGGCCTTGAAACATGCAAACTACGACCTTCATAAAGCGGGTGATCATCGTAAGGTTCAACTCAATGAATTAAACGAACTTCGTGATCAAGCCTACGAGAACTCTTTGATCTACAAAGAAAAGACAAAGAAGATTCACGACTCTAAAATTAAGAACCGCGTTTTCAACGTTGGTGACAGAGTCCTTCTTTTCAACTCAAGATTAAAGATCTTCTCGGGGAAATTAAAAACCCGATGGACCGGACCATTCACTATTGCTAAAGTATATCCATACGGGACTGTTGAATTATCTCAACCCGAAGGTCCCAACTTCAAAGTGAATGGTCATAGATTGAAACATTATTTTGGAGAGGACATACCACCCATGGTTGTCCCGGATCTCCAAACTTTCCCCATGGACCAATGAATTCGGGGATCGAGTCAAGCTAGTGACTCGGTGAACAAAAATTAGCAACATATATGGGTTTTCACCCATATTTCTGACTTCTTTCTACTTTCTACCACCCTAGTGTGGGGGAGTGGCCGTCCCCCACCGTTTGAAAAGTAAATATGTATATAAGTTCCAAAAAAAAAAAAAAAAAAAAAAAAAAAAAAAAAAAAAAAGATTGTATGTACAGATAAATAAAGTGAAAAATAAAATCGATATTTCCACAGTAAGATTTGCATTTAGCTTCTTCAGCTCAGAGATTCAGCATAATTGCCGGGACTTTGAATATTGAGGACAATATTCAATTCTATTGTGGGGGGGGGGGGGGGGGGGGAATTCTTACGAATTTTATCATAAAACTCTCTAAGTACCCCCATTTTTAGGCCTAAATTTTTCAAAATTTTTCACTTTATTTCAAAATTTTTTGGTAATCAGTCCGCCAAAGTCTGAGTGACAAATGGATTGGCTAGTCCAGGAGCAAACGGCTCTTGGTAAAGACATCTCAAACCCGTTGATGGCTGGCAATTTGCCAAAAATTGTATGGTTCATCAACTCCCCCGTATCCTCATAAGCAAATAAGTTGGCTAGCCCACAAGATTATGGCTTGTGGTAAAGGCAGTGGAAAATCCATAATTGGTAATCAGCTCACCAAGATGTTGACTTAGTCCATCAAGATGCTGGCTAGTCCAGAAGCAAACGGCTTTTGGTAAAGACAAATCAAATCCGTTGACAGCTGGTGGTTTACTCAAAATCACACGGTTATCAGGTGTGCCACAGTTCTTACACCTGGCTACTCCAGAAGTGATGGCTTTTGGTAAAGAGATTCTCAAATCCATCAGGTTTTTCTCAAAAGATTACTAGGGACTAGCAATGTTTTAATGTGGGGGATTGATGAGTGTGTAAATACTCATCATTTTATACCATTCTGAACTGCCAAAACATCTCAAAACACTCAATAATGAATCAAAATAGTGAAAATATCCCAGGAAAGTGTTTTACATGTTTCAAATGCAAAAATGCCAAAAACAGATGAAAAATGCACAAAGTTTGCATAATTGGCAGTTTCAGTCCCTCATCTTTCAAAAGTTGTCAAATCTAGTCCCTGGTCATTCTAAAAACTTGAAAAAGTCACCAAAGGTCCTTTTAAATCAAAAAGTTACACATTTAGTCCTTTGGTGAAAAGTTTCACAAAATGTCAAGTTTAGTCCCTGAACTTTGAAAATTGTCAAAAATGGTCCCTGGGATATGAAAAACTTTGAGAAAAACAAATTTTGTCCTTGCACTAACCTTTTATGACAGGATTGGTCCTTGGTGGAAAGTTTGATGAAAATTACACAAATGGTCCCTGAAGTTTGAAAGTTTGACGGTTTCAGTCCCTGGTGAAAATAAATTGGAAAAATCATCACAGGACCTTACACTATTCATGATATGGCAAATTTCACCCTTTGAAATACTTTGGAAACATGCCAATTCCAGCCCTCAAACTTTCGACAAATTACAAAATTAGTCCTTGTGTAAACATAAGCCAAAACCGGATCCAACATAAATAATAATACTACTTCTAATCCAGTCCAGTCCATACCCAGCCCACCCTTTTTGTCCAAGCCCAAAGTTCCCAAGCCCACCACAAACCCAAAAGTATAATACCGGGGTCAAACTATTTGACCTAGTCAAATACCAGTCAACCCCTTTCTCCTTCCCTTTTTCCCTCTCACCCAGAAAACCACCAAACCACCCCCTGGTATTGCTCCACCACCCCACCACTTGCAGGATAATCATCACACACCCTCACCTCCCTACACCTACCTCACATTAAGCATTAAATGCCACCACCCCCTTGTCTGAACAGTCCAAAAAACCAATCCTCAAAATTTCCCGCCAAAACACGTGGCAGCCAATTGGGGCATTTCAGACATCCAACGGTCCAAATTTGAAGTGGGATTTGATCAGAGGCTCAAGGGAACCCTAATGGGTGGCTATAAATAGAAGAGGAATGCAAGGAAGAGTTAGTTAGTTAATTTTTAGTTAATTTATGTCGTTATTATGCAATTTGAATTCATAGTGTAATGTTAAGCTTTTAAGCAGTTCATTTACCTTTCTAAGTGTATTGTAACTCATTTTAATCAATCAATTCAAGTTTCCATTACTATTTCAACTTAAGCTATTCTGTTTCAATTTCAAGATTTAGAGTAGGTTCATTAGTTGTTGCTGTGTAATGTCATGGACTTATAGGCTCATATAAGCTCCCATATAGCTTATTGAAGCTATTAGTAATCAGTAAAAGCAGTTTAGTAATCAAAAATTCAAAAATACTAAAAAGTCAATAAAAGTCAAAGATCCATGATCATGGATATCACAGCTGGAGCAGGGTGTATCTTGGATGGCCCTTGGTTAGAATCCCATGGGGGATGTTAGGCTTTGAATTGTGGTCCTTGGTTCATGATTATAGCAGGAGTGCAAAAGTTGTAAGCAAATCCTTTTTATTCCAAGTTTCTATTTGCAGTGCTTAGTAGTAGTTCAAATTTGTTCATTTTACTTTCTTATAACTTAATTAATAGTTTCTGATTCATAGAATAGCTTTAAATCATAGTATACTTTGTTTCATTAAAAATCTATTTCTATAAGTAGTGTTTGGATCTGTATGTTTCTGTGTGCTTAGCTGAGTTCTTGTCATTGTTTCTTGCTTGCCTATGTTTCTCAGTGTCACATGAACTCAGAACATCACTAAAACACAAGCCCTAGTCACTAAAAAGTCAAAAACCTTAGTAACAGGTCAAATTTTACCCTCTGTGTTGGTTAAAGAGTGACAAATGCCCCATTTCCATACACAATTGAGTGGTTTAGCTTAATTTGGCCTTAACTTAGCTTAAAATACAATAACTAATCAGTTTAGTGAGATCTAAGTTGGTAAAAGTCAAATTTACAAGTTTCCTCAAAAAGTCAAATTTGCCATTCTCAGATTTTTGCAAAAACTCCAAGATTATTTGTGATTTATGTGTTTGGATTGAGAAGCTGAAACTTGTTGTAGTGATACACCACCACCTCAACTTTTGAGTCCTACACTGGTTTGATTTTTGTAATTTTTCTATAAGCTTCCACAAGCCTTGGAAGTGAGTTGCAGGGCAGACCCTTGCCCTGTGCACAGCAGACCTCCACCACACCACCAACTTTGGTGGTGGTTGTAGACCACCCCAGTGGGCCCTAGTGGTTCCAATTGGCTTTTTCCAACCCCCTCCTACCAGGGAGTGAGGATTGACCATCTGTTTGACCTAGATCTTAGTGGACCCCACCTGGAATTCATCACCAAGTTTGTCCCATTTCTGTGTTCATATTCAGTTGCTCAAGTGCTTATTTGCTATCAAACAGCTTAATTGTGCTTCATGCTTGTTATTTCTGGCTTATCTGAGTTTGTCCAGCTTATTAGTACCCATTTACACCCTTGTGGACCCCACCTACACCCATTTGAGCTTATTTGCCCAAGCAGTCAACAAAAGTCAACTGAATAAGCAAAGGGGGTGCTACAGCTTATTTATAAGCTATTTTCAAAAGTGGTTTCACAATAGTTTTTCATTTTCAGTAGTAAAATAAGTGTGTAAAAGAAAATCAAAGAAAAACCAAGTTTAAATTAAGTGATAGTTTCTATTTAATTCAATTTAATTTTAATTTTCATTTTTAGATTTTAATTAAGTAATTAGTGTTTTTATATTTTTATTAATTACCTTATATAGTAAAGTATTTTTAGTAAATTTTTCAGATTTTTATTTTGTCATTTAGTATTTATTAGATTTAGTTTTAGTTTTCTTAATTATTAATTAATATTAAGTATTAAATATCATATTTAGTTTTTATAAAGTAAAACCTAGATTTTATATTTTTCCTAGCCTTAATATAGTATAATAGACTTTTAGAAAATATAATTAGAGTTTCTACTGTTCATTTTCCATTTTTCTTATTTTAATTGTTTAAATTAGACTTAAGTTAATTAAAAGGTAAATAATTAGTGGATTAATCTTAAAACATAATTTTTAGAGTTTTTATAATTTTGTAGGATTCCTGTGATGGTTAAGTAATTTTATAAATTTTATCTTAATTTTCTAAGTTAATTTAGTATTAATAGTAATTAAAAGTAGTTTAATTAGTTTAATTAAGTTAAATTGTTTTTAATTAATATAAAACTCATAAAAGACAAAAATATTTATTTTAATTTTTTTATACTTTCTTCAAGTTCTATTTTATGTTTAGAAATTGTTTTTGCAAATTTTTAGTTTAATTTGTAATATTTATAATTATTAGTTAAATATAAATTAGATTTTAATTAGTTTAATTAATTAAATAATATTTAAATATTAAAATATTCACTTTTATAATTTCATTTTCAATTTCAAATTTCTTTTTAATTTTAAGTTTCAAAAAGTGTCAAAAGCACCCCCTGTAGTTTGTTAAATACCAAAATCCCACTTTCTCCGTCTGTTACGTGATCTGAATTGTGAATACGTGCATATATCTGGTATCTGATTTTTGTGAATATTATATCTGTGAACCAATACCAAAACAACAGTAGCAATATCAATTCCACATCATCTGAGCTACTGTCCTCAGTGCCACTCTTTCATAAACGATTTCCAAAGCACCATTTCAATCTCGCTGGGACTTTAACGACCCGGGGAAACACTATACTATCCACGGAGAATTGGCTTGATTAGTTTGACTTTTACGGTTGACCATTCATAAGTGGTTGACTAATAAAAGTTTACTAGTTTAGACCCAATCAAGTAAATCATCACTTTAAGTGTTTAAGTTTTGTTTAACTAAGGTTTACATTTCCTTTTAAATAAAACATTGTTTTTATTTCTTAAATTAGAAAGTGTCTTGTCACATCACATTTATTTCTTTAAATAGAAATATCACATCACATTTATGGTAAGTTTGTCACTATACATTTTTTGAAAAAAAGTGTGTTTGACTAACCATAAGTTTTCTTGTGCAAGTTTGTGTTTGACTAGTATTCATGTGATGTGACCTTGTTTGGTTTGGAAGATTTATTGCAAAACCAACTACAGCCCTGACGGAACCCTGGGGGTACATGGGCGGAACCCATCTGAGGGTTCCGCCGTATCCGCCAGAGCCCAGACCTGCAGAATGGTTTGCTATAAATACCAAACCACTTGTTAGTTTTGAGCAATCACTTTAGGACATATTTTTATATACTCTCTCAACTAACTCAGTAACACTTGACTTGTGTGATCCTCTTATGTAGCAAGAGACTTCACAAGATCATTCAAGAAGTTACAAGCTTCAACTCTAAAGTTGCAAGTCTTGTTAGCTTTGTTATGTATAAGCTTTGGTAGTTTATACTTCATTTGTATCATGTATGTAGAAGTGATTGGTTAGTATTTTAGGCCTCAAAATACATAGTGTGTCGGGAGTTGTTGTACCCTTGTAAAAGAACTAACGGGAGTGGTTGTACCCTTGGTAAAGAGCTCGATATCTAGCTTAGTGTCGGTAAAAGTGTAAGCGACGATGGGAGTGGTTGTACCCGTGTAAAAGAACTCGACATCTAGCTTAGTGTCGGTAAAAGTGTAAGCGACGTTGTAAAGGTTTCTCCACCGGGAAAGGAGCTTGTTGATTAGTGCTTATAACTCTCGAGTTGGAAACTCGGGGCGTGGATGTAGGGCAAGGAAAAAGAGTCCTTGTAGCCGAACCACGATAAACAATCGTGTTGTGGTTTGATCGTTTCTTTCTTTATCCTTGCTTGTTACATATTGTCTTTAGTTAGAATTGCTAATCACACGTAAAGCTTTTCAAAGAATTAAACAAGTAAAGTTATGTTTATATCTTTAAACAAACGTAAAGCTTTTCAAAGAACTAAACAAGTAAAGTTAGGATTGTTATTCACACGTAAAGCTTTTCAAAGAAGTGAACATGTAAAGTTGTGTTTATATCTTTAAACAAACGTAAAGTTTTAAAGGATAATCAAGTTAAAAATATTTTAAAAGCGGTAAACTATTCAACCCCCCTTCTAGTTTTCCATATACTATACTTCAACGATCAGGTACACTGCCTGGTGGGGGTTGTAAGCTTCTCGAGAGGTAAAGTCTGGTGCAATTCCCACACATCAGTTCCATAAGGATCGAATTTGTTAACTTTACAAAGTGGATCTAACAAAACATAGTCGAAACTGATATCCCAACTATTTGGAACATCAAGTTGTAGTTTTTCACTTTGTTTTGTTTGGGTGGTTGGTAATCTGTTACTGGAGTTAAATAGTCAAATAGTTTCACTTTGAATATGTTTTGATGCTCATTTTAAATATGTCATTGCGTAAAACTTTGCAACACGTACTGTTCATTGAAGTTATCAGCTAATGACATCTTATCTAATATTTCAAGAAACATGACAAAAAACTTACATTTATTTCTATGTTGATCTTGGTAACATCTACGAAGTTTTATCAAATTAAACTATTTCGTTTTCTAAATTATATATGTTCAGTACTTTGCCTAAAAAGTCCAACATTAATCACCAAGAAGCTTAAACAACATGGTATGTATAAATGTATTTGCTTATCATTTTACTATCAATTCAAATTTTAATGGTACACAGTAATTATTAAAAGTTTCGACTCACGGAATAGGTGATCATGTACATATCTAATCGTGTTCATCTCACGGGCATTACAGGAAAACAGGCCCGTAAACAAGTGGCGAGGTTCTGTTGGAGGCATAGTCGATGCGCCTATAGATAAAGTATGGTCCGTAGTATCTCAAACTAAACGTCTGCCCGAATGGATGCCTATGGTTGAAACATGCACACGCCTAAAAGGAGTCGAAGGTGAACCTGGCTATGTTAGATTAGTCTCGGGCTTCATGTTTCCACAAGATGATGGAGATCGATCTTGGATCAAGGAACAACTAATTTCCATTGACCCAATATTGCATAGCTACGTGTATAGAATGGAGGCTAGCAATGTGGGGTTAGATGGATCTGTAAACTCACTCAGGCTCATAGATTATGGGGATGATTCAACTCTAGTGGACTGGTCCTTCGAAATAAGTCCGGTTGAGGATGCATCCGAAGAAAGTCTAATAGATTATCTCGGATTTCTGTATAAATCATGCGTTAACAAGATCCCAAGTGCTATAAAAGCATCATAGGAGGCTGTTTGAGTATAGATACATGTATGTTTGTACTTAGAGTATCTAACAGCTATTTACCCTAAAAAGATTACGAGTTGCACTAGATCGAAAACTTATGTCACTAGCTAGTTTGTGGCGGCAGATTTCTAAAGGAAAGAATACGATAACTATTGGCATGTTTTCATTCTAGTTTGAAATGACAAATTAACTGCTATCTCTTTAGTGAAAACAAGTTTATGAAATGATCAAAAGTGTCTTTATTGCTGCCTCTATCGACACCGGTTATTCCATTCAAAGATCTTTCAAATCTAGAAATCCAAAAATCTATGACGAACGAACAAGATGAGACATACCCATCAAAAACAAGCGTTTACTATTCATGGAAAACCATATTGCATCTCAAAATTAACACTTCACTCAACAACATCTAAACACCACCATTAATAGCAACTAATCACCAGTATTTGTCATGGCCACATACCCTTCTAGACTTTTGTCCATGAAAACAATTTCCCAACTCAAAAATTAATATACAGGGTAATTTATCAAGCTGTTTTATAACTAATTATGACTAATAATGTTTGTACATATAATGAACCCTAGTGCATAGCTAAATTCATACTAAAACTAAACTAGGATTAAAAAGATAATTACAGTTCGGAAACTACTCGTGTGATAATTCATCACTCAGACCTAAACACCACCAAGTCGCTGTCGGTGGCATAAACTAGTGGAACAACTCTGCTAAAACAAGAAATTATAATGAGATGCATGGACTATGTATTTTAATGTGATTAAGGTGGGAAGTATGTTTCATTTTTTTTTGTAGTTTTAGTTCAACATCACCTTTTGTTAATTCTAAAATGCACGAACGAGTGAGATATATGCTGAAGTATGTTGTAGTTACCTTACATTTCAAGAAATCTTGAGATGATCAACATGTTGCACGTCTCTACTTTTCGTTCACCTAACCTAATAAAATGACATTGCATTATCACTAACATCATCAATGTACTATATATAAACCTCGTAGTTATGACTTTACAGAAACTAAAACAAAAGGTCCAACCTCATCCGGGAAACTGAGAGAGATAAGAGAAAGAATGGCGAATTGGGCTCGTTCTATGGTGGTAGTTCTAGTTGTGGTCTTGTTTCCAACTATGGTTGAGCCAAAAGTTTGGCATTATACATTCAATGTAAGACGTTTCTAGTTACTAGTTTGGAGCCTTAATTGGTGCATCATGGTCAATAAGTCTAATGATTTACTAATTTGCAGGTTGTGATGCAGAACTTTACTAGGTTGTGTGAAACTAAACCTATTGTTACTGTAAATGGAAAGTTTCCTGGGCCGACTTTGTATGCTAGGGAAGGAGATCAAGTTGTTGTTAAACTTGTGAACAGCGTATCATACAACATTACAATCCATTGGTATAATTCAACTATATATTTATAAAGTTTCATGCTTTATAAGTTGGATACAACAGATATATTTCATGTCATATATGCTGAATGACTTGGTTAAAATATTTCATGTCCCCAATATCTTATATTCATCCCATAATATCGTTTTCCATGTCGAAGTGATTTTAAGAAAGTGTTTTTTAGCGCAATATGAATGACTAGATATAAGTGAGTGGATGGCATGATATGATATAGTGTGTATTAACATGGCATGCACATATGGACATGCATACAAACTACTACCTCCGTCCCATTTTAATTGTCCGCGGGCCCGAATTTGACCGTAAATATTTTTGTTTGTATTATATAACACTTAATAAAATTTATATCATTGAAAAGTTCGTTTTATTCTTATTACTTATCATATGTTTGATCCTTGCTATTTTCAGGCATGGAATCCGGCAACTACGAAGTGGGTGGTCAGATGGTCCGGCGTATATAACTCAATGCCCGATACAAACTGGGGAAAGCTATCTTTACAAGTTTAACATTACGGGACAAAGGGGGACACTTTTATGGCATGCACATATTACATGGCTAAGGGCAACGGTGCATGGAGCTATTGTCCTTAAGCCTAAACACAAAGTTCCGTACCCCTTTCCTAAGCCAGATCATGAAAAGATCATCATTTTCGGTAAGACTTGATCTTAATTCATCATTTGTAGCGCTTTTAAGATAACTACGGTGATTTCTCTCTATTTATCTGTAGGTGAATGGTGGAAATCGGATGTGGATGCTGTGATGAACCAGTGGATGCAAACAGGTTTGCCGCCTAATGTATCCGATGCACACACCATCAATGGCTACCCGGGTCCGGTTCCTAATTGCAGCACTTCTACAGGTAACTACAGATATATACACATATGGTTTGCACTCTGATATTGATTATTGCATACCACATAATCAATAAAAACACAACTCCTAACACCTATAAAGCAATGAATATGGGATACTAATTCGGAAGCTTTTCAGGATACACGTTACATGTTGAAGCCGGAAAAACATACTTACTACGTATAATCAACGCTGCGCTAAATGAAGAGTTCTTTTTCAAGATTGCAAATCATAAATTCACGGTCGTTGAAGTTGACGCTTGTTACGTAAAACCATTCAAAACAGATACAATCTATATCGCTCCAGGCCAAACCACAAACGTCCTTTTAACTGCAGACCAGGAATCTGGCAAGTACTTGATGGCGATTTCACCTTTCATGGACACCATTGTGGCAATTGACAACCAAACCGCAATATCTACCCTACGCTACAAAAGCACCAAACCGTTCACACCAATTACCCTCACTGCCCTTCCTGCGAAAAATGCCACATCAGCGACAAATATCTTCATCGAGTCTCTTAAAAGCCTAAATTCCCCTAAGTACCCTGCAGTGGTCCCATTAGACATCGATCATTCGTTACTCTTTGTGATTGGTGTTGGAGTGAACCCGTGTGCCACTTGTGTAAATGGAAGCAGAGTTATGGCGAGCATCAATAATGTCACATTTACGATGCCCACCACAGATATGCTTCAAGCACATTATTATAACATAAGTGGTGTTTTCACTGATGATTTTCCTGGAAATCCGGCAACACCTTACAACTACACAGGTAGTAATCCGTTAACGAACATGCAAACTAACAATGGGACTAAAGTGTACCGGTTGGCCTATAATTCTACTGTTCAAGTTGTGATTCAAGGTAACAATGTTATAGCACCAGAGAGCCACCCTATACATCTTCATGGGTTTAACTTTTTCGTGGTTGGAAAGGGAATGGGAAACTATGATCCGGAGAATGATCCAAAGAAGTTTAATTTAGTTGATCCTGTCGAGAGAAACACTTTGAATGTACCTACGGCTGGATGGACTGCTATTAGATTCCGGGCTGATAATCCAGGTAAATACCAAGTTTGTATAAAACATGTATTTGTAACGTTTTCAATTAGCTAGGCACGTACCACTACTAATGTACATGCTACAGGTGTTTGGTTTTTACATTGTCATTTAGAAGTACACACTACATGGGGGCTAAAGATGGCGTTTTTGGTGGACAATGGTAAAGGGCCAAACGAGTCGATTATACCACCACCTAAGGATCTCCCGACATGCTAACCAACCATACGTATTTAAGCTTTTGTGAAAATCTACGAATTGCCAGCAATAGGTTCATTGAAGTGTGGATATGAAGAACGATCAAGCTTCAAACTACGTAAAATTCATTCAAGTGTGCATTTTGAAATAGAAATAAAGATGGAATCGGTAATTTAATGGTTTTGGTGTTTAATTATTGATTCCGCAAACACATAAGTTGTTGAAGATTTGTTTTGGTTGTGAGCATTGTATTTGTAGATGTCATGAGTTATATTCATTTGAAGGAGTCATTATGTAAGTTAATAAATTTTATAAGATTAAGAGTAAACTACATTTTTGGTCCTTGTGGTTGTATCAAAATCTCACTTTTGGTCCAAAATTCAAAAAACGTTCAAAAACAGTCCAAAAGTCCACGTGGACTTCACTTTTGGTCCAAAATTCGCACCTAGTTAGTTTAGTCGTTAAGTACGTTGCACCGTTAGTCCCTAGTTAGTTTGGTCGTTAGCAATGTTTACACCGTTAGTCCTTGTGGTTAAAAAATTGAAAAAATTCGAAAAAAAAAAATTTTCCAAAAAAAAAATAATTTGAAAAATTAGAAAAAAATTCTAAAAAAAATATTTTTACGAAATTTTTTTTTTCCAAAAAAAAAAAAATTTGAAAAAAAATTTCTAATAAAAATTTTTCTTAAAAAATTCGAAAAAATTAAAAAAAAAAAAAAAAAAAAAAAATTTGACGAAATTTTTTTTCCAAAATTCGAAAAAAAATCCAAAAAAAAAATTCGAAAAAAAAATTTCTAATAAAAAATTTTCTTTTAAAAATTTCTAAAAAAATTTCTAATATATTAAAAAAAATTCTAATATATATAAAAAATTTCTAAAAATTTCCAAAAAAAAAAATTCTAAAAATTAAAATGTGTATGTATATATATAAAAAATTTTCCTAAAAATTTCGTCAAAAAAAAAATTTTATAAAATTTTTCGAATTTTTTAAGAAAATTTTTTTTCGAAAATTTTATTGGAAATTTAAAAAAAAAAAAATTATAAAATTTCGTCAAAATTTTTTTTTTTATAAAATTTTTCGAATTTTTTAAGAAAAAATTTTATTAGAATTTTTTTTTTGGAAAAAAAAAGTTCGTCAAAAAAAAATTTTATAAAATTTTTCGAATTTTTTAAGAAAATTTTTTTTCGAAAATTTTATTGGAAATTTTATAAAATTTTTTTTCGAAATTTTTTTTTCGAATTTTTCGAATTTTTTAAAAAAAATTTTATAAAATTTTTCGAATTTTTTATTAGAAATTTTTTTTTCGATTTTTTTTTTGGAAAAAAATTTTTTCGTCAAAATTTTTTTTTATAATTTTTTTCGAATTTTTTAAGAAATTTTTTTATTAGAAATTATTTTTTTAACTGAAAGGACTAACGGTGCAAACTGACTTAACGAACAAGGACTAACGGTGCAACTGACTTAACGAGCGTTTGGTTAAAGGACTAACGGTGCAACGACTAAACTAACTAGGTGCGAATTTTGGACCAAAAGTGAAGTCCACGTGGACTTTTGGACTGTTTTTGAACGTTTTTTGAATTTTGGACCAAAAGTGAGATTTTGATACAACCACAAGGACCAAAAATGTAGTTTACTCTAAGATTAATATGCAATAAATGCAAAATAATTGTGAAAAAATAAAGATTATAAACGCGCCAGGTAGGGGTCGAACCTACGACTTTCTGCTTAGGAAACAGACGCTCTATCCACTGAGCTACAGGCGCTTTTGTTTTCATTTCCATACTGTAATCTAATAGTACTCACTAATTGTTACTTTCAGAAATGTTTGTTTCCGAGACCTTTTCTATTTGATACCTATATCTCGAGAAATTGCAATAAACCTATACGAACAAATGCAAATTAGAGAGTGTTGAAATTCTTACATATAACATAACTTTACAAATTATCTAATAAAACAATTTTTTACTATGTTAGTAAGCATCCTCAGGACCTCAAGCTCATGCTATGTGTCTTCCTTATATTATTTCAGATCACCTATGCCTAACATAATGCAGGTTAGGAGAAAAGCTTTTAAATTTGCAAATTTTGTAGCTGAGAAAAAGGAGTTTAAGGAGGTGATAAAAGATAATTGGGGCACTAGGGTGCAAGGTTGTGAAATGTTCTCTCTTATTGAAAAGTTAAAGATGCTAAAAAAACCTTTGAAGAAACTGGCTTGGAAAGATGGTGATGTTTTTGACAATGTGAAAAAACTTAGAAAGGATTTGGAAGATATTCAGAGTAAGATAGATAAGAATCCAGCTGATAAGATGTTAAGAGAAGAGGAGAGTAATATTTTGTTGAGGTATAGTGAAGCTATGAAGACTGAGGAACAGTTGTTGTATCAAAAAGCAAAAATCAAGTGGCTGAGTTTGGGGAATAAGAATAATGCTTTTTTCCACAGAATTTTGAAGAGCAGAAATCATAGGAAAAGGATAAGTGCAGTACATGATGAATTGGGTAATAGATTTGAAGGTGAGGAAGTGGCTGCTCAGTTTATGAAACACTTTCAACAGTTTTTGGGCAACAACACTAATGTTACTAACTTACCTGATCCTGAATCTTTGTTCATCAATAAACTTAGTGAAAATGAGGCAGGGTATATGGTTAGGGCAGTGAGTGATGTAGAGATAAAGAATGCAATGTTTCTCATTGATGATAATAGGGCTCCTGGTCCAGATGGGTTCTCTTCATTGTTCTACAAAAAAGCTTGGGATGTGATTAGTAATGATGTGTGCTCAGCTGTAAGGGACTTCTTCGAGACTGGGAAGATTCTAAGTGAGATTAGTTCCACTCTAATTGCTCTCGTTCCTAAAATACAAACAGCAGCTAAAGTGTTTGATTATAGGCCAATAGCTTGCTGTAATGTAATCTAAGCAAGGTTATTACTGAGAGAATGAAGAAAAGTCTTAGTAAGTTGGTTAGTAATAATCAAAGTGCCTTTATTCCAAGTAGACAGATTCAAGATAACATTCTCATCTCCCAAGAATTATTGAAAGGGTATGGGAGAAAGGATGGTCCAAAGAGGGTTGCCATGAAAATTGACTTGCAAAAAGCTTATGATACTGTGAATTGGTGTTTTTTAGGAAATATTTTGAACGGGTTTGGGTTTCATCAGAAAATGAATACATGGGTTATGAATTGTGTGACTACTACATCCTTTTCTATATGTGTCAATGGAGAAAGTTGTGGATATTTTAAAGGTGGAAGAGGGCTCAGACAAGGAGATCCTATGTCTCCTTATCTATTCACACTAGTTATGGAAATTCTCAACTTACTCATGATTAAGAAGATAGAGGGCAACAACTTGTTTCAGTATCATTTTGGGTGTAAGAAGTTGAAAATCACTCATGTTTGCTTTGCTGATGACCTACTTATGTTTTGTCATGGAGATAGGCAGTCTGTTCAAGTAATTAAGGAAGTCATTGAAGAGTTTGGTGCTATTTCAGGGTTGCTTCCTAATTACAGTAAGAGTACTGTTATTTTTGGTAGTGTTAAAATAGAAGAGCAGCAAGAGTTGTTGAGTGTGGTGCCTTTTAGAGTGGAGAAGTTACCTGTAAACTATCTTGGTGTGCCATTAGTTACAAAAAGGATTGGTATAAAAGAGTGTAAAAGTTTAATTGATAAGGTGAGGAGTAGGGTGTTGAATTGGAAGAACAAATGTTTGTCATATGCAGGGAGATTACAACTTGTGGCCTCTGTTTTGGAATCAATTCATGTGTACTGGGCTACTGTTTTTCTATTACCTCAGGCTGTGATTGATGATATTAATAGCCTTCTAAAAGGTTTTTTATGGAATCAAAGAGGCTAATGGTAGAGCTAGGGTAGCCTGGGAAAAATTATGTAAACCAAAAACTCATGGTGGATTAGGGTTGAAAAACTTGAGTGTGTGGAACAGGGCAATGATTGTTAAACATCTGTGGCATGTGGCAGTGGACAAGGATTCACTTTGGGTAAAATGGGTTAATACATATAAGCTTAAAGGCAGAAGTGTGTGGGAAATAAATGAAGAAGGTAATGACAGTTGGGGTTGGAAGAATATTATTAGAATGAGACATGAGGTGAGGAAACATATGATTATGAAACTGGGTGATGGTGCAAAAACTTCTATGTGGTTTGATTCTTGGTCCACTATTGGTGCTTTAAATGAATTTATCTCTTATAGAGATCTATATGATGCTAGATTGAAAGCTAACATGACTGTTAGAGAGTTTGTGGTGGATGAAGCAGGACAATGGCCTGAAGCATGGCTTTCCAAGTTTCCTATGATCACTCAGTTGCAACAAATTGAACTTGAACCTCATAGGACAGACAAGATAGTGTGGAGGAGGAATGATGGTTCTACATGCAAATTCTCAATCAAGCAGACTTATAGGGATATACATAATACTGGGGATATAGCTAATTGGCACAAATTGATATAGTTCTCTCAAAATATTCCCAAACATGCATTCATTCTATGGTTAGCAGTTCAAATGAAGTTACCTACTCAAGAAAAGATAAGGAAGTGGGGTCCTATGATCTGATGGTTTGTCTTCTCTGCTATAGTGATATGGATTCCCATGATCATCTATTTTTCAATTGTCCTTTCACAAGTTTATTATGGTGCAGAGTTATGCATAAGCTTAAGTTGCCAGTTCCAAGTTCTAATTGGGAAGGGGTGATTGGAAAATTTGGTGAATTTTATAATGGTAACTCAGTTGGTAGTATTGTTAGGAGATTATGTTTGTCCAGTTGTGTGTACTTAGTTTGACAAGAAAGAAATAATAGACTGTTTAGAGATGAAAAAAGAAATGTGGATGATTTATTCAAGGTCTTGTGTGACATTGTGAAAATGAGGTTGGCTAGCTTGAAAATGAAATGGTCTAAAGCTGTTAGTGATACTGAAATGGAATGGGAAGTGAAGCTTAATGTGGTTTTTGAGAAGGTAATTGATCAAGAAAAATGATAAGTGAGGGGGTATGGGTAAAAGTATAGGTCTGATGGTATGTTACTGTTGCTAAAGGGGTGTTTGGTTCAGTGTTTTACTGTGGCAGAATGCATTATTAGCTATTATATGTTTTTATTAGGCCATTAAAATTGTGAAGTACCTTGTACCATGGAGTCCTTACTGTGTGACTATACCTATATTAGCCCATAGTTTATTCTAGTTTGGCCTTAGGAGGGAACTAGGTAGCTATGTTTGGTTATGTAGGAGGTCTATCTCAGTATGGATGTACCATAAAGTAGGTCTTCCTTTTGTGAAGGGTAAATGGCCTTGGAGGGGAGTGCAAGTAGTATGGAATTGAGAGTGATGAAAGATGGCACTTCATGGTCCATGATTTGCATTCCCACATTAGGTTTTGGTTGGTCCTCACCCAAGGAGTGTGTTCCTAGTTATGTGAAGCCATTCTTGAGATGGAAATGTAGCATATATAGCAGAGCCCTTGCTGTGGAGGGGTTACAGGTGCCTAGTGAAGTCATTAACCCATCTCTCTTGTGTTTACTGTGGGTGTTGGTTGAGTGAGCATAAGAGGAGGGTAAGATGGAAATGTAGCTAGATGGTTTATGATGCAAAAAAGTTGAATTGGAGAGTGTTTGTTATGGTATAAACAATGAGGAATGAGGATTGGCCTGTTATAGAATTTGTAGTTGAGTGTATTGTGAGATAACTTTTGGTTGTTTTGAAAGTTATCTGTTAGAGTATAGTGAGTAGTATTATTTTGATTTGCTATATATATATATATATATATATATATATATATATATATATATATATATATATATATATATATATTTTTTTTTTTTTTTTTTTTTTTTTGTATTAGGAATTGGGGGCTGTCCAATTCTTTTGCATTTCTATCTTTAAAGTTGTACATATGGTTGGAAAGTTAATAGAAATTCACCTTTGCGCAAAAAAAAAAAAAAAAAAAAAAAAAAAAAAAAATTTACAATACAGTAGTCATTACAATATTCTCTTTTGTTGTTAGTTTGTGGGTCCTTTCTACGTTTCTTGTCACTCAAGTATACAAAACTCAATCTCATCTTTATCACGCGATTAGATAAGAGATACGAGTAACATTTTCTTTTCTTCTTGCACCAAATAAACAGAGCGAAAAAGGCTGAAATGTTACATGGCCAAAAACAAAAACAGCTACGCAGTTCCATGTTCTTCATTTTGTGTCTGATCTTCCTGTGCTCAAACGATCATGTGCCGTAATCAAAGTGCAACAGTATTACTCTTATTCACCAATATAAGTCAAACCCACACCAGTCAATCCTCCTGGTCTAAGAAAAAGAGCAAATCTTCTAAGATTATGGCAGTCGCCACTTGGTGGAGATCAGACATCACTATCTACGGGTAAATCACTAACTCTTCTCGGTTTGGTAATACCATACGGAGGTCATCGGGGTTTTCTAAGTTTATGCCATGCTTTCAAGTAGAATTTCAAAGTATCCAGTGCCGGATGAACAAGAGTGAGATGAACAAGAAATAAAATACAAAAAGGCAATTTTTCCCGCAGGGGACCAACAGCCTTAAACTTGATCGGTTATAGCTTTAGCCACCAAACCAGTTCAGTTTCTAGTAAATTATAAAGTATATGCACCTTTTTTTTTTTTTTTTTTTTTTTGATAAACAAGTATATGCACCTTTTGTATTCTAATCAATGTACAATAAGAGAACATGAAACATACCAGAGTTAACAGTTTTAGACAACTTTTAACGGTTGATTGTTTGTCTCGCTTATTAGAAACGACATCCAGCAACACTTAGGGAATTTGCTCAGTCCATGTGTTTTTTTGTTTCTTTGGTCATTTTTGTATATGTGCAATTCTTTAGGTTTCTTGATTATAAACTTATTAAAAAGGTGAAAACCGGGTGATATGTTTTTGGGTCTATTTACAATACTTATCATTTGCACCAATAACCTTACTCTCCACTCCCTTCACTCGAACCATCATCCTCGTTCAAACATTTACCACCAGTTTCCACTGGCTCCTTGAGCATATTAATAGGGTCACCTTGGTCAATGCAACTCATAACACTAGGTGAAACCAAACTCATGGCAGCGAAGCTGTTTGCAATGGCATTCACATCTGTTGCTGCTCCATAGAAACCCCTGCTTCCACCATCAGTGTTAACCAGGATAGACGGAAACTGACTTGATCCAGTAATGAGAAGCCGTAGTGTATCCCTAGCACTCTTCTCTGACTCGGTGTCTTGGACCAATGGGTTGTGAAGAGGCGGGATGCTTATGCTCATACCAGGCCCACCACTCATTATGAAGGCTTGACCTGAAGAGCATATATCGATTAACGGAATGTGAACTATCGGGTCGCACATGAGAGGGTTGAATATCGGGATCCGTTGTGATGCCGACGTAGATAGGGGAAGAAAAGGGATTTCAGATAGATTAGGAGACGAAGCAGAAGCTGCAAGCAGTGATGAAAGGGGTGGTAACGTATATGATTCGGGTGTGGATGCAGGGATCATGCGTGAGGGTGGACACCAACAGTAATAAGGAGAAAAGAGAGACGGTGGTATTGTTTGAGGTATCTGAGGACGTGATCTTATAGATTGTATGTCTACTGATGGGAAGAGGCAAGTTTCAGGAGAAGATTCTGGAAGGCTGTATTGTTCATGGCAATTTGTAGGCGATGGCTCGCCAGTTGTCATATAAGAAACAGGATGCTTTTCAGGGCTTTCAGCAGGTGAGACACGGCCCACTTCTGACCTTCGCCTCAACTTGAAAGAACTTGGCCTAGGACTCAGGACACCTTGAATGCTGCAGCTTCGGGATCGTGAAGGCTTTGATGCCACAAATGGAGATTGTGAGCTTTGACCAACGTCGGCAGCGATGTTTGACCCAATAAGATATGTTCGAAGATGATAAACAAAGCGTTCAAGACGTGAATCACTAATTCCAGTTAGTTCAGCAAGGGAAGGGTTCCTTTTGAGTAAATTCTTCATCTACAACAAGATTTTATATCATCAGTTGGTTTTTCAAATGTGACCACTTATTTGCACGCTATTAGCTAGTTTAATATCTACCTTTGTAAGCAATTCATTACCAAGAAGACTGGACCTTTCAGAGCACCAAAAGTAGAAAGGATCCCTATTGGGAATCCTAACAGCAAAAGATCGACCAGAGCTATCCGCTAGTATTCCCTCGATTACAATGGAGGAGCAATCTGATATATTTCTCAAGATTGACAGTCTCTCTGAGGACCCATCATCCGCAAGAAACGATAAATGCAAATCAGAATTTGGCAAGAGTGCAAGAACTAAGTTTCCCCTGTCACAACGCAATAAAAATGTATTTAATAATCTATAGTAACAAAGAAAGATACAGAACACATTCATCAAAAGCTAAAGGCAAATGTATAAAATTAACACCAAAGGCAACTTTCAAGATGAGTTTTATGTCTGAAAAGCATTGCATTCTGGTTTTGTTTATCAAAAAACACTTATTGTACCTTTCTGATGTGTATCCATGCTTTTAATCTCGATAAGTCAATTGCTTACTTTTCCATCCACTTGCTTTGTATTATTTTTATTTTTTATTTTATTTATTTATTTATTTTTAATGTGCCTCTTTTTTATCTTATCTGAATTGCCTAAAACAGCTGTGTCAATGTATCGACATCACTGTAAACCTTGCAATGTTTCAGTTAACTAAAACATTTTCAATAACCTGCACTCGACTAGCCTCTTTAACTGAAGATCATTATAAGTAAGCATGACCTTAAGCTCCTAGATAACAAGGTGAACAAAGATTATGACGGATGCACATGCTTGTCAAAGAATATCAGGATTGCAGTCAAATGAAATAAAAATTACTCTCATAAATTTGTTTACATACTTCAGACAAAATCATAAGCATTCACCACTAGGAAAACCTAAACCACCATCAAACTAGCTACTTAAACAAGTGATAATAATGGAGTATTAAACTTTAGCAAAAACAGATATGATGGTAAACACACAAATGTCTAGGATGTCCAAAGAGTTGAATGAGCTTCTACAGGTTCCAGACAATAAAATGCCACAATACACCTTGTGGTGGCAAAACGTTCAAAATACACAATATCAGAGCATGAATCTTACTATAATTCTTAATTCTTACATTCAGTTCTCACCAATGAAAAGATTTATTCATTTTGAAGCAAGTAAAAGGGATCATGAACTATGTAACATACAAGAGCCTACAGTTTCTACACGTTAGTAGCCAGAGTACATAAATCTTAGCATAGGACTAAACATTAGACTCCTTAACAACAGAGAGTTATCAATCAATTTAACAAAGTTAAAAATCACTTTTGAAAAACAGAGAAAACAAGGGACGGTCCACTTGGTATCCAGGTATGAACTAGAACTCAAGAAGTCTTAAAAGGTTCATATACAACAATAATTCACAATATAACATGTTAAGGCATCTCATATAAAGATAAAACCGATAGTTCAACAACTGATTACTAGTCGAAAATGATTAGGTCATCGCAACAGACTAGTTTTAGCTGTGACTTATCTGTCATACAGTAACATTTCACCAACCTTCATGGTCACATATCCGCGTCACACATCAGCTAGCTATTAACAGTTCAGGAATACATACAGTGGTAAGCCAATACCCCTACAACAGAGAATATCATTTTGCTACGGCAAAAAAGTACATCCCAATTCATGTCCAGAACTCATGACTTGCACCTGTAACAGGTTACGGGCCAAAAGAAGGGCATGTCCTACATTCATATCAACAATGTGGAATGACACAGCTTAATTGGACCTGCATACACTATACAGTATACACTAATATATGGTAAACGATCGAGTAGTTTTAGAGTGAAAAAGAAAACCAGAAAGCATCACGAAAACCGCTCCTATTGGTCAATGAGCAGGGAACCTTAAGGCGCGAGAAAACAGAATATAGGCAACTAGTTTCCATGACTCACATAGTAACACTTACGGTTCTACGTCTAATAAGACTTGAGATGCTAACTCTGCAACATTTTGATCTAAAGCATTAAGTGCTTAACGGTGATCCAGGAAGCTTTCTTACAGTTAATCCCCAAGAGTAACACTAACATCATTGCCTGACATTCAAACAACGTATTGGCTTTCATCTAGCAAAACAAGCTACTTAGTCACGGTGGAAAACTTAAAACCGAAACCTACACTCCTACCAATAACTTGTATGCAAATAGAAATCTCGACATACCTAATTAACTATGGCAACAATTGTAATAAAATAAGCAAATGCAAATAACTAGTACCTTGTAGTGGTTGGAACAAGAAGAGTGCCTTGTTTATTAACCTTGCCGACACGAACCGATACAAGAGGTATACACAAATACCTCGCTAACAAACCGACTTCCCACAGCTCAAAATGCTGCCATGTCAACAAGTACTTATAATCAGTTATGAGTAATTAGCATGATCACTATAACATTTCAATTAATTAAATAACAAATCATTTAATACTAACTCAAACGGTACCCGCGCAATGCGGCGGCGGGTACCTGTGACTATATTTTGCGTTATCCGGTTATTCGGTTACACATTTAGTTGTTTTTATGCTTTATAAGTAGAGATGGTTAAGCCAAATAATTTTATTTTGAACAACCAACTTGCTTTCTAATAAACTTTCTAACCAACTTGCTTCCTAACAAACTTCCTAACCAACCTGTTTCCTAACAAATTAATTTTGAAATTCTTTCATAATAAGCAAGTAAAAGTCTTAATTTTATGACTTTCTAATTATAAAATAATCTCAAATGCATTATATAGTAGTATAGATAGTTATAGATAATACAAATAAAAATAAAGCTGAATTAATTACCTGAGTTAAATGCGATAATAATCGATGTTCAGCTACACTAGAAGACGCATTAACTTTAAGCAAAGGCTTCAACCTTTCATCAACACGGCACGCGCCAGTCACGTGCATCTGAACCCTCACATTGACATTCGTCAAATCCTCCGTTACTCGGTTAGATGAATCATCCTCATCATCGTGATCACTAATTGATTGTTGTTTTTCAGAATTATTATTCATTTTTTTTTTATATAAATTATTGATTTATTATAATGCAGATCGTATTATATTAGTAGGTGAATTTTGGGGAAATATATGATCTGCAAAATGTGAAAAACAAGCAATGGGGAAATGAAAGTGTGGTGGTGAGTGGTATTTATATAAAGGGTGATGGATTTGAAATGGAAGGTTAAATGGGATTTGAGATTGTGGTTTTGGAGTCCGGGTTTAATGGTGTCAGACGTCCGTACATCGTCAGCTCTGACTCCTTTTAGTCAAAACTCATAAGTAAGCTCACTCGAGCTTCATGTTATGCTAGTAGGCAAGGGACAAGTTTTTTCACCCTACACATTGCTACGTCAGCTTTTTCTCTCCTCTCATTTTCTTTCACTACTCTTCATCAATTAGTGAGCAAGAGATATGTTTTTTAACCTCAACTCTATTTTTTTTAATACTTACACAATTAAAAACATAAACGTAAAAATATAAATACGTAAACTTTAAATTTAAAAACATACAATGTAAAAATATATATTGTTTGTGATTGTGTTGATTTGAGATTATGTTAAAAAAAATGAGGTTTGTGGGTATTTATATAAAATAAATAGTGGGGTGGTATATTTTTTTTTATTATTTTTTTTTAACTCCCAACGTATATATTTTTTTAACTCCCAATTTGTTGCAACTTATAAATGTGACGAAAATAAATTGGACGTTCATGATTCAATGTTCATATTGATAAATGCAACTTTTTACAAAGTGAATAAATGCAACTTACAAAGTGATAAATGAGATGGTGGGGCCTGTTTTTCAGCTTTTACAATTAGTGAAGGCTTCACCAAATATTGTTTTGGTAGTTGTGCCTAGCGCGTGAATGGCAAAGGATGGCAAGGAAGTTGGTGCGTGATGTGGGGCCCTTAGGTGAAGCTTTCACATCCTTGACAACCAGCCTTATATACTGTAGTCTCTTCTTGAGTTATTATCATGTGTTTTTGAGCTTTTAATTACTTCTTCCGTCTTAAAATTATAATAGTTTTTTTTTTTTTTTTTTTTTTTTTTTTTTTTTTTTTTTTTTTTTATGAATGTCAAGCTGAAAGCGAATGCAAGTCTTATCTTATATTTTAATTTTAGTTGGTTTTGAAAACACAACACTAGAAATAATTCGAGCTTGAGCCAAACAAAATATAATCAAGTCGGGTCGAGCTCTGCCAAAGTTCGACTCAATTTTACTCGTTTACGCCCCCTGCCAAACATGATGTGTGCGGCAAACGGAAAGGAGCTTCTAATAGCTTTGAAAGCTTGAGCTTTAAGATAAGTTAGATTCTAACATAAGTGATATTTGGCAACTAAATATTGAGTTCTTACATTTCATAAGCTATTCTTTTTAAAGCTACTTTAGGTAGGTTCTAAAATAGTTAATTATTATTTATTAATACCCATCTAATATTTTAATACATGTGTTTAAGTATATTTTTTTGTCATTTTTATATTCATAACTTACGGTTTTTGTTATTTTGCCTAATATATCTTTAAAATAAAAGCTTCAGCTTCAACTTTTATAAGCTCCAGTACCAGCTTTCTAACAAATGGTTACGCCAAACATACCTTATGTCCTTTTGACCTTGTGTTTTTTAGAATGACAAATTATCTTTAGAATAGAAGTGATGTTGTCACACATATAGTTTGACGGATGTAATAGTACGGTATGATCATGTGTCTGATCAACATACATTCAATTTTTTGTAGTGGTTGAACATTCATTATCATTTATTTATACGACACTTAAACACAAGCATCATGCAACAAACACACTGGCACACACAAAAATCCAATTTTTTTTCGTTCGAGAATCTGCACCACCAAACGGTACTAATTATGTCCCTTTCACACGTTTTCATGCTTCTCCATAACAAGGTTGATTGAGTGATCACACCCCTTGCGTGAAAGGGATACCACTAAGAGCAGTCTTAAAAGTAAAAATTCTTTGATGTCTTATGAACGTATTTTAGTCTTAAGAGTTAAAAGATAATAAATCGGGAGACAATAAGTGAATGTTCTTTATCGAGTTGTGGCTCGAGACACATGACACAAGTGAATATAAGGTTGTTGATCGTAAAGACTTTTTCGTTTAAGGTCGACTTCCACAGTTCGTGATTTAAAAACACATCCGAACAGCATGCTGACTCCATAAATTTGAACAAAAGCATATGAAGCCAAGTAAAGGTGCTGGAAGTGTGACATATCATATTTGCTTAAGCAAAGTAGTGGGAGAAAGATGAGTAATTATGAGCCAAAACTAGTAGACACAGGCGTGCTGAGCTAATGTGGAGAAGCAAAAAAAACCCTGATTATCTATCAATATTGAGTGTGTGAAACTGCACCATCTGTGCCTGGAGGATTCAAATCAGGAACTTGCTAACTCTTATATTTTCACTGGGGCATCACTTTTAAGTTAGTAGTATGATTTGTAACTTTTAACTCTCTACGTAAGGTGAATACCCTTGCACAATATCACCACAAAAAATGTTGTGCTTAAAGAACGACGACCTCTTAAATTATTTATTTTATTAGTTTTGCAAGCAACATTGTATCCACCCCATGTTGTAGGTTCAAAGAGAGATCAACTATTGTTAGGTAAAATACCTCTACAAGTTCTTATTGTCGCAATTCTAATCTCTCTTATCAATCATAATCAATCTTTTTAAAGTTAGATTTTACTTGCTCTTTTTGTTTTCTTTAGCGTTAGCATAGTCATTTATTAGGCCCTCAACATCTTTCCAGAATAGCCCTTCCACCAACACTCCATCTTGTGTGAACCTGTAAAACACACATATGCGACTTTAAAAACAAACCTTATCTGGATAAGTTAACAGAAATAATTCCACATACCCAGCAACGTAAGAACATATTTTTTCCTTCCTTTCAGAAAAATTAAAACTAAAAAATTAAAGATGGGGATTTGGACTTATTTACTTTTGAGGGTAGATTTGAGGGGTGTGCTGTATCTCAGACGCGCCAAATGAAAAGCAAGCATATAAAAATGGTAACAAAAACCAGACCTGGCCTGTTTCAATACGCATTTTAGAGAGAGAGAGAGGATGAGATACCATTTTGTAACGCTTTTGGTGAATTCCACAGTTGGTTTTGCAGATATAGATTTTGGATCAGCACTGGCTATTGTGAGAGTATACATGTCAGAGAATCTGGGCAACTTGGAAGAAACCATCAATCCAGTGCTGGTATAGGCAGAGCCCTGTCAAGATAACACATTCGAAACATCAAGAACATGAGTGTGTTAACGAAATTAAAGCATGTTATCTACATAATCTCAAGATGTCATGTAAGATACATCAATGAAACAACACCACTAATTAGCTCAAATTAACTTTGTCCTAACAGCATGATCAAAACTTAGAAGCTTTCAACTAGTATCCAATCGTTTTCTGAGATAATTGATGATGTAAGATACATCAATGAAACAACACCACCAATTAGCTCAAATCAACTTTGTCCTAACAGCATGATCAAAACTTAGAAGCTTTCAACTAGTATCCAATTGTTTTCTGAGATAATTGATGATGTAAGGAGAGTTGACAACTCAACCATACAGCCTATCTCAGCTCCATTCCTTTCTTGCTGACCAAACCCCAAATCAATTTTAGTCGTTTTCAGCAATTTAAATTGTTTGATAAAAAAGACGTTTCCCTGCCAGCTACTCGGTAACTTTTGTATACTAGATGATAAAAGAAAAGCGGCCTAAAGTTACAAGCAATAACTCTCAGCACATTTTTGCAATAAGAGTCTTCATGAGGCCAATTAGTAAACACAGCATAATTTTGCATAAACAATGAATTAACCATGGCCAATGTAAGCTATTGTGCATATATTCTTTTAGAAAATCATATGCATTATGAGTAGCAGGAAGGAATTAATGTGTACTAGCACCTATGATTGGCATGGCGGCAAATGCTCTATTGTGGTGTTCATGAAAAGCGTCTCACCTAGTGGACCAACACACAAAAGGCTATAAGTGGTTAAACATAACAAGAGAACGCATGCTTTTATGACAAAATTAGACCAACTATGGGCCAAAGAGCAACATACTACGAGTAGGAAACTAAGCTAGTTGATGAGTTCTGATGTGCACAACTTGACATCTGTGACAATGGTTCTCCAGTTCAAAACCTCTCAACACTACTTCCTAAAAATTCACTAGAAGCTTAGATCTTAGATATCTAGAAGCTATCATCATAACTGAGATTGTGATTTTATAGCTAAAATTGTTTCTAGTAACTGCAGAAGTTAGTTTATATGTGTGTATAATTTTGGGGCTTGTGCTGTCTGTACCTATTTATCAAACACGAGTTTGTGTTATTACTTCAATTTATGTCACATATTTATTTTAACTTTTAAAGCTTGATAGACGATGAACCACTCTGAATTTGGATTCGAGCAGCAGAGTGCATTGTGCTCCCAAGGATTACACCCTATCAATTACTGAATCGCACACTTCACTTGGAATGACATAAACTAATACTCTTAGCTAATGCGCTAAAAGATTAAGGTGGATATAGTCAAAAGAAGACTCAAATGCCAACATAGGAAAAACATTTATTTGAAAAGATATTAAGGAAGACACATAGGAGTTAAAACTTATCGTAAATCTAGGAAAGAGAAAGATCTAAAGAAATAATTCTTGAGAGGAGCAGCTTAGAAACCTAACCTTCTCTGAAAACTGATCACTCAAAAACAATTGCTCACAAGAACATAAATAATGATCACTCAAAAAGCACATATATATCAAGGTAGCTAGCTAGCTGATATTTTAAATCTCCCATACTGGATACATCGGATACATTGTGCCTGAGAGAAAGAAACAGCTGAAAGCGACCTGATCTAATCGCAGTTTACTCAAAACTGCAAAGTAAGTATAAACATTAACCAAGAGCATTGCCATTTTCAAGCTATATGTTATGTGCTAGAAGCTGCGTTCTAGGATAGTTTCAGTAATCAAATATGTTCACTCATTCAATAGGCATTTACAATTCACTAATTTAAATTATGCGCAAACATTACATGTCATGTCACCTTAATATTAGCAACAGTGTATGTGTATCCTATAAGGAAACATTGCATGTCCACCATGATGTCATCTTAAAATAAGTACCAGTATATCCTATAAGGAGAAATGACGTGTCCACCATGATGTCACCTTAAAACATAATACGGATTCCATATATACTAAGACTTCAAATCGATTCACCAAGAGCCAAATATCAATAACATGTCAAGAGTAAGTACGTATGATAAAACTTACCACATGAGGATAAGTAAACAAAAACGCATTCTTCTCCTTAGTGTAGACAATCAGCTGTAATATCCCGTTGAACAACACATACTTGCCATAGTCAAGGATCAAACAAATTCATTTCTTCAGAACCATCAATATAACAATAACAACCGCATAATTATAATTTATAAACCATATAAAAGGGTGTCTGGGATTGCTTATTTTTTCTGCTTATAGAGAATCACTTATACGCTGCTAAACAATAAGCACTTCAGAAAATAGTGTATGAATTTGCTTATTTGCAAGAAATTGCAATAACACCCGAACAAGATAAAATTTAAGAAATTTAGAATCTAATACATTTACAATGGGTTTTAGGTTTGGTACGGTGTTAGAAAATTAATTTTAGTATCAGCTAAAAAAGGCACTTTCTCCCAATCCGCTTATTAGATACTGTTTATTTTACCTCAAAATAGGCTCAATTTGGATGACACAAAACGTGTTTAAATGCTATTTTCTAGAACAAAAGTTAAAAAAATATGTTTCAACTCTTTATAATGTGGAAATCGTAAGAGAAAATGTTGAAAAAAGCAATAAAAAATAAAGAAAAAGTGCATATCCCCCTTTTCTAAAGTTTAGTTACAAATTTAAAAGTCCGTATTTTATCCAATGTTTTAAAAACAGTTTTTAATCGGCTCGGACGAGATTCCAGTTCCCGGTTCAACCGTTTTTTCCCAAAACCGGCTTCCAGTGACCATTCCGGTTTACGTTTTAACCGACCGGTTCAACCCGGATTTCAAAACATTGTTTTTATCTTCTAGAAACCTTTTATAACAATATTCAATTGAACACATTCTCTATTTTCTAAATTTTTTTCTGAAAAAGATTCCCGGAAAACACCCTTATATTTCTCTACAACTAAACGCATCATAAGCAATCTCAAACACCCTCTAACACAATAACAAATAAACATCATAACATATATAAAAAGGATATAATCCAATGCATCCAATAAGAAAGTTCTTATTATCAGGAAACTTCTTATTATAAAACTGAGCAAACAAGGCAATAACAATAATAACAGCCCCAATCAACAACCTCACATTACTCATTCTCACATCTTCACTGTACCCTTTATTCGTCACAACCTGATCAAAATCAAACACATCATTAAATAATACGAAAATTGAGATTAGAATTTGAAAATTGAAAACAATTGTGATGTACCTCAGTGACAGTTTCGTCAAGTAAGTGTTTGATTGAGTGGTGGTCTAGAAGATTGGTTTTTTTGGGGGTTTTGATTGGTTGTTTGGCGGTGGTTTCGGTGGTGGTGGTGGTGGTGGTTGTCATCTCTTATTGTGGTTGATGGTTTTCCGATTGAGGGTTTGTCTGAAATGAAATTTGATTTGGGGGTTTTGTTTAATTTATTAGTTGGTGGGCTTGGACTAGATCTGAGGGGTGTTTGGACTTTGGAGTTTGGACTGTTCTTTCTTTACATGTATTTTTTGCTTAAAAGTTGAATGTGAGTGTTTATAAAAGTAAAAAATTTGATAAAGCATGTTTTACATTAGTTAATAAAACTAGCGCGGTACCCGCGCAAAGCAGTGAGTTTCAATACGAATGTTGTTTAATGATTTAATTATAGATATTTGTCATCGAATGTTGCTCGGAGGTAAATTGAATTTGAGTTTAGCTGTTTGAATAAATAAGATTAAAACGATGTTGCTTATTAGAAAAACCAATAAATCAATTTAAAAAAAATCAAATAAACAATAAATTTGTAAGGCTCGTGTAAACAATCAAAAAAGTTGTATATGTATTTAGTTGTGCAATGATGTTGTGTATGTATATCTAATTGCTTGTACAATAAAGGAACAAAAAGTCCATTGTAATCTAGCGGTTGGAATATTTTGCTTTCACTCAGGAGACCCGAGTTCGAATCTGGCCAGTATACTTTTTTTTAAATCTTACACAATTCCACAATTAATAATTGTGTAATCTAAAAATTTTAAGCCTTTTATATAGAATGTCTCAAATACTTTATATAATAATATAAATAAAACTAAAATGAAAATAGTGGGTAAAAAAAATCGCACATTAAAACACTTAAAAAAAGGTGCATCTTTTTTTAAATTTCATCTCTCTCACTTAAAATAGATGGCTATAAAAAAATTTCACCATTCTCATTTCAATTTTTCTTCTCACTAGATTTATTGTTTGCTTTATATAAGCAATAGTGCATCTTTCAAGAGAATTTAGTGGATAAACATAATCAAATTCTATTAGTTCATACAACATCACGAAGAATCATGTATTGTTGCATCATATTATATAACATGATATTCAAAGATCAATATTTCACAATTTGTAAAGTTAACGAATTGTATGTTTCTCCATAACCGAATATTACATGTACCTGGATCAAACGATGCGAGAGCCATCGAAGGAAAAACAAAGTGCTTCGGGATAGGAGAGTGCACGACGAACTTCGACATGATATTATGGATCATTTATGGAACCTTAATAACTAAATTGAATTTCTTTAATGTGTCATTATTTTTAATATATCATTTATTTTTATTTTATTTTTTTACTTTTGAAATGTAATTTTTATTATTAATGAAAATTTAATTTTGGTTAAATTTGTTGATTTATTTATTTTATAGGAGAGAAGGGTTTTTTTTTTTTTTTTTTTTTTTTTTTTTTAGTTTTAGTTTTGGTTAAATTTGTTGATTTATTTATTAATGAAAACTTTTATTTTAGTTTTACTTTTAAATGTAATTTTTAAAAGTGATTTTATAGGAGAGAAGGGGCTTTAGGGAGTTTTTTTTTTTACTTGGTCTGTGTGGTAACAATGGGAGGCCAAATAATATATTAATACTTTTTTTTGTCAGCTCATCTATCTCACAAACGTATATATAATCCCACTCTTCCCCAACTAGAGGAAGTAAGAGGAAGGGGCCCACTTGCCACTTAATTCCCGAAATAAAAGAAACAAGCCCTTACTCTTCTACGCTCTGTTCTCGAGTTTATTTTTTACGCTCTGTTCTAAAGTCTAATTTTTAAATAATGGAAGGGGAGGGGATGGGAAAGGAATGACAATGGGAAGAATAAAAGGGTTTTTATTTGTGTTCTTGAGTTTTAATTTTTAAGTGACAAGGAAAGGATGGGAAGCTACACAAATTACTAATATATCCTCAAAACACTAATATTTCAACAAATCAATTACGCTCTTTGGCTTGCTACTTGTACAACAGCATGTATGACTAAACTGGAACACATTGGCCTGCCACATGTTTGCATAATCATTGATTAAGACAAGAAATTTGTATACTTTTTACAAACCACGTAGATAAGTCATTTCCTAGTCAATTATTAAGCAGGTGAGGGACAAACCAGGTACTTGTAACTACAAGATATGAGTGTTTCAACAACATTAATTATAACCACCAAACTACTGATGTCAACATGACATTCATGTTTCTCCCACCGTCTTATATCGAAATAACTAAACAAGACGACTTGAGATCGTAAGCCATAAATAAGATTCAAGCGCAAAAAAATAACTCACAGGAGGCTTACCTGTTCAAAGGAAACTCATATGTGATTTTGCACTTTACTCGTGGCCAAACCAAAGACTACAGCGGTCCCATGGAAATTGTACCTAAGAACTTTACTCGTGGACAAATTATATTAAAAGAGCATTTTATTTGATTAATGGGTGGAATTTTGAAAAGTAAACAAACATGTAATGCAATTGATTTGATGAGTGTGTTATATACGAGTAACTAAGTCAAAGTTATGGATCATGAATGATAATGAGGACATAATAGTAAATTAGCAAAAGCCCATGTTGTTAATTACACACTTCCCCTCCTGATCATCCCAAATATGGGAGGATTACATTTACACACAAAAACTCATCCCTTCCCTCCCTCTCACCTTCCCGTCCCCTACCTTTCCATCTTAAAAAAACTCAAGAACATCTCTTTTTTTGATTTCCCTTCCCATCCCCTTCTATTACTTTAAAAAAAAAACTCGAGAACAGAGCGTTAAAGTAATGGAAGGAGATGAGAAGGGAAATAAAAAAAGGGACGTTATTGAGTTTTTTTAAGATGGAAAGGTAGGGGACGGGAAGGTGGGAGGGAGGGAAGAGATGGGCTTTTGTGTGTAAATGTAATCCGCCCATAATTGGGGTGATCAGAAAGGAACGGGTTTTCTGAGAACATGGACTTTTGTTAAATGCCTATTATACCCTCATTTCTTGTTTTCCTTCCATATCTTATTAATCTTCATGTTTATGTCACAAAAAAATTAAAACGTGCAAATCTTAAATTAACAAAATATATAAAATGGTTTCCTAATCAGCATTGATCTTAAGACCCTTCAGCCAAGTTTGTTTATTTATAAACGAATAAACATGAATATAGATTTCATTGACATTGAATATTATTTAGACGATATTATCGAATCATCTATAGATGAGGGTTTTAGAGGTTCATGTGAGGTTGCAATATAATATGTTGTGGTTCAACATAAAGAATCAAGTATCTGTTGTACATAATTAGAACCAGTATGGTTAATTATGATAATTATACATGGTTTAAACTTTAAAATAAGGTGTAGGTTCGTTTACATTGATTTGTTACCTATAACAAATAGCGTCTATATTTACATCGAGTCTAATAGACCAGAAAGATATGTACAAATTGTTGTGAAAAAAATGGTCTGCATTTCATGGGAAGAGTAACCACTTTGTTGACTTATGGCTCGATAGTATTTCATGAGAAGAGTAATTTATGTTTTGAGGGTATAGTTGTAATTTGGGTAGTTTCCTTTTCTTTCCTTGCAACTTATAATAAAATCTCAAGAACACAAAGAAAAATAACCACTTTCTTCACAGTGTCATTCCCTACTTTCCCCTTCCATTCTTTAAAAATTTGACTTGAGAACAGAGCGCTAGTGAATTATAGTATTATTAAAAGAGATTTGCTAACTGATGTTCAGTGGGCACCTTATAAAATGTAAAAGAATGCATTTAACATGCTAAAATTTTAAATTACTATATTTAAATGTGATTTTCCACTTAATACACTTAGGGTCCATTTGTTTGTAGATGGGTTTAAGATTAGGATTTGGATTTAGATTTAAATTTGGTTTAGGATTTAGATTTGGATTGGATGTATGAGGGAGAATATAATATTTAAAGATAAATATTATATATTAAATTATAAGTTTATATTATTTATATTAATTTAAAATGAAGAAAGATAAAGTTTTGTATTTTATAATATAAATAAGGGTAAATTGCAAAAATGATCACTAAAGTATCACGAAATTGAAAAAATAGGACCGAGTCATAAAGGCGTGCAAAATTGCCATTAACATTTTGTAAAAGTGCAAAATAGCCACCGAGAGCGTTTTTCCGTTAGTTTCCTCGTTAAGTGCCATGTCACTGAGGGTATTATAGTCATTTCGTTGCTTTAAGGATTAAATGTTCACATGTCATATCACTATTGTTTCAGGGACTAAATTTGCAAAGTAATTTTTATCTTTTATTTCACACTCACCACAACTACCACACAACCAACACCACTACCCTTCAACTTCATCTTCTCCTATGCCAAACCCATAATCCGGTGACTAAACCCAGATTCAGGTCATTTTTTTTTTCATTAACCACACAAACCTTAGATCTGATAAGTCACATCTTTTTTATTGGTGGAATAATCAATTGTTCAGGTTAAGGTAACAATTGGAGATGACTAAATAAACATGTCAAAAATATTTAGATATAAACAATGATTAATATTGAAACTGTTAATACCAAGTAAAAAAACACTTGTGAGCTAACAACAGATTTGCTAATATATCTGGTATTCCGGTAATGATTTTTAAGAGGCCAAAAAGTAAGCTTGAATCCAAATAGCATAGTGGCAAGACACTATCTATTGTTATATCATGTTGGACGGAAACAAGACGATCAAATGGTAGAAGAGGCATCGCTTCATGGTGGTTCTGATGAGGAAGATGAATCTCATTTCATTCAATTAACCACAAATTCACAACAAAACAACCAACATGATTTATTCCTGCTCTAAGAGAATCATGAATTGACACGAGCAACAAAATAAGGTTAGGTTTGGTACTTGGTAATATGTCAAAATGGGATTTTAGAGGTGGCAGGTATGGTTTAACCAAATCATAATTTGTCGAATTCCTTAAAAAGATAAATTTAGTGTCAGATATGGAATATGATTTCAGTACAACCTCAGAGACATATCAACCCGTTTAGACATATCAACCCATTTCTTTTTAAGCTATTAATGGTTTGAATTTACTCATTGTCTAACACAAAGTCGACCCATGAACAGAGAGATGAGTTGATATATCCACATGTCAGTAATGGAACCTACGCACAATCATTGAATGAAGCAAGTACAACAAAGATTCAAACTTTAACCAAGAAACTGACTTACCCATTTGCTCAAATGTGAATTCTTGCAACATACGTTCATTATTTATTCCCTGGTCGCATGAACATGGGAATAAAGTTCAACCACCTAAGAATTTAATAGCAATCAGCAGTCAGGTTTCATGGATCCAGTCTCATCGCTTAGATACTTCCTGTTTTTAACAAAGAGAAGATAACAGACGGACAATTATGCCTCCATCGATAACTACTATCACTAGAATCATACCTACTCGCTACAATATTTACTCGTGCTTCAAAAATAATAATTATTTCACCCAGTAAAAAGTAACATTCATAGTTGTCATGTATGCCATACCTGCTACTCTTAACTTGATGTAAAGATAAAGCATTACTGATTAGGGAAAACAATCAAATGAACTAACACGTGTTAAAGTCAAGACACTACAAGCAAAGGAAATAAAGTTATAATGCAAATACAACTAACAAGGTAAATACTGATAATAAAGAGGGATAATTACCAAAATAGATCAGTTGTCCAAAGCACATTCCTTGAATAGATGTTTTTAAATCACTTTCCTCCGGCGGATCATGGCAACTTGGCGACTGAGCAACCTTCATATATGTGCGACACGTGTCGAATATTTTATTAATATAGTACAGAATCTAGAATCTTTTTGGAATATATAGTACAGAATCTAGAATCTTTTTAGAATATTCTAGAATCTTTTTGGACACGTGTCGCGTTTATATTGAGTTGCTCATTTTTTTAGTTGCCCTGATCTAATTTTGAAAAGTGAAATTTGAAAGTCTACAAAGTGACTAGTCAAAAAGTCAACGATCTATTTTGGTAATTATCCCTAATAAAGATACTAGCAAAATAATTACTGAAACAGATTACCAAAGATTCAAGCAATCCAACCATTTTATAGTTTGTTGGCATCACTGAAACGTGGAGCCTTTTAAGAATCAGATCTCCAGGCGGCATTAGGGTAACCAGGCCGCCCGTTATAAGGACCGCCCATATAGCCACCACCACCACCTTGTATTTGTATTGTAACCGTCTAGTACCATAACCGCTATACCCATAACCTTAGGTTCCCATAACTAGACCTGGAAAAAAAAATAAAAAAAATAAAAAAAAAATAAAAATAAATCTGGGTTTAGTCACCGGATTATGGGTTTGGCATCGGAGAAGACGAAGTTGAAGGGTGGTGGTGTTGGTTGTGTGGTGGCAGAGAGTGGTGGTGGGTGTGAAATAAAAGATAAAAATTACTTTGCAAATTTAGTCCCTGAAGCAATAGTGATATGATAAGTGGACATTTTAATCTTTAAAGCAACAAAATGACTATAATACCCTCATTTTAATACTCGAGAACATATTCTTATGTAATACTCGAGAACATATCGTCTTAGGTTTCATTTTCATTTTATTTTATTTTCTTTCTTAAGCCACCGTTAATTATTACTAGTATATAAACTTTCTACAATTAAACGATTCCTAACAACACAAGTTACAACACTACCAACAAACCTTCTTCCCTCCGTTTAACGAAAGACGAAATGGCCAGCACCGCATTCCGTGACCGGACATCTGAATTCCGATCTCTATCAAACACATTAAAAAAACAACACAATCGAACTACATCATCAGCTGGTGGTGGTGGTGGTGATGGATCACTTATTCAATATGATCCATCATCATCATCTAGTGTATCAACATCTTCTAAATCACATGAATCTAATTCTTCGTTTAGATCTGAATTTAATAAGAATGCTTCTCGTATTGGATTAGGTGTTCATGAAACCGACAAGAAGATCTCTAAGCTCGCTTATTGTAAGTGATTTCTGAATTGCTTTAATTAATACTTAGGTTGTGTTTATTTTTTCAAAAAGTACTTTTTCCCCTTATGTGTGCGGGGGCGCATACATCTGTACTACATTATAATGCATTTGGACTATTTTATAATTAGTAAGGCTTAAAATTCAGAATTTTTTCTTGCTTATTATTGAAAGATTTCAAAATTAATTTGTTAGGTAGGAAGCGGTTGGTTGTTCAAACTAAAATTATTTGACTTAACCATCTCTAATATCTCTACTTATAAAGCATGAAGACAACTAAACGTGTAACTGAAAAATGCAAAATATAATCACACGGTACCCTCCGCCGCATTGCGCGGGTACCGTTCTAGTTTCTATAAAAGTGTGTTTGTCTTTTTCTCTTATGTTTGCACTTTGCAGGCGCGCACAAGTTAGTGTTTGTTTAGTTTTAGACATAAGAGTCAAAAATGACTTTAATACTTCTTGTTTCTTAAATACTTCTTATCAGACATGATTTTGCAGATCGGACATAAAACATCTGAAAAAATAATCACAACCTAAATTAGATGATGATATGTACTACTGATTGATGTATGCTGCTTAATCAGTGTTCCATGATGTTTCAAATTGGTTGTTAGAAGTTTCTGTTTGGATGGGTAAAGCAGTGATAATCGGTTGTTAGAGGTTTTGGTTTGGATGTTTCGAGTCGAAGTTGGTTAAAAGTGATAAGGCTATGTAATTTTGGATTACAAAATGGCGTCGTGTGAAATGTTTGCTCTATGGTTTAATCTGTTAGGAACAATAGACGTTGATGTAAGGTAATCAGATTTTGCCTGTGGCGAATGTAGGTACATGGTCCTAGTATCTGGGACTGAACTAGGGGTTCACGGGACACCAATTGAATTTTGCTTACCCGGTCCAGAAATATTGTGTTTCTAGTCTTTGAATAATCAGCAGATAAGTAGGTGAAAAGTAAACTAATTTTTTAAATGAAGCCCAATGTCAGTTAGAGACTAATAAAACATTAAGCGCTTCTTCTCTACGGAAAATCATGTGGGCCCTAATTAGGAGGTAACATCTTAATATCGTTGTCGTTTTAATGGAATCATGATTTTTTAGTTCAGTTTAGCTAAAAGAAGATGGTGCACCTGGTCACTTTTATTCATGGTTCCGAAACTGGCTAGTATCCATATGCTTTGGAAGAAGCTTGTACAGTTTGGGAAGGGGTTTTGATTGATAAAAACAAGGATCTACTTTAACCGATATTCCCTTGTGCATTGTATCATTAGTCTTGAGATTGTAGTTAAAAGGGTATGAACTTATGTATCTCTCCCTAGATGTGAACTTTGCTGCGACTAAAACGGTTCCTTGCTTTTGGTGCTAGTGATTAATTCTCGCTGTAGAATTTAGAGGATTGTACATGTTCAAAGATAGGTAGTTACACTGGAAGATTGGTATTCGGTTCAAATGTTTGTATTATAAGATATCTCACTTTAGGGCTTCGGGCTTCCATATGTGTTGCGAACTGACTGGTGATGGATGTTTAGGGGCATTTACTTCATATAGCGCCGTGAAGGAGTCGTTTCGATAGTATTTTTTATGGGTAAGACTAGTGTTTTAGCTTGACTATTTTCACCTACTGTGCAAGGATAAAAAACAACATTGAAAGATTAGTTACGGTTTTGTTACAATATACCTCACTTTATAGCGTTATATTTGTGTTTGCTAATTGGTTCATCATGGAGGAGCTGGGGAACTTCTTTAATACAGAGTTGGAAAGGAGTCGGTCGAATTGTATGTTTTTTATAGGGAAAACTTGTGTTTTAGCTACTTCAGTAACAGTCTTTTCACCTATTGTTAGACGGTGATACAGTCCTCCAATTGTGACCATTCAATATGTTTGCATCGTAGGTGTTAGGACAGGAAGCACTATCTGCAGATGTTTGTTCTAAATTTTGCGAAGTTATGCTGAGGATTTTCTATTAAACCAGTGTTTTTTTTTCTAGGTTAAAATGTGTTATATCAATTACTCTAAGGCACGCACACTTAACTTGTGTATTGGGTGAATGCAGTGGCTAAAAAGTCAACCATTTTTGATGATCCACTGAAGGAGATTCAAGAACTGACAGTCTTGATTAAGAATGATATAACATCCTTGAATGTAGCCGTTTCTGATTTGCAAACTCTTCAAAACATGGAAATTGCCGCTGGCGATTATTCAGAAGATAGAGTTGTCCATGGTACTGCTGTTTGTGATGATTTGAAGAACAAGCTCATGGGAACAACAAAAAAGTTTCAGGATGTATTAACTGCAAGGACTGAGGTTTGTCTTCATGATATACAGAGTACTTTGTAGTTTGTTTATTGTCCCCTTTTTAGTTACAATTGCACCAACTGGGTTTTAGTCTCCTTGCCCTTTTGAAGTTTCATCCTTGTTGTTATGGCAGAATGTCAAGGCTAATGAAAATAGGAGACAAATCTTCTCTACAAATACAAGGGAGAATCCGTTACGGCAGCAAACAAAGACCGTGTTGGAGCCACCTCCATGGTCGAGTCCATCTAAATCAGTTGGAAATGCACAATCATCTGAGTGAGTCTTTATCTAATTCTACTTTTATCTGTCTGGTTATTAATGGCATATTATGAACTACAGGAAATAGGAGAAACTATGTTAAAAATCTCTTTGTTTGATATACTTACATATGATTAACGGAGGCTTGATGTGTACACAAATATATGGATCATTCTGTAGCAGTAAAGTACTCGTAGCACTTATGCTGATGTTTCAGAAGTTTAAGTTTCATTTTACAGAGCCGACCAGTCATATCTATGTTTCTAAGTAATTTGTATGGACTAATGCTCGCAGTTGGGTAGGACTTGGTATATGTTTAAGGTGTTGAAGTGTCATTTCTGAGGGCAGAACGAAGTATCTGCGCTGAAGTAGTTTGCATGGACATAGTGCTCTAACAACTTCTGTGATGATACTTTATAAAGATTTATTATAACATAAAACTACCACTTAACACCAGCAGTATACTTGACTTGATCATGTGTCTGTTTGCAGGATTGGTCACTGAGCTCATTGTTGTTCTTGGCTTTATGATCTTAATGTCTCTGTTGACACATTATCTCTAAGAAATAGTTAGAAATATTAACATATTTGCAAAGTAAATTCACCCTTCTAAGGATCATACTACACACTAGATAATATATACAAATTACTACCTGTGATGTATCTTTATCCAGCATATGAATGTCATTGATGCTAGGTGTTTACATTGTCCACGATGTACCTTGTATCTCGTATGTCATGCTTACAAAATTATGATGTCCGTTTTATTAACTCTGATAATGCTTTGTTTTTTTTTCTCAGATCTGTGGGAACGGGAGTTCAAGCTGGCAACCAACTAAGGTATTTTTTTTGTCATTCTTTTGTCTATAGCTTAAATTTGCTCTGCATAAACATAACTTTTTTCCTTCCTTTTTTACTTTGTTTGACTTTGTAGTTACCTATTTTTACTTTCCATTAGAAGCACTTGAATCCCAGTAATATCAAGATCTTTTATGTAGGCTAGATGTCTAATCCCTGCATTTAGATGACTAATTAGGCCTTCTGTAAGAAACCAAATCTATTGGAAACATGCAACACTATTTCGCTGCTTGTAGATAAACATGTACTAATTTTGTGCAGACGACGAGTAGCTGCTGATGGTACTCCTTCCCAGCATATGGAAGGGTCCATGTTGCAACAGCAGGTGGTTCCGCAACAAGAAAGCTATACTCAAAATCGTGCAGTTGCTCTACAAAGTGTCGAGTCTACAATTACAGAACTTAGTGGGATCTTTACAAATTTAGCTACAATGGTTGCCCACCAGGGAGAGTTATCTATCAGGTTAGTTGAATTTCTTTGTTTACCCATTTTATCAGAATAAAAAGATTGATGGTACTGATTTGGCTTTACAAATGGTATTTTAGTTAAGTTGAAACAGTTTAAAAACATTTCTTGAATTATATATAAAGTCAAGATTGCAATTTCTTTAGGGACAAAATGGGGTAGTCTTTGAATTTTGTAAAGAATTAGTTTGGCAAATGGCTTATTCTTGTAATTATTCATAGTTTTGCATGTTGGAAATAATATAGGCTATTAATTTTGCATGTTGGAAATAATATATGCTATCAGGATTGATGACAATATGGAAGAAACATTATCGCATGTTGAAGGTGCTCGTGGAGCTCTTTTGAAGAATTTAAACCGGATATCATCAAATAGGTCGCTGATGATCAAGATATTTGCTATATTGATAATTTTTCTCATCATATTTCTATTCTTTTTGGCTTAATATGTTTCTCATTAAATCCATAGTTACATCGTATATTGCAAATAGTTCTCGACTGGCTTCCTGTTCTTGAGATTGTGGCAAGGGGAAGCCTATCATATGTATAATTTTAGGCTAGGCCTTGTTGCTAGCCAGCCATATAAAAAGAGAGAAATTTGTGACATAACATTTTTTTGTGAATTATATTGCAACATATTTTTTGAGGATTCACCTTGTTTAGTGAATACTGAATATGTTTGGGCATGAATAAAACATGCAATTTTGATTGTGCTTCTGGCCCTATATACTGGAATTCGTTTACTGGTAAAAAGTTAAAACCAAGCCAGATGCAACTATTAACATTTTTACGACATATTACAACTAGCCAACTATATAATCTGCCAGAACCTGTATTTGTAGTTTGTCTACTTCTTTTGTGTGACCATTATTTTGCTTATATTTTGGAACCCCAGCACTCCAGCAGCTATTCTCATATTTTCTTTGAATATGTCATCTGTGAATATAATGATGCACTTTGATGGTGTTTCTTTTCCACTTAATGAGTGGGCCGGGCTCAAATCGTTGTTTCATCTTAATGGAGAGGTTCACAAAAACCTCTCTCTCAAGTCTCAATTAAGCGGCTAATCGCCTAATCTAGTCCGAACCTTAATTTAAGCATAGACATTAAAGCAACCCAAGGGCTTTTGAGCCCGTAGGATAAGGTATGTTTTCGACATGTGAAAGAAAAAAGGTCCACAGCATGGGTGTCATACCCAAAACCAACAAATTATGGCGGGTAAATAATAATAAAGAAAACAAATATTCTGATAGGTACTTTTTTTTTTGAGGATAAGATTTTGAAATATCTCAGGATTTCCTTTCCCTCTCCACCTTTAACACTTCATACACCCAAAACCCTTTAAAATCATTTTAGTTACTTCTAAAACATTAACCAATCCAATATTTTTCGATGTCGAATGCTTTCAAATGAGTATCACATCAACTATGACCACTCAGGCGTGTTTTCGCCCCAGTTTCCTTCCATTATCACACTGTAGCTCATGTTCCAGCCTCCGGTTTCATAGCTCCATCTCGTCCTATATTAATCATGGCCGCAGACGAATTACTCCACCTAGGTGAGGTCCGGTCTGTATATGTTTGTGTTAGTGTATTATTTGTGAGTTTATGGTTGTTTTTGGAGTATAATGTTCTAATTTATGTATAGGTTAGTTGTTAGCGGTAGCCGAGTGGTGAAATGCAGCGTGAGTGAATCGGAGATTGGACCAGGCGACGATGGTGATGATAAAGTGATGCATCTGTTATTGCCTTTTTCAAGCTTTTTATTTCTGAGTTTTTGAATATGCTGAACTCTTGCTTTTATTTATGTGGTTATAACTTATAAGGCTATTAGAATGAGGTTTCTGGTCTTGTTATTGAGGGTTTGTAGTGTTTTGGTTAATAATGTAGCCAATTAAAGATTTAGAAAACTTCTATAATACTAAGGGTTTGTAGTGTTTTGGTTAATAATGTAGCCAATTAAAGATTTAGAAAACTTCTATAATAGTATTGGAATGCGCTTGGCCGAGCAACAAAATGACATGATTTTCTTACATGCCTTTTAGGAAAAAGAGGTGCACGAGACAGTAGAAGCTGCAGAATCAACAAATTCAAGTGGTTCAGTTATTGCGGATGATGATAAAGAAAAAGTAACCACTTTGATTAATATAATCATCTTTATGTAACTAGATTCTTGATTTTAGAAGTAACTAAAGGATTTTTTTTTTTTTTTTTTTTTTTTTTGGTTAGGAAACGAGCCAGCTTAGTCAGTTGGAATCACTCAACAGATTCCTGGATAGTACCAAGGCTCAAGTACCCGATGAGGTGTCTACCAATCTAAGCTTTTTGAATATTGTGATTATTTCGGACACTCATAATAAATTATGGTCTTGTTAGGATAAAGGCAAAGTTAGTCAGTTGGAGATGCTTAACAACTTACTAAATAAAGATGCTGACATACCAAATAAAGATGTTGAAGCTAAAGCAGAAGTCACTACGGTATATTTCTTATACCATTAGTTAAGCCCGAATTTACATATTATAATCATTTATAATGTGTGCTATTAAGATTTTTTTGTCAAAATAGGAGGGTGATAATGTAGGTATTACAAGTGGATCGCCGCTGCCAGGTGTGAAGGTGAATATTTCATTTTAGTCGTTTTCATTTTACGCATATCATACAGTTTGCTTATATCTTCGAATCATTTTAAACAGCCACAGCAACTTGATGAATTAATCATGATCCCAAAGGAAACAATCGACATACTAAAAGGCCAAGTGTTTGGGTTCGACACTTTTTTTGTTACTAGCCAGGAACCATACGAGGTGATCGATTACACGGCTATTTTTACAGCACATTTATATATGTCATACAAGAAAACTTTATTTATATGGTCTTAATGATACAGGGTGGAGTACTATTCAAAGGAAACTTGCGTGGATCGGCTGCTGTGAGTTATGAAAAGATAGACAAAAGATTGCATGTTAGTTTAACTTTACCCACAAATCATCCTTCTTTTTGCCATGAAAAAAGGTTAATTTGGTAATTTCTTTTCTTTGTGAAGGAGACGTTCGGGGATCAATATAAGCTTTTCCTTCTGATAAATCCCGAAGATGATAATCCCGTGGCAGTTGTGGTTCCCAGAAAAACCTTACAACCAGAAACAACTGGTACTAATAACTACTGTAATCGTTTTTGGTTTTTTAAAGTTAAAATTCTCATTTTTTCCGTACAGCTGTCCCCGAATGGTTTGCTGCTGGAGCTTTTGGACTAGTTTCTATATTCACATTATTACTACGTAACGTGCCAGCATTGCAATCCAACTTATTGTATGTAAATCCTTTGAGCTTAACTTTATCGCTTTGTTGGACTAGGTAAAATGAACAATAACGTTGATAATGTAATGTCCCAGATCTGTTTTTGACAATCCCGAATTATTAAAGGATGGTTTTTCTGGAGCGCTTGTAACTGCCCTTATTTTGGGTGTACATGAAATCAGCCACATTTTAGTTGCTAAAAGTGCAGGAGTTAAGCTCGGGGTTCCATATTTTGTACCGAGTTGGCAGGTGAGGTTAAATTTATTTGCTATCTACTTAGCTGTGTGTATCAGCTGCTTAATAAATGATATGATTTGGTGGCAGATAGGCTCTTTTGGTGCAATAACACGTTTTCTAAACATTGTACCAAACCGTGAGAGTCTTCTTAAGATTGCAGCAGCAGGGCCTTTAGCGGGATATTCATTAGGCCTTTTTCTTTTACTCTTGGGATTTTACTTGCCACCAAGCGATGGTATAGGGATCATTGTTGATGCTTCCGTGTTTCATGAATCATTTCTTGCTGGTGGGATAGGTATGCTTTTATAGTATTTACTTCATTGGTCACTAAATCATTATAAGAGTGCTCTCAAGTATTAAATAGCTTGTTTCATTGTGTTGTATAGCAAAGCTGCTTCTTGGTGATGTTCTAAAAGAAGGAGCAACGTTATCAGTCAACCCGTTGGTGATCTGGGCGTGGGCGGGACTACTTATTAATGCCATCAACAGCATCCCTGCAGGAGAGTTGGATGGTGGAAGAATTTCTTTTGCATTATGGGGGCGAAAGGTTTGTTTTTTTGTTTTGTTTTTGTTTTTGTTTTTGTTTTTGTTTTTGTTTGTTTGTTTGTTTTTTTTTTTTTTTTTTTTTTTTTTTTTTTTTAGTTTTTGTTTGTTTGTTTGTTTGTTTTTTTTAGTTTTTTTTGTTTCATTCATTAGTTGCTTCTTGATCTCTACATACTTTTCAATTGCAATGCGGGCGCGTTGGGTGATGGGTCAAAATACGTTTGGGTTGAAATGGTTCGGATGGGGTTGGTTCTATAGAATTAGAAAATGTGTTGATTGTGCTAGTTATGACTACAAAGATAATCTAAATGTTTGATATAGGCATTCAGGACTTAATAGCTTGTATGCAAAGAAATTAACTTCTTAGCTACTTTCTTTTGAAAACTCTCGGTTGTCTTTTGCAGGCTGCATCTCGTTTTTCAGCTGCTTCTATTGCGCTACTGGGGCTATCTTCCTTACTAGACGACGTGGCATTTTATTGGGTAGTCCTAATATTCTTCTTACAACGAGGCCCAATTGCTCCACTGGCAGAAGAAATTAGTGATCCTGATAACAAGTATGTTGCATTGGGAGTTATAGTTTTGGTAATGAGTTTACTAGTTTGTTTGCCATACCCCTTCGCTTTCAGTGAAGTAATTACAAGTCTTTAGAGCTGCATATACAATTATACATCAAGTCTTTAGTGTAGTGGAATAATGAAAGATGTATGTGCACACTTGCACAATCTGTTGTTGTTTATGGAGCTGTTGAGGTGAATGAATATTTTCATATTTTTTGAAATATGCAGCACTATGAAGGTTTTGTTATTTTTTTCTTCATATTTTGGTTTTTCTTATGATGAATTGAATTGTTAGTATCTGATTTTTGTTGCATTTACAACGTGAGTTGTTAATTCATGCTGAACGGGAGGCTTAAACGTATGTCTACTTTTGTGACTAAATTTGTATGGCACCAGTTTATTTAACTTGTGAAAAAGTGGGTCTTTCGGTAGGAACCAATAGAATACTGCTACACATGTTTAGACATAAAGACCTCTAGGTTCGCTCAATCATTTTATTTATTAGTTACAATCCAATTCGCATATACATATCGCGGACCTTATGGTTTATGTTTCGCATTACGAGAAAACAAAAGATAAAATAGTAACAGCAAACAAGAACGGAATTGTGGCAATGTAAGATTTACGTTTTGGTTGAGTCATTGAGAAAAAAAGAATAAATTGTTAGATTGTAGATCAAGTTTAAATGCAAGTACAGTGCACTGATTCTCGATCGCTTATTATAGGAGTAACTAATATGAAAGGAATATTAAGAATATGAACCGATGTTTTTAAGGTCGGGATCATATCTAAGATCGTTTTCGTTTTTACAAAATTGTGATTGTAAGATCAGATTGGGATATTAAGATCCCTACTATAGTGTTATTTTCTTAATAGCCATTTTAAAATTATGCAATATATATATCATTAAATATCATATGTCATGAAAATGAAAATGTATGTTATAATTATGATTATGAAGTATTTAATACAATTAGCCTATTGTTTTTCATATTCTACAAAACATAATACATAAATTTGTTGTTTTCCATCTTGTGGTTTGAAAAAAGTAAGATCGGATAGATCGAAATCTTAAAATTCTATGGTAAAGATCGGGATCCTATTAACATCCTATCTCGCAAAGAACCTGAGGATCAGGATTGTTATTGCTTTATAATATCGTAAAATCTTAAAATCGTGATTTCAAGAGATGCGGTGAACCATCAATTTTATAACATGAAAGTTGATGCTTATTTAAAGACACATAGTACATGAACAATAAATATGTGAGGGCTTTCCTGTCGTGCATGTGCCATCTACAAATGCATAGCTTATATGAAAACACATCTTCGGGACAGGCATCACTTGTTAATATGTTTCTATAATACTATTGCATTACTTATATGGAAAACGATTTATCGACCTAACATGTGAACTTTTTCCGGATATTCGTATATAAACTTTAAATAATAATTACATGAGTCGTTGTTATAAGTATAATCGCGTCTATTTGATATCATGTTGTACAAAATGTGCGAGTTTAGTAGCAAGAGCGATGTCGTTGTTATAAGTTAAAATATATCCGTATATAAATTTTTATTTAGCTGATATAGAGGTTGATGTTGTTGTTTAACTTTTAACAACTGGTATCATGTTGTATGAAATGTGCGAGTTTAGTAGCACATAATAAGCTGATAATGTTAAAAGAATATTTTAGTAGATAAAAGTTTAAAACTAATATTTATTTTAAAAATATTTAACGTATATTAAAACTAATTCGTATATTTATAAAATTTTGTAAGTTTAATGGATGGAAGTTTCAAGCTAATACTAATACTCATGTAATTGTAAACAAAGTTCATTTTATAAAGTATATGGGGATAAAGTGTAAATGGTTATTTGTTTATTATCTTAAGTTATAAAAAAAAAAACATGAAAATTTATAATTTTACATTTAACTCGTATAATATATTTAAAATTCAACTATTAATGTTTTATTAATTACTTCATTTTTTTTTAAGTTTTTATTTTCATAAATTTGACACAAATATTTTTATGTATTTTTTTCCTCAATTAAATTCTCCGCCAAATTTATTAAAGTTTCACCAAAATCAATTCAATTTTGACTTTTTATTAGCCATTCATATTGCTCGATTTTGTCTATGTGTCAAAATTAATCTTTTTATTGGTCCAATTTTTTTTCACTAAAATTAATTTTGCAAAATCACTCCGAAATAATGTAATTCCTTTATTATATAAAAGATATTTTTTTATACTTATTAATGTAACAAAAATTCACACATTATTAAGTGTTAATAGACTAACTTTATACTTATCCGCAATGTGTGGTATGATATCGAGGTTTATAACTTTATACATTGTCAATTTGTTAGGTTTATACTTATGAATAGTTGCGTACAAAGAAGCGCATACACTCATTTGTCAGAACATGATCCCTACTTTCCATTTTAGGAATTGATTACCCTAAACTAGCTAGATAAAATAAGCTTGGCAGAATAGGCTAAACTCAAATTTGATTAGATACTTCCCGCGGTCTAAAATTTGCCAAAAAGGGTAGATTTGAGCTCGATTCAAGAAATTCAATAGCCCAAAAGTTTCTAGAGAAGTATCTATAATAACGCAAACTTGACCGGTAGGCTATACATGTCAAGAATATCCATGAGAACAGTGCTTTAATTTATATACCAGTATTCAAGCTTGATTGGTGCTTCACATAATTAGGTTGGGCACAGTCGTGACGAGACACGACTTTGCTACATCAGTTTTATCTCTCTGACGACGATCAAATTGCCACATTGATGACCAAGTCAAAAAAAAAAAAAAAAAAAAAAAAATCGATCGAAAATTCGATAGACTTGAAGATTTGGTTGTTGCTTGATCGATCATGACCAAACACCCACAGTGGCCATGACCGACCATGACCATGCATGACCTTGCCCATGACCCTCCCACTGTGGGCATAAACATAATTTATGTATTCAAAAGTCGAACTAGTCATAACTCCATCGAGCTTGAACTCGAAATGTGTTAACAAATCTATATAATACTAACATTTATGAAATGTTATTATAGTGTAAATGAACACTAAAATGCATTTCATAAAAGCAAAATTACCCTTGTACTTTGGTGCAAATATAAAACAACCGTTTACCATGAAGTTTCATATTTTTACAATTTTTAAGTCTTGTAGTATAAAAGAGATAAATCCCTAAACTTACTAGACTTTATATTTGTGCTTTTTTACGTCATTTTTCTTTTTATTATTTATACTTTTAATTGTGAAAAGGTACTAAAACTTATTCGGTAGCTACAAAATGATAGTGTTTTCACTCACTGCAACACACGGGTGAATATTTTTCGTTTAATTATATTTAACTATTACTCCATAACATTTGTGAAATAAAAGAGTATTGCTTATCTACTGTAAATCTTTTGTCTTTTTTCTCAAATTTTAAAAATAGCCTTTTAAGTTTATTGATAATGTGAAATGACTCTTAAGTTCTTTATGTTTTATGCTATAACTCTTTTAATATTAAAAAACACTCAATGATACAGATTCTGAACCTGTAAAACTTTTGATATAAAGTAATAGGGTTTTTCTAACATGTGCCCTTAGGCACATGTTAAGAAGTGGGCCCAGGTGTTTTTTTTACACAGGGATTCACAAAAAGTACACCAAAAATATTTTTTTAATTTAAAAAATAACAAAAATCCATAAAATAGTATACCAAGGCCCACTTCTTAACATGTGCCTAAGGGCATATGTTAGAAAAACCCAATCCATGATTTTCAAAATCGTCTCATTGAGTCTGATAATAATTCAAAATAGCCCTTAAACCTATTAAATTTTTGCTTTAACACCCACGATATTAAGTAACACATCTTTAAATTTACTAATACAAAAAAAACTCTAAACCCATTTAGTTTTATTTTTTAACACATTAATTTAATAATTAACAAAGCAACCCCTTATTAGTAATTCCATTAACCCTTTTTTTTTTTTACTCTTTTCATAATTTCCCTTATTATTCTTAAAATTTTCTATTAAAAAAATATCATTGCTAAAATTGTATTCCGTAGCTACAAAATACAATAAAACTTTTGCAGACGCTGCAACGTGCGGGCAACATTATCTCGTTATAACCAAAACTCAAGATTATGGACCTTAAACTTATCAGTAAAGTCATCAAAGTCACTATGCATAAAAATATATATAAACACATGGAGTCATAGTGATTTAGTAGACATAACCAAAGACATTGTTCAGACTTGTTAACCTCAGGTTATCATTTGAATACATCGAAACCTTCAGACTTCATGAATTGAAAAAAAATGTATATTTGAACTGAAAATAATGATATGCACGTTTTGAGAAGCATGAAAGGTCGAGAACAGATATTACACTAAACATATATTTTAGAATGACTTTTCCATCAAATAATCAAATATATATATATATATATATATATATATATATATATATATATATATATATATATATATATATATGTATTATTTAAAAGTATTCTGTTGACCAATGGATAAAAACTTGAGCTATTTAGAATGACTTTTCTTTTTGAACGATTACTTTCTTTCAAGGGAAATTCATGTTCAATTTGAAATCCGATGGGGGAAAACCTTCAACTTAAGCCGCCCGAAGGCACGACACTTAATTGAAGTAAACCCTGCCTTCTCCAGATTCGAACCCTTGTGGGTTGAAACCTTCATTGAAGGACTTTGAAATCGTACCGACAGTGCAGTGGTCCACAAGGAATGACTTCCCGGTTTGGTCACCCAAACCGGTACTACTCTTCACTAGGCACGCTTAACTGAATAAGACATGCCCAGTGGACCACAAGCCCATTGGTTAAACCTATTTAGAATGACTTGATTATTTTAGTTTTTCTAAACGAATTATAGAGTCGGTAAAAAAAAAAAAAAACTTTGTGTTACTTTATGTTGTTTTCTATTGCAAATTGTGCAAAATCCAAAAATTATTTATAGACACCCGCTCATTGTTATTAAAGTCTTTTGCGATTGCTTAAACCTGTTAAAAAGTAATAACACGTGATCGAATTAAACTAAGAAAATACATTCTATGATATACAAGTTCATAAATCACATAATGATGTGAAAATTTTGTCATTAAAAAAAATTACATAAGGATTTTGTTTCTTGCATACAATAACAAACTAGTGTTATACTAGGGTATTGCCCAGGTTGACTACTTTTTTAGCAACCGGTGAAATTTAGCAAAATATCGGTGGTTCGAGTCATCTTTTTTATAATAGGAAATAAGTCGCGGTGATATAAATAGGAGGTGTTTTGTACATTTTTATTTTCTATTTGGACACACCAATATGTGCAATAAACAATGTACATTTATTATATGTTATTTCATTAATTGTATATTTGTGTGTGCAAATAAAAAATAAAAGTATGCCAATTAATTCTCAATACAAACATACAATTGTAATAAAAAAAATTAAAATAAATCCATAAACGACATACTTAACGAAAATATGTAAATAGCAAATTGAACATAGTGAGGGTTAACTAAGTCATTACAAAGGAAAACGAAAATATCACGGAATAAAAAGAAATGTAGATATTACCACCTAATAAACATATAAAAACACATGAACAAACACATATACACAATAAGGATCTCCACTATCATAGTCTAAGGGCTCATCCAACCGTGCATAACGTGACGCCGTTACTACTGTAAAACTATATATATATTCGCATGTATTTCATAATACATGTAACACTTTGGAGAGGCAAATCCTAAACGAATTTTACAACTTTTGTAAGGCTTTTACAGTCCCCAAAACTTCATGTTTCATTGAAGTTAAGTAATTCATCTTTAATCAATCAATATGTCTATGTTTTGTTTGATTATATGCTTTTCTTTTCTTCACTTTAGCATGCTAGGTGATGTGTGTGTAGAGTGCAAGTTTTAAATTTATAAACACGATCTACCAATAATTCAAACGAAACACATACGAGCAAGTATACTCGTCCATGTGTAGCAAGAGATGATATGGTAAGCCGAGGTCGTTCACAAGGATTTGTTTAGTTTTTGAAACATGAGTTGAATATAACACAAGCTTAGCAATGATTCTAAATAGCAAGCAAATGATGATGATGATGAAAATTCAATAGATTAAAGCTACACTTGCCTAGACTAGTTTGAACAATCCAATTAGCATGATTATGACAATGGTTCTCATGGTTTATGATCAATAAATTATATAGTGATCTAATTTGATTAGTTGGTGTACTAAACCTCTTGTTTCCAACACTTTCAATCCTCGCCAAGATTTTAAGATAACAAAAACAGTATTAAGTTTGATCAAACAAGACTAACACAATTCAATTACTTGATTTGTGATAGTTTCACAAGTAATCGACAACTACACTTTTTAGCTTTCTTAGTTTAACCAAGTTACATATGAAATTTTCAATACATAAGGTAACACCTTCATGGACAAAGGGTGACAACTGATTAGTTAACAATGTCTCTTTCGACCCATTACACCATTAATAATCAATCTAACTTAATAAACTCTTTTGTATATGAAAACTTTAAAAGTACAATTCGATCTTGGTATTAGCTTGACATAGAATTAGAACCATTAGTTATAATTAACCAATTATTATGCTACAAACATCATCTAGGCAAGTGCATAAGACACTTAGCCACTCATGGCAAACAAAGAAATAACCACAGAAAATTTATCACTTGAAAACATAATTAAAGAGTCTTACAAAGGTTGTAATGATGAGTACAAGATTAGGAACAATTGTGAAATGAGTAACAATGATTCTTTGATGATTACCATGATGAATGATGAATGTATGCTTCACTTCTTTCCTACGGGTTACTAAAGTTTGCAAAAAAGTTCACCTAAGTTACTAAAGTTTTTTTGGTTACATATAGGTTACTAAACTAAACGGGTTTGCTAGTTGGGTTACTCAAAGATTAAAAGTGTTACACAAATGTCACCGCGAGGGTGGGCAACCGGCTGATAGCCGGTCTCATTGCCACGTAGGATATATTACCGCTTGGGATTTTTTTTTCGGGTTTATTTAAGCCTAAAGTACCCCACCCACCCCACATAACACTTTCCCATTTTTTTTCTTCTTCTCCCAAATAATTAGGGTTTCAAAAACCCATATCCACCCAAATCTAATTCTCCAAAATCCACTAACAAAATGTCGATTCTTTGTGGCTGTGGTGAACTAGCAAGGTGTCGTACATCTTGGACACAAAACAACCCTGGAAGAAGGTTTCTTGGCTGTTCTAACTTCAGGGATGCATCAAGAAATTGAAACTACTTTAGGTGGGTTGATACGCGGGATTGCACCCTCGCAACAGGTTTTACCTCTCAAGGGATGTTGAGAAGCTTGCAATCCATGCAGTGTACCTGATCGTTGTAGTATAGTATAATGACAAGTACCGGGGGATTGATCGTTCAACTAAGGAATAGTGCTAGGATTAGAAAGCCTACTAAACTAGGTCTAGAGGTGAGGGATGATTCTTTTTGTATTTTTTATATTTTATGAAAGCAAGTAAAATCTCAGGTTTTGAAGGAGTGGGCGGAATTAGTTGCTAGCCAACTAACCCAATTAACTAAAGATGCAATCAAAATAAAATAAAAAGAAATGAAAATAAACTAATGATGTGGTGGAAACAATAATGAGAAAAGATTTGTTTACTTAGGTTTCATTACTCCCTAGATATCTTTTACCGGTTGATTAGCTTGTTACAATTGCATGGATGACGGGTTATATTCCTTAATACTAGTCGTAGGGCCGTGTACAATATTCCCAAACTCTATAAGATCCTACTTGATGAGGCGAAAAATGAACCACTTTTAGGGGGTCATTTAAGCCCGGAATTGAATTTATTTGATCAAATATTGCCCTAAATCGTTCCTTTTGTGATTTTAGGTACTTTGGGAGTGAATTCTGGAAAAGGAAGCAATTCAGACGTTTTTGAAGCATAAAAGTGAAGAAAACGGCAAAGACTTAATTTTCTATGCTGAGAACAGTACCTGACGGCGTCAAGAAGACAATCATGACGGTGTCAAGAGTAAAATCCATGACGACCCAATGAAAACCTGAAGGCGTCACAACAAGGGCGTCAAGACTATTTTTGGTGACGGCCTGCATAAGGAGTATACATGACGGCGTCAGACCCAGATCTAGGTAGTCCGAGAAACTATTTGGCGGCGAGATGACGGCGTCAGACTTTTGTTCTTGACGCCGTCACCTATTAGAATCTATATATAGTTTTCTATTTTTCATTCATTAAAGAGGAACTTGTGTGGAGAATACTAGGGCCGAACTTTGTAAACCCTAGGTCATATTTTACAGTATTTTCAAGGGTTTTCACCCCTTGAATCCTTTCATGTTCAATTAAGATAAGTCTTCTCTTAATTCATTCAATATGTCTATGTGTTGTTTGAATGTATCTTATGCTTGTCTTGATTTCAACATGCTAGGCTAGATCTATCTTGTGTTTGCTTAGATGTAATGAAACCTAGATGTTAATTATGTGTTGATTACTTGTTTATGGTTGTATTGGATGAATGATTTCAATGTTAGGCTTAAGAAAACTGGCAGATCTCCATTGTGTAACATGCTTGAACGTCTTAGGAAACATGAACCGATGTGTACTAGGTTTTATTGGTTGTATTTAATGCATGAGCAAATTCTAGTGATCCAATGTTAGGAGCTTCTTAGCCGGCTCGACATACGAGTGAAGTAGGCGCTCATAGGATTGGGGAAGTAAGTACGCCACCCCATGAATGGTATTAAGGAATACAATCCGTCATCCACGCAACTGTAACAAGTAATTAACATGTAAAAGATATCTAGGGAGTAGTGAAATCTAAGTAAACACAATTCTCCCATATATTGCTCACAACTTTAGTTTAATTTAGTTTATTTTCATTTCTAGTATTTTATTTTGATTGCATCTTAGCATTGGGTTAGTTGACTAGCAACTAATTCTGCCCAACTCCTTCAAACCCGAGATTTTTACTTGCTTTCATAAAAATATAAAAATACAAAAAGAATCATCCCTCATCTCTAGACCTAGTCTTTAAGTTTTCTAATCCTAGCGACACTATTCCTAGCTGAACGATCAATCCCCCGATACTTGTCATTATACTATACTACATCGATCAGGTACACTGCCTGGTGGGGGTTGTAAGCTTCTCGAGATCCCTCGAGAGGTAAAGCCTGGTGCAATCCCTACGCATCACTACTTCACTCCTATGTCGAGCCGACTAAAAGCTCCTAACATGGGATCATTAGAATTCACTTATGTATTAAATATAACCAAAAATCATAGTACACCTCCGATCATATTTCTTAAGACGTTCAAGCAAGTTACCAATGGAAGTCTGTCAGTTTTCTTAAGACTAACATCGAATACAATCATTCACAACAATTATAAGCAAACCATCAACCAATAATTAACATCTATGTTTCACTACACTAAGCAAACACAATTAAAACCTAGCCTAGCATGTTAAAAGAAAGACAAGCATAAGATAGAATCAAACAACACATAGACATATTGAATGATTATTGGAAGACTTATCTTTATTCAAACATGGATGAAAGAAGGGTTTGAAACCCCTAAAATATGATGAAAATTCGACCTAGGGTTTTTGGTAAAGTTCCTCCTAATGTTCCACCCTTTTACAATGAAAAATTTGAAAAATATATATAAAGAATACATCCTGACGGCGTCACATTGTAGGGTCTGACACCGTCAACTCGCCGCCAATATAAAATTCGTATTGCCTAGATCCAGTCTTTATGCCTTCATGTGTAAATATACTCTGGGCCGTCACATGTGTTTTGACCCTGACGGCCTTGGTGACGCCGTCAGGCCAAATAGCCTTGAAGATGCTCTGGGCCGTCACGTGTATTTTCCACATCCACCTCTTTTGCCACTCTTGACGCCGTCATGTGTTAGATCTTGACGTCGTCCGGTACTGTTCCTAGCAAGGATTTTGATACTTTGTCGTTTTCTTCACTTTTATGCTCCAAAAACGTCCAAAATGCTTCCTTTTCCAGATTTCTTCTCAAAAGTACCTAAAATGACAAAAGGAACGATTTAGGGCAATAATTGATCAAATAATCACGAATTTGGGCTTAAATGACCCCTTAAAAGCGGTACACTTTTCGCCTTATCAAATACCCTTACACTTGAGGTTTGCTTGTCCTCAAGCAAATGCGCTTTTATTCTAATCAAAATACAAGTTAAGGGTCATTTAACACTAATATAAAAGTAATTACAACAAATAATCGTTCCACTAAAAACCAAAAACAAGCACGGAGGTCATACACTAGCACCTCACAAATAGTGTTTAGATACTCACATCTCTCGGGTGTAATAAAGTATATATCACAATATGAAAATGGAAAAAATCTATCACTACCTATCATAGCAAATAGATTACCATAGGCTTGGGAAAGGATCAAACCTCCACCACTTGGCGTAAGCACCTAGGATAAACTATCAAAGAGGTATTTTAAAGGGTTATAACGTTAGGTGTAAGGATATGGAAAACACGGTTTGGTTGGATAAAGGCAATATTTACTGGTGGCGAGTTAATCATCTTGGTTAATTACATGTACAATATGGCGTTGCTAAGCCAAGACTTGACTCGACTTATGCTAATAAATCAAAAATAACAAAAACGTAAAACAAACATAGAATGAAACGGGATGGTAGTCCGTATGTTTTTCTCTTTCTTTTTCTATTTTTTTTTCTTTCTTTTTCTTGATTTTTCGTTTTTTTTTTTTTTTTTTTTTTTTTTTGCATACACTTTTACCCTACCATCCAAAATAATACATCATAGAAAATTTGCATTCCCCTTACACTTGAACTTTTACATACTTTACAATAAATGATTCTAATGACTCGAATTAAGATAATCAAAACACTTTGAGTACTTTTTAAGATTAACGCACATATGAGGGTAATAATTTGATGTTCTTCCCCATTACTCCATAACACTAGTACTTTACCCATGAGTCTCAATCGTCTCAAAACAATATGTACAAGATATGACTCGACTTAGCAACCATGTAATCAATTAGATAATTAACTAAGGGTTTAAACATGTAACAATAATGCACTAAAGATGAGTGCATACAATGAAGGCTAAGGCAATTTGGTTGCACATTTGGGTGGGTTGTAAACAAATTCTTCTTTTAAGTAAGATGCTTAAAGTTAGAAATGAAAAGATAGGCTCGGAGGGGTGTACTAGGGGTTTCGTGTACTAAAAATGAGTACAACGCTAAGGTGTGGGAAAATTAATTGACTTCGCTAATCAAGTAATATGACTTAAATGGTCAAGAAATCATGATACGGGTTTAAACACAAGGGTGATCCTAATGCCTCTTATCATGTAGTAAATCCTACTACACGAATGTAGTCTCACTAGCGGTCTTGGGATGCATCACTAACGCAAGTTCTAGAATCTAAATGTTACCGGTACACTCATAAGCACTAATAATGAATGCTTTTCCTATCAAATCTAAAGGCGAACCTCACATATTTGGGTGGAAAATTTTTTAAGTGGTACGGTTTTGTGCTAGTCATACAACTCCTATCCATGAGACGCTCATTAAGGCTAAAGTTTCACTCCTAAATGTTGTAAAAAAATTTAAATTTGGCGCTAAAATTGCCATAGCAAGTATTTCTCTTAGTTTTATTACACACCTACTATCGAAAAAACAAACTCAAGTGTAATTGTATCTTATAAGGTATCATCATTTACCCTCCCCTTACACTTAGGATGAACATTGTCTCCAATATTCAATTAAAGGATGTAAAAGTAAAGCAGGTAAAAGAATGAAAACAAATACTCCCCTGATTCGTTCGGTGTGGATAATGTGTCAACAAGGTTAGATCTTCCTCCAAGAAAATGAACTTTGAAAGCTTCCCTCCATAAATATAAATCATCTTCTTGTCATATATAACCTGTTAAACCTGAGAAAACAATCGAGGCAAACCTCGCGTAAAATCGGCGGCAATCTATATATACTAAAAAAAAAATCCTAGAAAACAAATTAAGATATAATGCTTGTGGAATGAATGTTTGCAGATTTCCTAGAGTTTATAAAACTAAAGAATCAACAAAAACTTCAAGACTCCGGTTTAAACAAAACTCGCAAAATTTTTCAGAATTTTAGTACCTGACGCCGTCAGAATGTTCCTGAAAAAATCTTATGTTAAGTTTCCGGAAAATTTCTGGAAAAACTTATGCCTTATTTCCTGGAAAATCCTGCAAAACATCATTATGACTCGATACAAGCATTTGACTCTAACAAATACTAATATACATGCTCATTTAATATTGTAGTGAATCATGCTCATTTTCGTTCTTATAAACAAATTTTGATTTCCCTTACACTTAGCTTTTGCAAAATACCTTTATATGTAATTAAGACGAAGTTAAAAACAAAATAAAGAATTTTCGCAATTTACTTTGAAACATGATCTACCAATAATAAAAATAAAACATGCATACAGAAACAAATAAAAACACACAAAACATGGGTTGCCTCCCAAGAAGCGTTTTTCTTTATTTACGAGTCTTGTAGCTAGACTCAATGTCATAGGCAATTACGTTTTCCTTTCCCACCTTTCAATCGATTCTCTTAACCTTTGAACTACTTCATTGTCAACTTTATACTTAGGTCCAAGGGCTAAACAATTCTTATAGTAAAGGCTCCTCTTTTCCCAAACAAAATTCATTCCTTTACTCTTATCTTCTTCGTTAACGTCCTCGATTGCACTAATGTTATCCATATCAAGTTGAGGCACATAACGAAACTCATTCATTTTATTAGGCATTCTATAGGTGATCCAATCGGTCCCATTAGAAAATTAGACCGTTCTCTCTATTTGATCGTGTTTTAACTTGGACTCCTCAACAAATAGCTTACCTAGTACCACATGGGATAAGCGACAATCTATAATATTGGCCAAGTCTTCCACAACCATAAAGTTCACGAGGTAAGTAAAGTTCCCAACAAAGACACGTAGACCTTTAACTCTCCCGATAAAGTTACAAACTCCACCGGGGTATTTGGGATCTTTTCTAGGTCCGAGTCTTGTTGTTACTAACTCATTATAGACACTTGAAGACATAATGTTGAGTGGCGATTCAAAATCAATGTAGGCTTGATCAATGCATTTATACCCAATCATACACGGTATGTTCACATTCTTAGGGTCACCTCTTTTAATCTTAGGATCAATCTTGACAAAAGGAGGCCTAGGTTATCAATGAGATTGATATAATAAGCAATTTCCTCCTTAGTGGGATATAAGTTGAAATAATCATCATCTAAACCCTCCTCTTCTACTTCCTTAACATCTTCTACAATTGCCAAGTTATTGGGTTCAAGTTCCTTATCTAATTCCATGGCTATTGCTAAGTCATTAAGCGCATAGTCAAGCTCAATATCAACCAATCTATTGAGTTCTCTAAGTTCCCTAATCTCATTCTCAATCTGCTCATGCAACAAAGCAACCTCGATAGGTGAAGGAGGTGGATTCGCGTTTTCCATAGTTGCCAACGGAATAGTCAATGAGAATTTTACGAACACACACACAAAGAAAAGATAGACTAAAGAAAACCTAAAAATAAAAATAAAAATCTTACTAGAAAGGAATCTAGCAAGTAGACCTAATAAAAAGAAGTTCTAACCTAGACAATAACTATTCCACGGGCTGCGGCGCCAAAAACTAGGTATAGTGACAAGTACCGGGGGATTGATCGTTCAACTCAGGAATAATATCGCTAAGATTAGAAAGCCTACTAAACTAGGTCTAGAGGTGAGGGATGATTCTTTTTGTATTTTTTATATTTTATGAAAGCAAGTAAAATCTCGGGTTTTGAAGGAGTGGGCGGAATTAGTTGCAAGCCAACTAACCCAATTAACTAAAGATGCAATCAAAATAAAATAAAAAGAAATGAAAATAAACTAATGTAATAATGTGGTGGAAACAATAATGAGAAAAGATGTGTTTACTTAGGTTCCATTACTCCCTAGATATCTTTTACCGGTTGATTAGCTTGTTACAATTGCATGGATGACAGGTTATATTCCTTAATACTAGTCGTAGGGATGTGTACAATATTCCCTAACTCTATAAGATCCTACTTCACTCCTATGTCGAGCCGACTAAAAGCTCCTAACATGGGATCATTAGAATTCACTTATGCATTAAATACAACCAAAAATCATAGTACACCTCCGATCATGTTTCTTAAGACGTTCAAGCAAGTACCAATGGAAGTCTGCCAGTTTTCTTAAGCCTAACATCGAATACAATCATCCACAACAATTATAAGCAAACCATCAACCAATAATTAACATCTAGGTTTCACTACATCTAAGCAAACACAATTAAAACCTAGCCTAGCATGTTAAAAGAAAGACAAGCATAAGATAGAATCAAACAACACATAGACATATTGAATGATTATTGGAAGACTTATCTTTATTCAAACATGGATGAAAGAAGGGTTTGAAACCCCTACAATATGATGAAAATTCGACCTAGGGTTTGTGGTAAAGTTCCTCCTAATGTTCCACCCTTTTACAATGAAAAATTGGAAAAATATATATAGAGAATACATCCTGACGGCATCACGTTGTAGGGTCTGACACCGTCAACTCGCCGCCAATATAAAATTCGTATTGCCTAGATCCAGTCTTGACGCCTTCATGTGTAAATATACTTTGGGCCGTCACATGTGTTTTGACCCTGAAGGCCTTGGTGACGCCGTCAGGCCAAATAGCCTTGAAGATGCTCTGGGCTGTCACGTGTATTTTCCACATCCACCTCTTTTGCCACTCTTGACGTCGTCATATGTTAGATCTTGACGTCGTCGGGTACTGTTCCCAGCAAGGATTTTGAGACTTTGCCATTTTCTTCACTTTTATGCTCCAAAAATGTCCAAAATTCTTCCTTTTCCAGATTTCTTCTCAAAAGTACCTAAAATGACAAAAGGAACGATTTAGGGCAGTAATTGATCAAATAATCACGAATTCGGGCTTAAATGACCCCTTAAAAGCGGTACACTTTTTGCCTTATCATGGGTTGATGACCCCTTACCAAATCGTTGGTATCAAGCTACTATGTTTCAGCAACATGCTAATTTGGTCAATGCACAAGCTCAAATTGCTCAAAAATCAAGAACCGCATTCTACAATAGGATTTTGATTGTTGTCATTGGTGTGATGTTTATTGTTAGGTTTATTTAGGTGATGATGTAGTGTTAGATTGTTGGGTTCTAATTTAGGTTATGGTTTCTTTTGGTAAGGTTGTCTGTTAGTAATGTAGTATTGCCAAGGGATGTTATCTTTTGTATCAGTTGTAATCAAATGATATGGCAAGAATTTAAGTTTTTTAACTATGTAATGAAATGAATTAGTTTACATATGATTTGCAAAATTGGACTACATGAGGTAGTATGCATCCTGCAAATGCATAAGTTGCACTAAAATGCATACTGCATACTGCAAATGAGGTAGTTTACATATGTCAAAATTGGACCAAATGATACTAATATGCATTAAAAGTTGACCAAAGTGTTTACATATGGCAAAATTTCAAAACAGCCTCACAAGTGGCTTGCCATACTAAATTAGTGGCAGTTATACTGCATATCAGGTCAAGTTCTAATGCATATCAGTAAGTTACCAAATATCCTAAATTGTTTACATATCAAGTCATATGGCAGATGTACAAAATAGCCTCACAATTGGCTAGCCATATTTGAGTCAAAGTTTTTGTCAGTCTACTCAAATGAAAAAGCATCATCTGGAGTTAACCCTGGTCCAGGTGATGGTGGCTTGTGGAACTTAAGTTGCTTGATCCTCTCTGATTCCCTCCTTATGATCACTGGTGGGGCTTGAACTTCTTCTTACATAATTTGTTGTTCCTGAACTTCCTCCACTGGCTCTTGAACTGGTTGTATTGCTGCACTGCTTGATGCTTGGTTTTTTTATGCCTCTTTCCATTCTCTAGCTTGCTGCAATTTGTATTGTGCAAGTCTTCTCACAAGTGGTTCCTGCATAGGCTCTTGTTCAACAACTGGTTCATTCTCTGGTACTTCAGCATGGATTCTACAATCTTCAGGTGTGATTCCAATGGGCCAAGCTGGAACAGGTAATCCCTGAGTGTTCTGCAAATGCTAAAGAGACCAAGTTAACTTATATAATAATCTGAACTTTATAAAATTCAAACACATTTAAATAAAACAGAAAACAAAAGAGTAACTTACCCCTAACATGGCTTCTCCATCAACTGGATCCCAAGAAACTCCATATCCTATAGGCTTAATTCCACCAGGATACCTGAACGATCTTGAACCATCTCCTTTTCCTCTGCACCTAACAATCTTTCCATTGATGGTCCTAAGCCTAGTGCTACTACTACTCCCAACTTTTTCCTAATGTTAGGACAGATCCTATCAGACCACTTTACATGTTTCTCTTTCATCTTTTGCATTCTTTCCATAATACCAAGTTACCAACTCTGATGTCCTCCAACATATTGATGATAGGTTTTCTTCTAGCTTCAACAATCAGTGAATTGAAGCACTCACTTATCCCATTTTCCACTGCATCACAACACCTATCTGTCTTAAAAAATGCTCTACTCCAACTTTCAGGGTTCCTGTCCATCAGATGTTTATGTGCTTCTTTGCTGTTATGTCTAATACAGGTCATCACTTGTTGAAACTTAGAAGGATATGTTGCCTTGGCTGCTTTCCAAAATAGGTTCCTAAATAGAACACATGTGAACTTTTTTCTGAAGTTAGCATATATGTGCCTTGCACATTGTCTATGCTCAGCTAATGGCATCACATCTTTTGCAGCTTCAATAATTCCGTGTAAAACAAAATCATAAATATAGAAGAAAGGATGTAAAAGACAAATCATGAAATGATATAATTAAAATGAGATTGAGTGTACCTTGTGTTGATCTGATATAATTGTCAAACCTTCACCAGCTTCCATTCCTAAATCCTCAACAAGACGCTGCATAAACCAACTCCAATTCTCCTTGTTTTCTATACTCATCACAGCCCAAGCAATTGGATATATCTGATTATTTCCATCTCTGCCTACAGATGATAACAACTCTCATTTACATATAATTTTTAGAAAACAGCCATATAGACCAATCACTCTCCTACATCCTTCTAACCATCCTTCTTTGAGAGCTTTAAAGCATACTTAGAAAGAATTAAAATAGTTCTTCCCATCAGGCATTGTGGTTACACCAAGCTTACAAGTAAATCCCTCATTTGAACTTAGAATCTCAGCTGCATAAGACCATAACATTCCATAGTGATCTTCTAAGCAGGTCTCATATTGCTTTAAAGCCTTGATTTTTCCCCTTCTAGCTTGACTAACACTAACCTTGCATTTATATTTTTTAAGTACTAAAGCCACAATGTCCCTAACTTTTATACCAGGATTGATCAAAATCTTTTTTGCATAATTTCTAGCAATCCAGTTACTTGTTATCAAAGTACCATACTCATATGTCCTAGAACACACATGTTGATCATTGAGTGTTTTGATTTGAAACGACTTTTTTTTGCATCCAAGATGCCCACAACCTGAATGAACATTTTTTTTCTTTATCATCTCTTGAACATTTAGCTAGGAGTCTCTTAGGGTTGTTAACTTCATAGTATAACTTATAACCATGTGCCAATGCATAGAAAGCAAGTGCTCTTTTTAGTTGGTCAGGATCCTCATATCTTTCACCTAACTGTGGTCTCATGGACTTCCATTTGATATTAGGATCATGGATAGGCTAGTGATCACCTAGCTTATCCTCATCATCTTTAGGGTCAACATGCACAATTTCTTTTTCAACAAAATCATCTTTAGGCAACCCATTGAAAACACTAGTCAAAAAATTTTCATCAAACATCTTAGAGGCTTTTTTCTTAGGTTCAGGGGCTATTTTCTTAGTTCTAGAAGCTAATACTTCTTCCTCACCTTCAGACAAATGGTCAACAGATGCAGTATCACTTTCAGTCTCACTACAATAATCATACACATTATAATACTCATCCTCTAAATCACTTCCACTATCAGACAAAGGGTCATTGTGCTCAGTAGTTGTGGCATTCAGTTCAAACTCAGAATGTGAGGCATATATGTGCAAAACATGGTCATTGTTAACACCACATTGGACATAAGCATCAAAGTCACTATCAGATTTTATAGCTTTCAATCCTAAGTGAAAATCTAATCCAGGCACCAAATAAAACAGAACCAGTAAATTCAGTTTGCAAAAGTTTTATAAAACCAGGTAAATCTAAAGAAACAAGATCAACATTAGGTATTTCAGAAAGTATTTCATAGTCATATGAAAGAGGATCTCTTACAAACACCCCACCCCGATGATACTTTATCAAAAAAGATGAAGCTGTAGATGCCAATTCCATCTGAAACAATATCAAACAAGAAATATTGTTAATTTTGTAAAAACCCTAAATTTACAAAACCCTAATTATTTGTTAACATTAAACAATGACTGGGCAATTAAAAAAAATTAATTAATCACCAACACTAACCTTTTTTGGGGGAGATGCAAACCCTAAGCTGACTTGATTATATTAATTTGGATTTGTTGTTTTTGAGAAATTGTTTAATCGAAAAGGGTGGGTGGGGGAGATGTGTTTGGTCGGGTGAAAATGAAATGGGGTTTAGGGTTAAAACGAATATATATATGTCAAACGATTTAATAAAAAAAATAAAGAAAAAAAAAATCCACATTGGCAAGATACCGGTATCAAAGGGTTAAAACATTTGGAGTGACTTAAGTAACCGGTTACAAAACTTTAGTAACCTATATGTAACCAAAAAAACTTTAGTAACTTAGTTGAACTTTTTTGCAAACTTTAGTGACTTTTTTGTCTAATAACCCTTTTCTTCCTTGAGAGAGATTTCTTTTGATAATTATGAGAATAATGATGTAAGTAGTATATTTCCTCTCTAACCAAGCATACATATTAATAGAATGACTACTCCTTGGCCACCAAGCAAGTTTCTTGGACATAAAGTGTCATAAAAATCTGGACTTGAAGTAAATGAACATGAAGAGTTAGATCATTAAAAGTAGTCATTAAGAGTGCCAGGAGTTTGAGAAACCCACGGTTGAGGGTCTCAACCTGAGGTTCGGAGTTCCAGCCCAAGGTTTGAAATAAGGTTGGAATGGTATTTTTGAATGTTGGGTTGAACTTAAGCCTTAGTTGTATTACCTTGAACCTTTGGTTGAAGAAGTAAGCCATAATTCATGTAAACTTTGTATGTAACTTCTTTTTCATTTCATGAACACTTGATCTTTTCTTTGAGCTCGGGAATCTTTATAACTTGATTCTTTATCTTCGATGATCTTCCCGAGGTCTTTATTATGGGTAGAATCTTCCGTTGTGCATAAGCTCTTGATTTAACGACTTTTCTTCATCTTTTTAGCTATTCCCTTGGACTTGATTGTACCTGAACCTTAATATATCTTTTGTACCTTTCACGCATAAAATGTTCACAAACACAACCAAATACAATGCACAAACATACAAATAACGCGACTAAAACATGTACGAAATGAGCGTTATCAACAGGCTAGATTTATTAGTGTTTGGGTAGATTGAATGAAACCTAGTTATTAATTATTGGTTGGCATCTCTTGTTTAATTGGTTGCCTCGCGTTAGGAATAAGAAAACTAGCTTAACTCTTGTATGTACTAGCTTGTCCATCTTATTAGAGTAAATTGCAAAAATTGTCCTTGTGGTTTGGCCAAATTGCACGTTTCGTCCTTGTGGTTCAGTAAGTGCAAAGATCGTTCTTATTTTGCACTATTACGTGCACTTTTGGTCCTTTAACAGTGAAATTTGGCAAACCAGAAGGACGATTTTTGCAATGATGGAGGACCAAAAGTGCATGTAACAGTGCAAAATAAGGACGATATTTGCACTTAATGAACCACAAGGACGAAACATGCAATTTGGCCAAACCACAAGGACGATTTTTGCAATTTACTCTAAATGCAACCCTAGAGTGCGCTGGTGGTTTATCTCGTTGTATTTATTGTGTGAATTGCGGCTTGTAGATCCTAAAAGACTTAATAGACTTTAAGCTTTCTTAGGGGAGACTTATACGTTCATAGAGTTAGGGCATATGACACCTCCCTACAACTAATAATAAGGAATACAACGCTCTAATTAAAACAAAGACGTGACAATTCGATTAATCAATAAGAGATAACTAGGGAGTAAAGATAATCTAAGTGAACACATTTTCCTATCATAAGAGTTACCACAAATTTATTTTTCCGTTTATTAGTTTAATTTAGTTTTAATTAGTTTAATTAGTAGTTAAAACACCCACTCTTCAAACCCCGAAATTTTTACTTGCTTTTATAAAAAATTATAAAAATACAAAAAGAATCCTACCTCACCTTTAGACTTGAACAAGCATAGTTTCAACTACTCCAACAGGATATTGGATAGTATGATTTGCTAAACGTATACTTATTCGTGTGGGTTTCAAGGTATCGATTGAAAGCTTCGCATACAATGAGTATGGCATTAGATTGATACTTGCACCAAGATCGGCCAAAGCATCACAAGTGATTGAATTTCCCAAAATACATGGGATGAGAAAGCTTCCAGGGTCTCCGAGGTTTTTCAGGAGTTTGTTTTCATCAATGGCTGAGCAATCTTCATTTAAGAAAGTAGAAAAAATGTTTTCCATTTTACTCTTTTTGCTCACAAGTTCTTTCAAAAACTTCCCATAATTGGGCATGCCAGCTAGAACATCAACGAGAGGAACGTTGATCATAACTTCTTTGATTAGATTAATGAACTTGCCATATTGTTCTTCCATCTTTTCTTTCCTCAACATTAACCGAAGGACGATATGGCAAGTTCATCGACATGCTAAGAATATCACGCTTACTTCAATGTTCAACGCGTAACAAAACATGACCTCATCCCCATCACTGCACCTTGACCATTCCATCAATGGGGCATAGACATATATGGACTGTTCCCGGAATCCCCAGGAAATGTCAAACACATGACTATAGTTGTTGATTACTTCACCAAATGGATCGAAGCAAACCCGCTAGCCTCCATTACTTCAAGAAAAGTCTTAACCTTCATCTATGATCTAATCATCACTTGATTCGGCATGCCAAAAACACTCATCACTGACAATGGAACCCAATTCGTCGGCGAGCCATTCAAATCATGGTGCGAAAATTAAAGGTATCCTCAAAGCTACAACTTTCCATACCATTTGCAAGCTAATGGTCAGGCAGAAGTGGCTAATAGAGAAATTATGAAAAGCATTAAGAAAAAGATGAAGGAATACAAGACTTATTGGGTGGACGAGCTCTCTAGCGTACTATGGGCACATAATACAACACCAAAGGAAAGCACAAGAGAAACACCCTTCAGTCTAGTCTATGGAACTGAAGCCGTGATACATGTTGAAATGCTCATCCAAACAGAAAGAGTTTATTTGGTTAACATGGATGAAAACGAAGATTCTCTTAGGCGAGACCTAGCACTAGCCAAAGAAAATCGCAATCTAGCCGCCATCCGCCTAACACACTCTAAAAACAAAATAGCAAAGTATTACAACAAACGCGTCCCCAGTGTCTTTCAAACCTGTCGACCATGTAATGCGCAGAAACAAGGTCAGTAAGGCCATAGGTCAAGGCAAGCTCGCTCCCAATTGGGAAGGGCTATACATCATTCGTCAGGAAAACGACGATGGTTCCTACCTGTTAACAACGCCTGAAGGGAATGACATTACCCTAACATGGCACACACCCAACCTCAATCAACTTTCTTGCTACTTTCTTTAACATTTTAAAGAAGGCTTCTAACAACTAGGATAACTCATTTGTACTATTTCTTTAAATATGCAATGACAACTCCAACACTTTTAATACAAAATGTCACATACGACTATTCATACAAGCAACATTTACACGAATGAAATTAGCCTTTATAAACATACTCATGAAAAAGGTCATACGGGTCAAAAAGCAGGGAATACACCCGACAATGCTTTAAATGAGGTTTCATAGCACAATTCTCATTCTAAAGTATACAAATGCACAACTTGCCATGAGCGAGTAGCTGAAAGATAGCTAGTCGATAGTTACCGTTATGATGTGCACCCTAAAACATAAGTACTAATTATCACATAAATCGAGGTCAATCAGATCCTCGATTATGAACACTAGTTAAGTATGCAATGACTTAAATCAGTTGAACAATCAAGCTTTACATAACTAGGCGACACATTCTTCATGTTTAACTGATCAATAAACATAAGAATACAACACATACAATAAATTGGTTGAATGGCTAATTTCATTAAGAGTTTAGGGTTACAACTTCCTAACCACAAACCTAGGCCTGCATGACCCTGGTAACTACAAATAATAAAATGACGAACAGTTAATTTTATTATAAAATCAAGGTAAACCACGCTATTACAAAACTCAGGACAATACATGCTTGATACATTCTACGAAACAATCCTGATACATCTCGGATTATAAACATTCGTCTACAAGTTTTACAGTAGCTAACACGATTTGAAACATCAGACTCATAACCTACTTAAAACTAATACAGACAATTTTCCTCATAGCGAGCAAAAGCAACAATCCCAACCATGAGTGGCATTACTTGGAAAGCGTAGACAACCTTCCCTTCCAGTAAGCTTACGCTCCCTAGACAGGGTCAAATTAGTGTCCAAACACCAATGAGCCCCTATACAAAACAAGCTAGTCATGGTAACTACAGGATATTCGAGCCCCACAAGAGGACAATAAGGAACATACTCAAGTTCTTCAACAATGCAAGCCACGTAGACACTACAAAGTACCGAACATGGAGTCTTGGATACCCTCGCCAATAGAAGGACCGACTATATCCATGAGAGATGCACACACATCAAGCTCAGTGTCATGGATACAAGAGGTTACAATGCACCTACAACTTGCAGTCTTGTTTAGAACAGTCACATGAACTAATTCTGAACATACGGGACAACACTGTGGTCGCGTATCAGGGCGACGAAACGTACTCGATAGGTCAAGAAGAGGGGAATATCAAAGGAAGCTACAGCTCCTGTAGCCTCACCTTTACACCCACAAGAGACTCATAAATATCACATAAACTGACACCGTGGAGACATCACCGGCTATGTAACTCGCTATGATGACACATGGACATGCAATGTGACATTTAAGTCTCCCACAGGCTTAAATAGGCCCACCTTAAGTATACGGTGAAATATTTAAGTTTCTCGTCGGGACGACCAATTCACCTTTACAATGCTTAAATAGTCAGATACAGGACCCTCCACGACTTCCATCCTAACATTCACTTGTAACATTCCACTGGGATTAAAAATACCCAACAGATAGCAACGTTAAACAAGAACGGAAAAGGAGTTAACATCTCTACATCCAACCCCCATACATGGGTAAAGGATTCTAGACAGACAATAATGTCTTTGCCATCAACACGACTAACTTTCATCTTACGCCACGAAAAAAACCGAATGAGTGTTTCTTCCTATACCAAAGAAAAACAATTGGCCTTCGTAAAAATAAAAGGAAAACATGCGAAAAGATTTGTTTGAAGGAAGTTTTTAGGGTTTGAGAAATTTGCGGAAAAATGAAGGAGGAAAATAAACTTTATCACTCCAATTTGTAACCTCCCCACCTTTCTAGCCTTATTTATAAGCAAATGAAATGAATCGGTGAGTTACACTTGGCAAAAGCCCATTGGGTAAACACACAAATGAGGCACGTGACACTCACCCTGCAAAGACGCTAGTACAACTGACATCAACACATACGTCATGTGCAGTCGAAGGGAAAAGTCGAACACACCGCTCAAGAAATATCAGGATGATGTCGTCTACAGTCTAAAAGACAAAAGAGACGCGTAAAATCTCAAAGATATCGAATAAACCCAAAATGGATTTTCCTACACTTACCCATGCAAAAATTAAATATCCATATTTTGCAACTCAACTTAGAACCCTGATCGAGGTAGAAAAACATGCATCTAGTCATCATCACAAAAAACAAATATGACAACATCCTGGAAACAAAGTGCCTGAGAGTGAACCCTGGTAGCACAGCATGGACTGGGGGGACTCAGTTACAAAAGTCCAACATCATATCATTAGTGCATGATCTAATATTAGAATGGGGGGGGGGGGGATTAGATAGCGTATCAATATTAGTGGCCCAATACCACTAAATACACACTCGAATCAAGATCATTACCAAGCCCATCAATAAACACTTGATAGCGGCTCGACTTAAATTCTAGGCCACGCAGAGCCTAGTAAAACCTATCAGGACAGACTGAGCACACAGTACTACTGATCCCCAACTGTCACTAATGGTTAAGATATACCATCTAACACTGAATAGTGGGGACGCATGACAAGCACCACCTTGTACGAGCCAAAGAGCGCATGCCACCTATCCTCCTTGTTTACTCTCTAAATGATCAACACCTAGTTCTCTCGCAACCTTTGATCATACTTCACGAGCTTATCACTAAGCCCTACACACCTCTCTATAAATAGAAGGCAACACACACAACTTCACAAGTTTCACCACTAGTACAGATTTGGCCTTTCGTCACACATAGCATATTTCAAATGGACACACAGCAACATATTTACATGACTAAATGTACCGGCCTTAAATAAACAGCCACACTTGATCCGACTTGTGTGAACATTTCGTAAAATATATGTCACACATTTGTGTATATATGTGACCAGAGGGTAACTGGTAACTATTTTTCGACATTCTAGTCACTTTTAATTTGGGACGTATGACGGATACAAATCAGCTCGAAACATTAGTAACACTATAGATATGCATATGTGACAAATATATGTCACACAATTGAACAGTGTGACCAAAAAGATATATGGTCACATGAAGTACTTGCGTATGTGGCTAAATTATATAGTCAAGTTTTGATACGTGGGAATCGCACCAGGCTTTACCTCTCGAGGGATCTCGAGAAGCTTACAACCCCCACCAGGCAGTGTACCTGATCGTTGTAGTATAGTATAGTGACAAGTACCGAGGGATTGATCGTTCAACTCAGGAATAGTGTCGCTAGGATTAGAAAGCCTAAAAACTAGGTCTAGAGGTGAGAGATGATTCTTTTTGTATTTTTTATATTTTATAAAAGCAAATAAAAATCTCGGTTTTTGGAAGAGTGGGCGGAATTAGTTGCTAATCAACTAACCCAATAACTAAGATGCAATCAAAATAAAATAACAAAAATGAAATGAAATCTAATTAAACTAGTGGTGTGAACAATAATAGGGAAAGTTGTGTTTACTTAGGTTTCATTACTCCCTAGATATCTTTTACAGGTTGATAGTTTCTTACAATTGCATGGATGACGGGTCGTATTCCTTAATACCGATCGTAGGGCCGTGTACAATATTCTCTAACTCTATAGGATCCTACTTCACTCCTATGTCGAGCCCGTTAGAAGCTCCTAACATGTGATCATTAGAATTCTCCTACGCATTAAATACAACCAAAAATCATAGTACACCTCTGATCATGTTTCTTAAGACGTTCAAGCATGTCACCAATGGAAGTCTGCCAGTTTTCTTAAGCCTAACATCGAATACAATCATCCGTAACAACTATAAACACACAATCAACCCATAATTAACATCTAGGTTTCACTACATCTAAGCAAACACACAAGAGATCTAGCCAAGCATGTTAAATTCAAGACAAGTGTAAGATATATTCAAACAACAAATAGACATATTGAATGAATTGAAAGAGTACTTATCTCAATTGAACATGAAAGGTTTCAAAGGGTAAAAACCCTTGAAAAAGCTGTAATATTCGGACTAGGGTTTCTCTCCAAAGTTACACCCTACTTGTTCCTCTCTAATGAATGAAAATTGCAAAACTATATATAGATTTTACAGGGTGACGGCGTCAAGAAGGAAATTCTGACGCCGTCAACTCGCCGCCCATAATGAAATCGGATTGCCTAGATCCACTTTTGACGCTGTCATGTGCACTTCTGCTCTGGGTCGTCACTCTTATTTGGACCATGACGACCTATGGTGACGCCGTCATGTCCCTATTGTAAAACTCTTCTGGATCATCACGGACTTTATCCACTTCCACCTCTTGTATTACTCTTGACGCCGTCAGGTACTGTTCCCTGCAAGGAAAATTAAGACTTTGCCGTTTTCTTCACTTTTATGCTCCAAAAACGTCCAAAATGCTTCCTTTTCCAGAATTCACTCCAAAAGTACCTAAATGACAAAAGGAACGATTTAGGGCATTATTTGATCAAATAAATTCGAATTCAGGCTAAAATCCCCTAAAAACGGTTCATTTTTCGCCTCTTAAGTTGGCACACATTATATAAACGTGACTGCTATTCTTTGCTGAATAGTTAGCCACATATGAATTTGAAATGTGTGACAACTAAAAACTCAGTTTGAAACGTTAGTCACGAAATGTGTTTAAGAGTGACAAATATATGTCACACACTTGAAGAGTGTGACCAAATGTCATATATGGTCACACTAAACCATAGAAACATGATTAAGTGTAACTAAAATTCGATACATATGGTCACGTAAGTTAATATATGTGTCTAAAGTAGTGTGTGTTTGTTTTCCAAATCCTAATGTGTATAGCCACACTTAATTGAAGCACGATCATGTGACTATAGGCTTTACAATAGTCACACCATATCACACATGTGTATCTTAATAATGTTTATGGCCACATCATAAGGGTATTATATGTGACCAATACATTCAAAATAGTCACATTGTGAAATATTCATGTAACTATTATTTATAGCAAAATGTGAAGTCAGTTATCATTAACCTTGATATTAGTCACATTGAGTTTTTGTGTGACTAAATTAAAGATACTATATATATGGTCACATGAAGTATTTATTTAGGTGTCTAAATCATAGTGTCATATTTTGTCAAACATTATTTAAATGTAGTCACAATTCGATACATATGGTCACACATTTCTGATAACTTATGTATACTCTATCTAGTTTGAGTCTAATTTGATATTCACTGCATGAATTGAGTTCAGACTATTAGTCATGACTCTTCATTTGCCCCATTACAATGCTCCTAGTTATACTTAGAACTGTTAAGTATATTTAGATGTTAAGTATTCTAGACTAACATTTTGCAGGAAAAGCAAAGAAAAAGTTGTTTGGATTGGAATTTGGGTGAATGCTAGTAACTCTGAACTTAATGTTGCTAATACTAGTAACTCGGAACTTAATGCTGCTAGGCAGAACTTAATGCTGCTAGCCTGTTAGTGAGCCCTCACGTGCGTTGCACGTCAGGGTATTTTCGTCATTTCACTGTTCCCGACTATAACACACTTCAGCTACCTCCCTTTCACGAAAATCGACGAGGACATTTTTTGCAACTAACAAAACTAAGTCGTGTTTAACACAACAAAATCACACACATAAACGCTCTATCTTCTTTCAACCTAATATCTCAAACAATACAGTCGGTGCTTAGCAGTCGTGATTCTTCAAAAAACACTTGTACCAGGTAACCACATTTACTGATTTTTACTTCATTCAAACGGTATTTTGCATTTTTTATAACCTTAATCGTTAATGCAGTAACCATGTTTGGTAATCAATTTATTTGCGCTGTGGACAATCCTGATGTTTTGGATTGTAAGTTAACACCATTATTGGCAAGCTGTTATTTCTCTAAGAAACTAGTTTAATTACTCCTTCACATAATTATAGTCCACTGTTGACTTTTGAAGTCTTTAGTTTTCAACTTTGACCTTAAATATTTTTATTTGTGTTATATATTACTTGATGCAAAATATATGAATGGATTAAGTTTTGAATGTATTTTCCATTGGTATAATTTTTATCAACTATTATATAACACAAATAAAAATATATAAGGTCAAATTTGCCAAATGAAGACTTAAAAAGTCACACATTAAGTGTCCACTATGACTTTTTCAAGTCTTTTTACTTCAACTTTGACTTCAAATTTTTTTGTCCGTGTTATATAGTACTTGATGCAAGATATATGAATGGATTAAGTTTTTAGTTGTGTTTTCATTTGTATAATTTATTTTCATATACAGGAACTGCATAATGATTATGTTCTAGGAGGCTCCTATACTGACAATGGTTTTATTTTCTTAGTTAACTGTGGGGAGGGGGGTTAGATGGAAAGTTCGTGTAAGGAGAGTCTCACGATTTAAGTGTGTTGTTGAGGGAGCAAGGTGGAATGATTTTGTCATTCACAACATCTCCTATTCTGCTGTTGAGTACATACATTTTGTTGAAGAGGGTGAGGATGTGTTTTATGTAACTTGCTATGGTGAGGATGGGTTGGAGATTCACAATTATGAACCCGAGAGTGCCCCATTTTGGAGATGTTTAGTGCCTATAACAGACACATCTCTGCTTATGCAGTCGTTGGAGGAAGACTTTCTGAGATATCTGGATGGTCCAACCCCTACTAATTCGGTCGTGGTTTCCACTAACACGACTGACTACAATGTTAGGGTGGCCAGTGATTATCTCTATGGTCGATACGTCCACTCCTTCTTCTATGGCGGTGGTTGGTTGACACTCGTTCGAGACTTGAATATGAAGGGTGGTCAGTGGATGGTTTTTACTCAGGTTGACCCGGGCCAGGAATTTAATGTGATGTTGTTTGAACCTGATGGAGGGGCCATCACAACTGTGGAGACATACAACACTAATATTGCCATGAATGCCTTGTGTCACCAACCACATGACTATGGTATTTTGTCCTTTATTAGCTTTAACTACATCAAGTATATGATATCTTTGTAACATTTTGGATTATCTATAACTTACTCATTTTGTATTATTAAATTCAGATTTTGAAGCCGGACGAATGAACTGGATGTGCAAATGGGCGTTTCACACTCTCCACGACCAAGAAGATAGGGCATTCTACCGACCATTGACTGCATGCTTCTGGAGAGATGGACGACTAGTAAGTGTCTTGAAAACTTTGATAATTTGTCAAATTGTTATGCTACAATTTCATTGAGATTACAAACTAAACAACTATCAATCTATAGAAGTTGTAACTTTGTACATTTTGTAACAGACTATACCATCAAAAATTGTGCACAAGTACAACTTGTATGGGTACTTTGTCGCTGTTATGAAGCACCAAATGATACAGAAAGTGTTCCAAGTACGTGAGAGAACAGTGGTGGTACCTGGTCGAGGGAAGGTGAGGAGGAAGGTGTTTATTGTTTCATGCTCTGGTTTCAAGGAGTTGAGACAGGAAGTCGGCTTTGGTGCAGCCGCAAGCTAGGGTCTGCTTCTTTTTAACAGATGACACAAACAGGTCCCAAAGAGTCTTAAGGTTTGATGTTTGTTGATGGTTTGATGGTTGTTGATGGTTTTATGTTTGTTGATGGGTGAAACAATGTTTGAAAGTTTTTGTAAGTTGGATAAACTTTTTTGTAAGTATCTGATGTATGATAAACCAAATGGGTTTGTCACTAGACAATGGTATGTAATTAGCTAATGTAGGATGAACCATATGGGTTTATCCGTAGACAATGTTATGTAGTAAACTATGTTGGTTGACATTATTGTGCGAAAGCGGCTTATACTGCCTTATAACTAGTTAATTGGGGATTTAAACCCTTAAGTTTAAATGTTACCAATCCACTCCTGCACTCTCATATCTAGCAGTACAAACCCACCTGCAGTAACGTTTTCTTAGCAGCAGAAACTTTTGATTTTTTTTAATAGAGCAGAAAATTTTGACTAACATAATATAAAATATATCTCAAGTTCTTGTTAATGAACACAACAATCAAAATATTGTAACAATTAAGTGTAAATGTTACCAATCCACCACTGCACTCTCATATCTAGCAGTACAAACCCACCTGCAGTAACGTTTTCTTAGCAGCAGAAACTTTTGATTTTGATGTTTTTTTTTTTTTTTTTTTTTTTTTTTTTTTTTTTTTTTTTTTGAACAGAGCAGAAACTTTTGATTAAAATAATACAAAATATATCCCAAGTTCTTGTTAATGAACACAACAATCAAAATATTGTAACAATTAATGAGAAAATTTAGCAATGACAAAGTACGGGAATTAAAATTAAACATATTCCATTAAAACTTGAAATGAAAAATTACAAAATACTGGTAACAAAAGGTACACATTCTAAAAATTTACTAATCTAAAAGGATTACAACATGTTTATTCATAAAGTCAAATAAAGTAGTATAAAAGAATTACAAGGTTTATTCAAATTACTTCCTAACTCAACTAATACATTTTCTTTTTACCCTTCCCTTTTGAACAAACTTTGGGCATTTTTGGTTCCCATGGTTTTATACCCTTGTCTTCACAAGTCTTAGCATTGGGCAGGCCTATCACCTGAACCCTCTCATCAAAAAGCTCTTTGGCAGTCTTTTTTTGGAGTTTTAACCTTCCTAGCATCTTCCTTTTTGTGCGTGATCCAGAATATCCCTTTGGAAAGTAGTTTGCCCATGTATTTGGAGGACCTTCAGAACTGCTTGATATGTGAAATGAACTTGAGTCACTGCTGTCAATTTTAATGATTTCTGCACAATATATATATATATATATATATATATATATATATATATATATATATATATATATATATATATATATATATATATATATATATATATATATATATATTAAAATTAAAAAAATATAGTGTAAATGAAATAAAAGACAATGTTGCAATTCAGGGTGTGTTTGAAACAACCTTTGTTCATGGAACTCCAATGGCCACATTACTTGGTGGATGGTTGGTTTTAGATCATAAAAAAGAATGGAATGCAATAAACCAACATACGTAACCCTTCTAACTTCCCACTATAACCTATAACTTCCCAAATCTTCAAACTTTTATTATTTTTCGTTTATAACCGATAAATTTTTTTTATCGATAAACTATCTACCGCTATAAAAAAATCTCGTTGCTATGCTGATGCGTGGGAATCGCAACAGGCTTTACCTCTCGAGGGATCTCGAGAAGCTTACAACCCCCACCAGGCAGTGTACCTGATCGTTGTAGTATAGTATAGTGACAAGTACCGGGGGATTGATCGTTCAGCTTAGGAATAGTGTCGCTAGGATTAGAAAGCCTAAATACTAGTTCTAAATGTGAGGGATGATTATTTTTGTGTTTTTATATTTTATGGAAAGCAAGTTAAAATCTCGGGTTTTGGAAGAGTGGGCGGAATTAGTTGCTAGTCAACTAACCCAATACTACAATGCAATCAAAATTAAATACTAAAAATGAAAAATAAACTAATTATACTAAGGTTGTGAGCAGTAATTGGAGAAAATGTGTTTACTTAGATTTCACTACTCCCTAGATATCTTTTACACGTTAATTACTTGTTATAATTGCATTGATGACGGATTGTATTCCTTAATACCATTCATGGGGTGGCATACATAACTCCCCAATTCTATGAGCTCTTATCTCCTCCTACACCATGCCCAGCACAACTATAGGGATTGTAAACAGTGGCTCATGCATTAAATACAACCAATAAAGACCTAGTACGCCTCGGTTCATGTTTCTTAAGACGTTCAAGCATGTTACCATTTGGAGATCTGCCAGTTTTCTTAAGCCTAACATATAAATCATTCATCCAAAACAAGAATAAACAAGTAATCAACACATAATCAATATCTAGGTTTCATTAGATCTAAGCAAACACAAAGGAGATCTAGCCTAGCATGATAGAATTAAGACAAGAACATGATATAGACAACCAACACATAGACATATTGATTGAATTAGAAGAACACTTATCTTGATTAATCATGCAAGGTATCAAGGGGTTGGAACCCTTGAAAAACCTGTAAAGTTACACAAAAATCGTACTTAGGGTTTCTCCCAAAACTTCTCTTTTAAATGTGAAAAATTAGAAAACTATATATAGAAAAACAGGTCTGACGGCGTCAAGAGTAATCTTGTGACGCCGTCACCTCGCCGCCAAAACTCTCCTCGGACTGCCTAGATCTACTTCTGACGCCGTCAAGAGTTAGACACTTCCAGGCCGTCATGACTCTTTTACTCTTGACGACCTTCTCACGTGACGCCGTCAAAACTCTACTGGGTCGTCATGGAAATTCATGAAATTTGCTCTTGACGCCGTCAAGGATTTGCTCTTGACGCCGTCACCTACTGTTCTCAGCATGGAAAATTAAGACTTTGGCGTTTTCTTCACTTTTATGCTCCAAAAACGTCCGAATTGCTTCCTTTTCCAGATTTCTCTCCCAAAGTACCTAAAATCACAAAAGGAACGATTTAGGGCAATATTTGATCAAATAAATTCGGATTCGGGCTTAAATGACCCCCTAAAAACGGATCATTTTTCGCCTCATCATATACCCTTACACTTGAGATTTGCTTGTCCTCAAGCAAATGCGCTTTTATTCTACTCAAAATACAAGTTAGGGGTCATTTAACACTAATATAAAAGTAATTACAACAAATAATCGTTCCACTAAAGACCAATAGACAAGTACGGAGGTCATACACAAGCACCTCACAAATAGTGTTTAGATACTCACATCTCTCGGGTGTAATAAAGTGTAAATTACAATATGGAAACGGAAGATATCTCTCACTACCTGTCATAGCAAAATAGATTACCATAGGCTGGGGAAAGGATCAAACCTCCACCACATGGCGTAAGCACCTAGGATAAACTATCAAAGAGGTCTTTTAAAGGGTTGTAACGTTAGGTGTAGGGATATGAAATACACGGTTTTGTTGGATAAAGGAAGTTTTTACTGGTGGCGAGTTAACAATCTTGGTCAATTACATATATAATAAGGCGTTGCTAAGCAAAGACTAGACTCGACTTAAGCTAATAAATGAAAAATAACAAAAATATAAAATGAACATAGAATGAAAAGGGATGGTAGTCCGTATGTTTTTTTCTCTTTTTTTTTTTTTTTTTTTTTATATATATATTTTTTTCTTTTCTTTTCTTGATTTTTCGATTTTTTTTTTTTTTTTTTTTTTTTTTTTTTTTTTTTTTTTTTTGCATACACTCTTACCCTACCATCCAAAATAATACATCATAGGGGATGAACGTTCCCCTTACACTTGAATCTTTACATACTTTACATTAAACTAATCTAATGACTCGAATTAAGAAAATCAAAACACTTGGAGCACTTTTAAGATTAACGTACATATGGGGGTAATAAATGATGTTCTTCCCCATTACTCCATAAATAAGTACTTACCCATGAGTCCCAATCGTCCCAAAACAATATGTACAAGGATATGACTCGACTTAGCAACCATGTAATCAATTAGAAAGTTAACTTAGGGTTTAACAAATAACAATAATGCACTAAAAATGAGCGCATACACGGAAGGGTAAGGCGATTTGGTTGTACATTTAAGTGGGGTGTAACAAATTCTTCCTTTAAGTAAGATGCTTAAAGTTAGAAACGAAAAGATAGGCTCGGAGGGGTGTACTAGGGGTTTCGTGTACTAAAAATGAGTACAACGCTAAGGGTGTGGGAAAAATTAGTTGACTTAACTAGTCAAGTAATATGACTTCAATGGTCAAGTAATTATGATACGGGTTTAACACAAGGGTGATCCTAATGCCTCTTATCATGTAGTAAATCCTACTACACGAATGTAGTCTCACTAGCGGTCTCGGGATGCATCACTAACGCAAGTTCTAGAATCTAAATGCTACCGGTACACTCATAAGCACTAATAATGAATGCTTTCCCTATCAAATCTAAAGGCGAACCTCACATATTTGGGTGAAAAATTTTCTGAATATACGGTTATGTGCTAGTCATACAATCTCCTATCCATGAGACGCTTGCTATGGCTAAAGTTTCACTCCTAAATGTTGTAAAAAAATTTAAATTTGGCGCTAAAATTACACTAACAAGTATTTCTCATAGTTTTATTACACATCTACCATCAAACAAAACAAACTCAAGCGAAAGTGCATATGTAAGGTATCATCTTTTTACCCTCCCCTTACACTTAAGATGAACATTGTCCCCAATGTTCAAGTAAAGAATGTAAAAGTGAACAAGTAAAGAGAATGAAATCAAATACTCCCCTGATTCGCTCGGTATGGATTATAGGTGGCCAGGTTAAATCTTCCTCCAAGAAAATGAACGATCAAAGCTTCCCTTCCAGAATATAAATCATCTTCTTGTCATACATAACCTGTAAAACCTGACAAAATAGACAAGACAACCTCGCGTAAAATCGGCGGCATCCTATATAAGTTTCTAAATCCTAGAAAACAAGATAAGATATAATGCTTGTGGAATGAAGTTTGCAGATCTCCTGGAGATTATAAAACTTAATAATTCACAAAAACCATAAGACTCCATTAGAAAAACAAAACCGGTAAAATTTCCAGATTTTAACTCCTGACGCCGTCAAGAGTAAAACCTTGACGCCGTCAGAATGGACCTGCAGAAATTCTTATGTTAAGTTTCCGGAAAATTTCTGGAAAAACTTGGTCCTACTTCCTGGAAAATCCTGCAAAACTTCATTATGACTCAATACAAGCATTTGACTCTAACAAATACGAATATACATGCTCATTTATTATTGTGGAGAATCATGATCGGTTTGTTTCTTAAAAACATATTTGGGGTTTCCCCTTACACTTATCTTTTGCAAAAATACTTTTAGGTGGAGTTAAGACTAGGCTAAACAACAAAGTAAAGTATTTCCACACTTTAATTGAGAAACATGATCAACCAACAATAAAAATTAAACATGCATACGGAAGCAAATAACAAACAAACAAATAAAATCACACGAAACATGGGTTGCCTCCCAAGAAGCGCTTGTTTTTGTTTGAGTCACGAGCCTGACTCTACCCTTATTTAACGGAAATAGGAGAGGTTTTCCCTACACTTTGGATTAAGTGCGGGTGAAAGTAGCGATACACACCCTTAGGGTGTGAATATGCCACGTGAGGTGAAGGGGGTGAGTGAATGGCTTCCTTCATCCTAAAACTACCCGGATAATATTGGTTGATGGGTGGGTCGGTTCCTCTTTTGTCTCCTAGATGTATATCTAAGGATGGAAAGTTGTGTAAAGGTTGAGGTTCCGATTCATCAATATTAGGAAATTCTCTAGAACTAGGAGTAAGGTTATCACTACAAGTATTTAAACCTATATCCTCTAATGGTGCCTGGTCCAAGGGTTCTACTTCTATTGGGGTTCCTATAGTCTCTTCTACTTCTTCCGGGTAAGTCACGGGCGGTGTGTATGCCTCAAATGATGGTAGGACTTGTGGGGTACTTAGTGGGCTTGGGTTTTCTACTATCTCTTCCAACACATCAATATCACCTATATGTTCATCTTGTATTATGGTAGTACCTAACCATGACATGCAACTAGGTGGCTCAACTCTAACCTCATGTGTATCGTATGTTTTGGTGAAATCTATCCCGCTCATGCAACTAGGTAGTTCAACACTAACCATATCATAATCTTGATTTGATTCTAAGTTCATGTTCTTAGAAACTAGGTCATCTCGCTCATACGAATCCACCAATTCGTTGAACTTATTTTTTTTGGTGCAAAGGTGAATTATATTAACTTCTCAAAATTTGTACAATGCTTTTTTGAACATAAACACTCTGTTTTGGACAGAACCCAAAAAACAGAGATACAACATATACTATCCAATATCAGACAACAAACTAACAATATGTCTGATATAGCTATTCAAGCTATCTATTTTATTGCAGCACACATCTGCACTCAGTCTCAATCATTGACTGATTAAGCATTAATTCCAGATCTTCATTCACCTTTAAGTGCACCTTAACCATCTAGCTACATTTCCCATACTCTTTTCCACCAAGACCATTCAACCTGCCACCACAATGATCAAGGTAGAACAAGAGATAGGCATCGCTAGGCACCCATAACCTCTCCACAACAAGGGCTATACCAGCTATGCTACATTTCTATCTACTACAATGGCATCACATGTCTGGGAACACACACCTTGTGGTGAGTACCAACCATTACCTCCTTGGCAGTGTATAGATAGGACCAAGTAGGTTCATCTTTCACTCCTCACTATTCCTATCTTCATACACTGCCCTCCTACTCACTTTACCCTTCTCAAAAGGAAACCTACGTTATGGTTAAAATTAGTCTGCAATCACTCATAATTCCCCAACTTGTACACAATTACCTAACAAAGGCCTATTGAATACTTATTAGATCCTTATGAAGTGATATCAGTCCAACTTAACCAAGTTACAAGGTCATCTTTTGAAAGTGAGTTATCAATATCTACAATTCCAAATCACAGATTTGCAGATATAGGTATCAATACCATAATAGTTGCAGACATTCATAAACCCTCTGCATTTGTGTGAAATAACTCAGAAGATAATGAGTTATCTATTCTTTTCTTATATTCATTGATCAAACCATCAACTGGAGACCACCTCAATCAGCAGGAAACTACATTATAACCACTCTGTCTTTATGAAGCCTTATATAGAATTCAACCCATATATGCTACACCAACACCACATAGATGAGTTCAAACCCATATTCAGTTCATATAAACAAAGTGATTAAGGTACTAGCCATCTGATTCTATCATAAACCACATATCCAATCACCCTGAAGACTCAATAACCATCAGCTTTGTACTAAAATTACCTCCCACAGTTTACAAGCTTCCTTCACAGCATTGGTACTTTTGGCTCTGATTGACATTAGCTTAAACCTTACTGTTTCTCTTATAATCTTTATCAATGCATCATTATCTCTTTCTTCTTGTCTAAAAATCCTGCAATTCCTCTCCTGCCATATATGATACACTGATGCAGCAAAACATAATTTCTTAATCACATTCCAAATGCTTGTATTGTTCTGTAGACAGCACAATTCATTCACCCAACTGTCCCAATTACCTGCTCTATAGTTGATTCTGGCCATATTCTTAATTTCATTCCACACTACTTCAGAGTATTTACATTGAAAAAACAAGTGATCATGAGAGTCTTCTACTGTCTTGCACATTGGACATTGTAAGCTCTTGTTTGGATACCATTTCAACAGTTTATCTTGAGTGAGAAGCTTGTGTTTCATAGCAAGCCATAGAACAAAACTATGCTTAGGGATACAATGAGAGTGCCAAACAACTTTGCTCCATACTACTTCAGTTTCATTATGCCTCATATCCATCCAAACATTCTTTGTAGAGAATTTGACTTCTCTACCATTATTAGTAATCCAAACAGGTACATCAGGTTCCTCAGACAGAGTTGGGACCTCCATATTTTGAATAATCTCATATTTGTTCCTCCAATCATCAGGCCACTTCCATCCATTAACATCCACAACTTCACACAATTTGCTTTGTTCATTAAATCCAGCAAGGTGAATATCTCTTCTTCTAATAGACTTGGCAAGTGCCTGTTGATTAGTCCATCTATCATACCAAGCAGAGATGTTTTCACCATTTCCTACTTTGTATTTAACATGATCTACTACATCTTGCCTGAGTTCCAAAATAGTTTTCCAGCACCAACTATCTGTGCTATAACTTTGTACCTCCCAAATACTCCTTCCCTTCAGCTTTACTGTACTAATCCACTTCACCCAGAGAGTTTCTTTCATAGTAGCAATATTCCAAAGATGTTTAATCAGCAAAGTTTTATTCCACTGCTCTAATGGTTTTATACCCAACCCACCTTGATCTTTAGGTTTACAAACCTCTTTCCAAGCAACTCTAGCTTTGCCTCTAGTCAATTCTCCATTACACCATAGGAATCCTTTGAATAGCTTTTCTATATCATTAATGACAGCTTTAGGAAGCTTAAAGACAGACCCCCAGTATACTTGCATGGATGAAAGTACTGATGCAATTAATTGACCCCTTCCAGCATAAGATAAACTCTTGTTCTTCCAATCATAAAGCTTTTGTCTTACTTTATCAATCAGGCTCTTACAATCTTTAATACCAATCTTCTTATTCACTAGAGGAACACCAAGGTATCTTACAGGCATTTTCCCAATCTTAAATGGTAAAATTGCTTGAATACTTTCAATTTCTTCCTCACTTAGACTGCCACAGAATATGGTACTTTTATCTAAATTTGGATGTAAACCAGATACCTTACTGAATTTGCCAAGAGCTTCTTTAATGGTGCTAACAGATGTTACATCCCCATGGCATAATACCAACAAATCATCAGCAAAGCACAGGTGTGTTAGTTTGAGTTTTTTGCATCCAAAATGATATTTGAAGTTCCTTTCTTTAGCAATTTCATCCTTGATAAAAATATTGAGAACCTCCATGACAAGTGTGAACAAATATGGTGATATTGGATCACCCTGCCTCAAGCCTCTTCCACCATTGAAGTATCCATGTCTATCTCCATTAACACATATAGTGAAATGAGGTGTTGTAATGCATGTAGTAATCCAATGAACCATTTTATCAGGGAAACCAAAGTTGTGCAGAACATCAGTGAGAAACTCCCAGGATACTGTATCATAAGCTTTTTGAATGTCAATTTTAAAAGAACACCTTTTTGGCCCATTCACACAGTTATATCCATTGAGTAGCTCTTGAGTAAGTAGAATGTTGTCAGTAATTGCTCTTCCAGGAATAAAGGTACTTTGATTTTGATCAACCAACTTACACAAAGCTTTCATAATTCTGCAGGTGAGTATTTTGCTAATGCATTTATAGATTACATTGCAACAAGCAATGGGTCTGAAATCTGTGACTTTAAGGGGTGTTTGGATCTTAGGAACTAATGTTATAAGAGTGGCATTTAGTTGTCCAAGAAGCTTCCCTGAATCAAAGAATTCTACCACTGCTTTACAAAAATCATCTTTCACCACATTCCAAGCTTTTTTGAAGAACTTAGATGTAAAGCCATGTGGCCCAGGTGCTTTGTTATCATCAATATCAAACAAGGCCTTCTTAATTTCCTCCTGAGTCACACTTCTAGTCATTTCCAGAGCATCCACTTCATCAACTTTCTTAGTGAACAGATTTGCAATCTCATTATTCATACATTCTACACTTGATTTAGTTCCAAGAAAATTCTCAAAGTGTTTCTCAAACTGCTTCCCAACTTGATCTCCAGTCACATGTTTACCATCTTCACAACAAATGCTATGAACTCTGCTCTTATTCAATTTACCTTTGAGGATTTTATGGAAATAGGCAGAATTTCTATCACCATCTCTCAACCAATCCACTTTTGCTTTTTGACACAACAACTTTTCCTCATCTTGAAGAATACTATTGAACTCTTTCAGAAGTATAGTACCCTGTTTTCTTAAGTCCTTGTTAGTTGGATCATCATCAATTTTCATTTGAACCTCATTAAGCTGTCTTCTAGTCTCTTCTACTTTTTCAAACAAGTTCCCATTTTTCCAGTTGAGAGTATTCATGTGAGGCTTCAAATACTTCAATTTCTGCACAAGTTGGTACATTGAATATCCTTGAGTTTCTGTCCTCCAATTCTCTTTAACAATGGATAAAAAATCATCTTTATCTGCTACATAGTTAGCAAATCTAAATGATCTTCTTTTCTTCCTCAAAATGTCAGGGCAGTTGAGTATGGCAGGGCTATGATCTGAAATACCATAGGGAAGAAAAACAGCATTAGCACTATTGAAATGAGATAGGAATGTAGTGTTACACATGACCCTATCAATCTTCTTTAGTACTGTTGCATCAGGGTTCAGAAGGCTCTTCGTCCATGTGTAATGAAAACCAGTGCTACTAATGTCCTCAACCTCAATATCATTAATGCACTCTTGGAATTCCAGCATATCTTGAGTCATATAGGATCCTCCTTTAGAATGATCTTCAACATTAAGGCTTACATTCACATCTCCCATGATCACCCAAGCTTCATTGTTGATTAGCTGTTTGTACCTATGCAAATCCTTCCACAAATCTCTTCTATCTCTACCAGAGTTAGCAGCATAAATGAAAGTACAAAAAAATTTAGTATGAGTTTGTAAAACCTCAATAAGGTATAGCATAGTCTGGCCAGTGTTATGAACAAGAGTGCACTCCACTTTATTACTATCCCAACCCACCATGATTCTGCAACCTTTTTTACTGACCTTCAAGTTATGCTGCCAATTCCAGCAACCAAACACTCTATCACCAACTGTCCCAATTCTATCAATCTTCATATGAGTTTCTAGAATTGCACATACACTCAACTTCTCATTTCTAATCAGCTTTTTAACTTCATTCTGCTTAATCAATTTCCCCAATCCTCTAATATTCCAAGCAGCAATTTTGCAATCCATAAATCAATTATATAGTATATTGCTCCCACTGCCATTTACCTCATTCTCTGTCATGAATCTAGCTGTAGCATTCTTGTCCACAAAAACATCATTCTCATCTAGTTCAATACTTTCAGTTTCCACCTCTTTTAACTTGTCTTTTCCAAACTGTGCATTCCAACTGTCTCTATAGTACTTATGCATTTGCTCTGTCCACTTATTAGTTACACTAGATGCTGGTTTTTGTTTTAGTAATACATACTTATCCACAATACTTTTCCAGTTTTCTTTATTACTTACTTCATTTTCTTCACCATTATCTTGTAATACACTATACTTGTTAGCAGATTTCCTCAGCTCATTAATCACTTCTTTCTGAACATTCCAGGCTTTTTTAGGTGTATTATTGCTGTTGTTGTTAACCTCATTTTTCTCCTTTTGAGCTGCAGCCTTAGGTTGGTACATATACTTAGACTGTCTAATCTGCCTGTTCCTATCATTCACCCCAACTTTAAAACCTTCTTTCTGAGCTACTTGTTTCCCTTTATTCACTGGTTTCTCTTTCACTGTTTCAGTGTTCTCACCCTTCTTCTCAGTCTGACTAATTTCCTCATTCCTATTATTCAGCTTACACTTCTCATTAGCATGCCCAAATACCTTACATTGATCACATAATGGTGGCTTCCAATCATATTCTACTTTCACTTTCTTAATAGCAACCTGTCTACCACTTTTATCACAATACATGATTTCCACATTATCAGGCAGCCCTTTCCTAGCATCCACCTCAATTAAAACTCTAGCATACCCCAGTCTCCCAACACCTTGATTACACATTTTAGCTGTCATAGTATCCATCATCACTGGCTTACCTAGTCTACTAGCAATGGCACTTAATCCTTTAGAAGTCCATGCCTCAAGTGGAAGATTGACAAACTTGACCCATAATGGAAGTACATTAGGCTCAATTTTGTTTATATCCACACTGGCATCCCATTTTTGTACCACCATAGCCTTGTTATTAACTATCCAAACCCCATTCTCAATCACATTTTGCATCCCATATTCATTTGAAAATTTAAACACAAATGTCCCATTTCCAATATCTAAAATGCTTTTAAGACCAAATTTGCCCCACATTCTAAACAAGTGGTACTTCAGTTCCATCATGTACATTTTATACCCAACAAAATAACCACAAGCTGTGAGCTCCCACTTTTTACTTCCTTCAGCAACAATTTCCTCATCAAATATAACAAACTCAGCTCCATTCTCAGTTATTCTAGTAGGCACATGACACAATTTATTGTTTAAGCCCTCAACCTCATTACTGACCATTTTAGCATAAGTTTTCCTGTCTTCTGATCCTACATCATTATTAGTTACAGCATTTTTAACAGGTTCACTTTCAGTGCTTAATGGACTCTTCTCCTTAGGACTACTATTACCATCATTAACATCATTAGTATTAACCTCACTAGCAGCCTTATCACCATTAGTATGTTCATGATTCTTATCAACACTGTTAAGCATACTAGTAGAAGTAGACTTACTACCAGTTACCTTATTCACAGCATCAATAGGAGTACCAAATGTATCAGAATTTGTACCTTCAACACTACTAACAGTCTCATTACAAGTATCCTTATTATCACAAACACCTTCACTACTCATTCCACCTGCAACCTTATCCACTCCAATTTCCATCTCCTTCTCACCTTCCAATTCCTGTCTAATTCTATCATTCAACCCATTTTCACCATTCACATCAACCTTATCATTCATTAGTATATTCACAGAATCATCATCATTTCTTCTTTGGCTTAAGTTCCCAACAACATGATCATTAAGCTTCGAAGGACGCTTTATATGCCTTTTGGACTTTCGATGAGACATGTTATTACTATGAATTCAATCAATCAATCAATCAGATATACAATGAATTTTAATAATTGTGTTATTTTAATTTTGGCACCAAAAAACTCAAATTGGGGGTTTACTGAGACCTTAATGAAAAATCAATCAAATCACACCATTATGTGCGCAATGATTAGACGATTCTATTGATGGTTTCAGATAAGAAATTGAGTGTAATTTGAGTGAGAAAATGATGAAAAACTGTGATTATGGTGAAGAAGTGAAAATGGAAAATGGTTTTAGGAGAGAGAAACGGTTTAATTCATCCAAAGGGTCTCACTAAAAGGAATTGATCCTGATAATTATCGTCTAATAGAAAACACACATGCATAAAATTCATCAAACCCATCTAACTTTACACCCATCTCCTCTTGTATATATGTAAGATCACTTAAAAATTCATTGGAACAACAGGAGGCAAATCGATCCGAGTAAACTAATTGTTCCTCTATAGTTAATGATCTAAATGGAATTTCATCCGCCATGGAGACAAATGAAAATGGTTTCACAAACAAAGGGCACAAAGAAAAAGATAGACTACAAGAAAACCTAAAAATAAAAATAAAATCTTACTAGAAAGGAATCTAGCAAGTAGACCTAATAAAAAGAAATTCTAACCTAGACAATAACTATTCCCCGGGCTGTGGCGCCAAAAACTTGATGCGTGGGAATCGCAACAGGCTTTACCTCTCGAGGGATCTCGAGAAGCTTACAACCCCAACCAGGCAGTGTACTTGATCGTTGTAGTATAGTATAGTGACAAGTACCGGGGGATTGATCGTTCAGCTTAGGAATAGTGTCGCTAGGATTAGAAAGCCTAAATACTAGTTCTAAAGGTGAGGGATGATTATTTTTGTGTTTTTATATTTTATGGAAAGCAAGTTAAAATCTCGGGTTTTGGAAGAGTGGGCGGAATTAGTTGCTAGTCAACTAACCCAATACTACAATGCAATCAAAATTAAATACTAAAAATGAAAAATAACCTAATTATACTAAGGTTGTGAGCTGTAATTGGAGAAAATGTGTTTACTTAGATTTCACTACTCCCTAGATATCTTTTACACGTTAATTACTTGTTATAATTGCATGGATGACGGATTGTATTCCTTAATACCATTCATGGGGTGGCATACATAACTCCCCAATTCTATGAGCTCTTATCTCCTCCTACACCATGCCCAGCACAACTATAGGGATTGTAAACAGTGGCTCATGCATTAAATACAACCAATAAAGACCTAGTATGCCTCGGTTCATGTTTCTTAAGACGTTCAAGCATGTTACCATTTGGAGATCTGCCAGTTTTCTTAAGCCTAACATATAAATCATTCATCCAAAACAAGAATAAACAAGTAATCAACACATAATCAATATCTAGGTTTCATTAGATCTAAGCAAACACAAAGGAGATCTAGCCTAGCATGATAGAATTAAGACAAGAACATGATATAGACAACCAACACATAGACATATTGATTGAATTAGAAGAACACTTATCTTGATTAATCATGCAAGGTATCAAGGGGTTGGAACCCTTGAAAAACCTGTAAAGTTACACCAAAATCGTACTTAGGGTTTCTCCCAAAACTTCTCTTTTAAATGTGAAAAATTAGAAAACTATATATAGAAAAACAGGTCTGACGGCATCAAGAGTAATCTTGTGACGCCGTCACCTCGCCGCCAAAACTCTCCTCGGACTGCCTAGATCTACTTCTGACGCCGTCAAGAGTTAGACACTTCCAGGCCGTCATGACTCTTTTACTCTTGACGCCCTTCTCACGTGACGCCGTCAAAACTCTACTGGGTTGCATGGAAATTCATGAAATTTGCTCTTGACGCCGTCAAGGATTTGCTCTTGACGCCGTCACCTACTGTTCCCAGCATGGAAAATTAAGACTTTGGCGTTTTCTTCACTTTTATGCTCCAAAAACGTCCGAATTGCTTCCTTTTCCAGATTTCTCTCCCAAAGTACCTAAAATCACAAAAGGAACGATTTAGGGCAATATTTGATCAAATAAATTCGGATTCGGGCTTAAATGACCCCCTAAAAACGGATCATTTTTCGCCTCATCATATGCACGGGTACTCGTCTATTATAAATTAAATTAGATTTTCCTCTCACATTTTCAGTTGTCCCGCTCTAAGTTTTCTCCAAAAATCAAAATTATCCCCTCCATCCAACAATTTGAAAACCAAACAAAATAAACCACCATCATAATCCCCAAATCAATTCCCCATTAGATTTCCCTCTCACATTTTCAGTTGTCCCGCTCTAAGTTTTCTCCAAAAATCAAATTATCCCTCCATACATCAATTTGAAAACCGAACAAAATAAACCACAATCATAATCCCCAAATCAATTCCCCCCACAACAAAACCAATTATCCCCCAAATCATTTAATCAACAAAAAACCACACACCTTTAATCAATTATTCCACATATTGCCGGTTTACAAACCTACAACACCATGAAAAAACACTAGTCTTGAATCTAATTATTATTATTATTTTTTATCATCAAAGATCAAACATAAAGATGATTAAATACACCTCACAAAAATACCGGATCTGGGAGAAACCAAACACACGCCACCAAGGTTTGAGTTTTATTGGTAAGATTTATCTTTTGATTTTGTTCCCTTTTTTGGGGTTTTTAATCTCGTTGATTTTGGGGGTTTTAATTAACTGTTATGTTTTCTTGAAATTAGGGTTCAATTCGTTTCATCCTTTAAGAAAGAATCATTAATGGAATGCGCTACCTGAAGCTCGGGGTATATGCTAACTCGGCGGATTGATACCAGTGGTGCTCGAAGTGAAACAATCATTATCATTAATGGAATGTGCTACCTAAAGATACAACATATTAATTTTTGGTTAGTTGTTTTATTTGTTAAGTAATATTATATAGTAATACTGTGAATACCTTTGGGCAGGTCAAGACAGATGGCGGTCTAAATGCTTCAATTCGGCTTCCTTTGTGGCAAAAGCCAATCCTCTAAATCGTGCTCCCCATAAATGAAAGAGTGAACTTCACCATGCACTTTGTAATATGTTGTCAAACATTTTAGCACCACTTGAAGATGGTGGAAAGGGTAACTGGCCTCCACCTGGTGTACACCCCGCACTTAACTTATGGTATGAAGCAGTTGCACGCATAAAAGAGCAACTCATGCATTGGACAGATAAATAGAGCAAACATATAGCTGTAAGTAAATGACCGTATCTTTTTATAATATAGAGTTTGCACTGCTTCTTTGCATAACCTTACTTGGTTCTCCTCATATATTGAAATTATAACGTTTGCTTCTTGTTTCACCATGTTAGGTTGCTTATGCTTTGGTGACTTTGCTTCTCTGTCTTGGTGATCCTGTCATATTTCTCAATAACTTTGATCCTCATATGGAGCAACTGTACAAGCATCTTCGGGTAACATTAATTAGTTTAACTCGTTGTCTAGAGATACATTTGAACAACACTATTTACAACCTTGTTTTGACCTATTTCTATAATTGTGCTTCATTGGTAGCTCATGACATTGGCCATTATGTTCCAAAAGCAAAAGCTGCAATTGAGTCCATATTGAGGTCATGCAATCGAGCTTATAGTCAGACTATCTTCACGTCTTCAACAGCCCACATATGGACTACTTTATCTGGCAGTGGGGAGATGATGTTCGAGTACTTGGCCGTCCCTGTTGTGAAAGGGAAAAATAGTGACCCGGAGAAGTTTGCTGGTGGGCTTTATACTACTAGTGTGGAGGTATATGTATGTATTATAGATTGACCTATAAATGTATTATAGATTGACCTATAAATATAATCCATGCTAAAGGAAGTCGAGAAGGATGTGAAAGTTAAGACAAAAGGGGAGGTCGGAGCTGCAAAGACACTTTGTTCTCCATTTGACCAGCTTGAACTGCATGAAGGTATTTTTTAATTAGAGGGCTTTTCTAATTCTGTTTGTGATACCCGTTAAATTCATACAGATTAATAACAATAAACAGTCTGCTCGTTTTATTCTACAACTGCAGCAAAATTTGTATTTGAAAGCAGATGACACATCAGACCGCTTTTCCGTCAGCTCTTGGTAAATTTATTCTTATCTCTTAAATGCAAGCACATGCACATACACATACACATACAAATCAAACACAGTCATCGATGGCAAGTAAGGATAGTGTATGTGCTTCTAACTTTTGTCTTTTCTACTTAAAAGAAATGGAGAATATCCAGATGATGAGATTAGTACAAAAGTTAGTGCTGCTAGTGAAAGTTAGTACTGCTAGTATAAAATATGGACTGCTCAGAGATTAAGACTGCTCGACATTAATACTGCTAATGTATTAGTTAAAACTGCTAGTTATAAGTTAGTAGTGTTGTTTCATATAGTCAGTATTGCTTTTATAGTATGATATGTATTAGTTGTTTATGAAAAAGATTATAGGTACTTAGGAAAGTATTGTAAGCCGACTAGGACTCCTTGGTGTATAAAAGGAGGTCCTATGGTATAGAGTTATATACGAATTTTATATTTACAATTTTATTGTATTTGAATTTGTTTTGAAATATATTTGAATTTGTTTTGATATATATTGATTTCTTAAATGTGACTAAAAGATGTATATAGTCACACTTATTATCAGTTTTGGTCACTATTTGCTTTATTCGTTGTGTGACTAAATGTTACAGAAGGCCACACAAACATACAATTTACGTGGCCATTGGATGATCTATAGTCACACAAAATACACATTTCTTCACTTTAAACAGCATACGGCCACACTTATTAACACTTTTGGCCACTATTTCCTAAATTGTATGTGACTATATACCCAAAACAAACATGCTTTGTGTGACTAAATATTACAAAAGGCCACACAAACATAAAATTCACGTGGCCATTGGATGATCAATAGTCACACAAGGCGTTTTGTTTAGTAGTATGTAAGTTGTTCATCAACCTTGTGGTTGTGAGTTCAAGCTTTGCTGAAAACATTTGTGAGATATATTGTAAGATAGGCGGTATGAGGTGTGAAACGAAAAAGATTTTCAAGCATCATAATTCATAAGGCTATTCACGACAATGAGCGGAACTCATCTCAGTCATTATTAATTCACTATGAAAGTAAGGATATACACACCAAATATAAACTTTGAATGACAAAATTATAAAAAAAAAAAAATAATAATAATAATAATCATATGTATCCATACAGATTATGGATTCTGATCTACCAAAAACCAAACAATTCCATTTATTTGTTTTTCAGTCTCGACCGTAACAACATTGCCACTTACATTTGTTACAGCATGTCCTCCAACACCTCCTGTTATTCCCGCACCATTATAAATCGAATACTGAACATGATCAATTCTATTTGGAAAAACCAACACTTGGGAGAAATCCGCAATCCAAAGGGTACCATTACCAGCCACCCCCAACTTTCCAACAGTCGATTTTAATCTCATCCCACCTCTCGCGTTATTCTGATCAATCACAACTTGATCAATGCTCGTGAACTCCCCATCTAATTCCACTGTGCTTCTCGAGGCACCAGAGAACATATTGTTGATAATAGTAAGTCCCAATATATGACCATTGGATGATCAATAGTCACACAAAATACACATTTCTTCACTTTAAACAGCATATGGTCACACTTATTGTAGAACCTTGTAAAAATTTATTGTAATTATATCGTTAAATAAATAAATAATCTTTCGTTATCATTACTAATTCCCATTTTCTCGGAAAAATTTGAAATTTTTCTTATTATATTATTTTGTCGTTATCACAAAATAATATAATTCACGAAATGACGGAATTAATCCTCGACACGTTACTCGAAACCTAAATATTTCATTTAATCCTAAATATATTTCCTAAACTTAATTAAAATTCCTAATCACACTTAATAATCCAAACGGGCCCTTAATCTTATTCCAACCCAACTCACGTTCACTATTCACAGGCCCAAGGTCACAAGCCCAACCTCCAAATCCTATTAATTCATTCGATCGACTAGAAATCAAGCCACAAAACGCCTCGTTTAATCTCGATTCTTACACACGACATACCAATATTTTTACACCAACTCGTTTACCACCTAGCCAACTATTAGTGTGTCAAATCCCAAGTTCATTGGACGACGTTTGATACGTTTTTAAAGGGCAAAGTGTTTGACGAATATTAATATCAATCGATTCATAATTTATTCAAAACTTAACCGTTTTGATTCCCGTTTGTTCCTAATAACATTTATAACATGTTTTCATGTTTAAATGTCATCTATGATCAGCTATAATCAAGTGGTACGAGATTATGCAAATCGTATATGAAAAGAAATGGATGTCGACATCCTTGTGATTCACCAAGACAACCTTCCATTATTTGTGCACTCTCATTCCATATTATAAGTATATATTTCATTCTAGAGCCTAGGTTTTACTGACATTGCATAGTACATGAGGCTTCCTTGAAATATTTCACACTTACGTGTGATATATTGAGACCATATATAGCATACATGCATGCATCCGTTCCTCACAATTCTCATACACCTCCAATTATTTCTTTCTTCCTAAAAACTACTCCTAAGAGCCAGAAGTCGATTACCATATTGTTTGGACGCAAGAATAGGGTTATCGGGTTTGATTTATACGTATAGTATTTGGGTTATACGTTGAACGTGATATTCCTTGTGTTCCATCCATCCCCTCTCGACTCTCTACCTCCTAAAGGGTGTTGTAAGTTTTTTCCTACTCATTTCCATCAAGTTCACACGTTAAAATCACTTCATGCATCATATATATAGTTGTACGATCGTATATACATTTTACGTATTATTCTCATATACATGTTGTCGTATAGAACACGAACGTGGCTAGCCTCTATTTTGGAAGGCCTAGGAGTCACGTAGCACACATAATTCACATTACTTTCAACGTTACATGCATCACACAAACATATTTTGAAACATGCTACATCGTATGAAAACTTGTTCAAACACTTAGAAATATTTATAACTTTTTCAAATATATAAACGATTCAAACATGCTACCAAACGCTCGTATATCATTAAATTTCACGTAACAAGAGTACCATATTTTTACACGACTCAATAGACCACCTAGAAAACTACCACTTTCATTTATACAACTTGTAAAAATACTCACGTTTCGACACATAAAATGATTCATTTTGAAACGGCATGCACAAAGGTTTTCAAATCCAAAATTTATTTAAAAACTTAATATTTTCGTTTGGGCTCATTTCAAGCCCAATAAGAAGTAACGATCCATAAGCCCACTGGGCCCATATGAAACGTTTTTAGAATCATAAAAATAGTCCAAGGCCAGGCCCAAAACATTTTCCATGCCCTCGCCTCCAAAAATCTTAACGGGCCTTGAATTTGGTTCGTTAAGGGTCCATAAGCTAAAAAATAAGCTTTTCGTCAAATAAGCAGTTAAAATAAGCTTATTATTGACTTAATAAGCCACGGAAAGTTTTAGAAAATTTTTATAATCATTTTTGTAATTTTGGACTAAAAATGTAACGCGACGACACCTATAAGGACTAAAAGTGTAAATATTGAAAAGTAAGGACTAAAACTGTAAAAACAGAAACTTAAGGGTAAAAATTGATGAAAGTTAATATTCTAAGCCTAGTATGGATTATTGGACAATTAGAGGACTATAATTGTAATTTATTTATAAAAAGGACTAACGGTGTAACGCAAACGTCGTTAGAATAAAAATGGTAAAATTGGAAAAGAACATATTCTATTTAACATTCTTATTTATTTTCTATTTTCGTAAATTTATTTCGTATTGCATTTAAACTTTCATTTTTATTTATATATACTATTAAACGTAACGTTAATAATATATATAACGATATTTCAAAAGTTAATATTTTTTACTTACGATTAAAAAGGTAAAACTTCGATGGATAATTTAAATAACATATTTTGTCATATCATGCATATCACAAGAATTACACTGCACATTACCTATTCGTCATAACGAATAATTATTAGTCATTATTCGTTCGTATTTACCAAATAGTATTTGGCCAAATTCTTAGATAAATCTATTTATCAGGTTGTGTTTCGAAGCCGTTATCATAAATTCGTCCGACTTTATTTTCTTCATTTCCGTATCAATCAAGGTGAGTCATAGCCTCACAATTACTTATTTTCAAACTCCGTGAGGGGGATACATGTTATAAACAGATCACAAGTAATTTTCTGTATGCTTCCTGACTTGATATATGCCTAAGTTAGCTATTGCCAAAAGACCCTTGATCATGAGCCATTAATCACTGTTATGTGAACGCGAATATAATGAATAGATCTATTTAGGGTTTGACAGTCTGTCCCATTAATACTTGACGGAATGCCATTATGCATGTGGTTAGTCGTATTAGTCGTGATAATTATATTTGAGTAAAAATAGGAATTGGCAAATCACCTATTACACGAGGGCAAAATTATCATTGATTTGATAAACACCTCCGTTTTTACGGTATTTGTTAACGTTTTGCGTATCATGAGACTTAGAGCAATATATATACTGCAATATCAATTTTTAAACTGATTGTATTTCCAATACAATCTTACTTGTGTATCAAAATGATTACTAAATTCAAACTCTATGATATCACTCAACATTTTTGTTGACTTTTAAACATGTATCTCAGGTATTTGACAGGGGAAACAAGCATGGAACGGGCGGAAAAACTTCAAAACTTATCTACTTTATTTAAATAATGGTGTAAAATAAAAGATGTTTGATTCAGTTTAAAACATTAAGACTTCTAATTATAATACTCTGATAGTGACCTCTTGTATTTGAATTTTTATTAATGAACTTATATTTTAAAACGTCTCTTTCGAGTCGTTTTCTATCATTATGACTTCGATCCTCACCGTAACACCCTAATTACTTTTCCGCTGCCATGTTACAAATTAGGGGGTGTTACACTTATTAACACTTTTGGCCACTGTTTGCTTAATGGTATGTGACGAAATACCCAAAACGAACATGCTTTGTGTGACTAAATATTACTGCAATATCAATTTTTAAACTGATTGTATTTCCAATACAATCTTACTTGTGTATCAAAATGATTACTAAATTCAAACTCTATGATATCACTCAACATTTTTGTTGACTTTTAAACATGTATCTCATGTATTTGACAGGGGAAGCAAGCATGGAACGGGCGGAAAAACTTCAAAACTTATCTACTTTATTTAAATAATGGTGTAAAATAAAAGATGTTTGATTCAGTTTAAAACATCAAGACTTCTAATTATAATACTCTGATAGTGACCTCTTGTATTTGAATTTTTATTAATGAACTTATATTTTAAAACGTCTCTTTCGAGTCGTTTTCTATCATTATGACTTCGATCCTCACCGTAACACCCTAATTACTTTTCCGCTGCCATGTTACAAATTAGGGGGTGTTACACTTATTAACACTTTTGGCCACTGTTTGCTTAATGGTATGTGACTAAATACCCAAAACGAACATGCTTTGTGTGACTAAATATTACAAAAGGCCACACAAACATAAAATTCATGTGGCCATTGGATGATCAATAGTCACACAAAATACACATTTCTTCACTTTAAACAGCATATGGTCACACTTATTAACACTTTTGGCCACTGTTTGCTTAATAGTATGTGACTAAATACCAAAAACAACCATGCTTTGTGTGACTAAATATTACAGAAGGCCACACAAACATAAAATTCACGTGGCCATTGGATGATCTATAGTCACACAAAATACACATTACTTCACTTTAAACAACATATGATCACACTTATTAACATTTTTGGCCACTTTGTGTTAAATTGTATGTGACTAACTCCAAAAAAACAACACCCATTGTGTGACTAAATCATCACAAACGTCACATTTATTGTATATTCATGTGGCCACAGGACGGGAAATAGTCACACAAAATACACATTTACTTGAATATATCATCTCAAATGTCACATATATTATATATTTATGTGGCCAAAGGCTGAAAAATAGTTACTCCCAAAAAACATTCGCGTGACTATAAAGTGTTTACGGTCACTGATAATGACTAATCCAACAAAACTTGTATCTAATTTGTCACACATATTCGGGGTTTTGGTCACTCTTTTTCGATGAAAAAGACCACGAACTCAATAATGTGACCATATGCCACTTACGGTGGCGGGACCTATGGTGACACACAACGAAAAAAACGTGTGTGACTATATGCATATCGTCACACATTTTTGGTGTGACCAATACAACTTTTTGTACCAGTGCACACTTTGGCAAATAATGTCTCTCAGTAGTAAAGTATGGTATTTGTTTAAGTGTAATCTCATCGGGTCCTTACCGTTCTACACGGGAAACCAAACAACAAAACCATTCCCATCCCATCTCTAAACCGATTTACATACCATACGTAAATATGTATCATTGCTTCTCAATGGAAGTAGGTCAAGAAGTTACCCACAGCGTTTGCAGTGTATCCACTTCAATGATTTAAAGGAAGAAGAAATACTTACAGAGCTTTAGAATGCAGCGAAAAATGAACCACAACCACATGTTAATGATCAAGAAACAAAAACCCCAATATACGAGAAACCACCAGAGAATCAACATCCCCAAATTATCAAAAATTAGGGTTTGAAGGAACCCTAATAGATCAACCTACAAATCACCAGATCTATACCAAACATACAAATACCAATACGACTGTTGAGATAACAATCCCAATCGATCAATTACACCACCAATCAAGAAACCCCTAAAACTTCTTCAAACCTAGATATCAAAAACCATTTGAGATCAAAGTCGTGGCTATGATACCATGTAAAACCTAACAATCTAATCACAACCACAACATAAATTCTTCACCCAGCCAGCCACCCTTGGTGAAAATCTTTTATTACTTACGGCTATAGTAGATTAGTCCCTAAACGAATTCTAACTAAACAATACAAAACATAAATCATTTGTCCTCAAACGAGTGCAAGTATAAAGATACAAAAACCTCTTACATAACAACCTTACTACAACTCTCAATACAAGAAAAACTACTAAACCAGACCAGATGATCAAGAAGATGAAAACCAGAAAGACTATACAAAACTTGAGAGAGAGCTTTTAGTGTGTGTGAAAAGATAAATCGAATGAATAAAACCTTAGATCTGGATTATGCCTTAAATACATCAATATTTCAGTTTGGTACATGCAAAACATAAAACTTGACAAACACGGCCAAAACTAATTAGAAGAATAGAAACTTGTCATAACAAGTCCCTTTAGTTAGATAAGTATGAGTTTGACCAAGTCAAACATCCTTTCAACATTTGTTAAGTCATGGATGATTATTAGTTTTAGTAGCACATTTTAAACAAGCATGACTATAACTAAAAACATGCAATTAATGAAAGTGGGGTTTGAAAAGAACATTTTATATTATCATATTTTTGTATGTATATATTTGTCTACTTTATATTATAAAAGATAGATAAAAAAGAAAGTGAGCTTTGATGTAACATATGAATAATGTGTGTCTCATTTCAGCTACGTGTTTTTAATAAAGTTGAAAAGATCTTCAGTTGTTAATTATTGTGTTCATAAACCGTGTTTAAAGTTTATGTTTTATTTTTATAAAAAATAAAAATAAAAAAGGATGAAGATGAGGGCGTAATAGTCATTTCACTTTGGTCAAAGACGAAAACGAGTTTAAAGTTTCCTCACAAAGAGGCCGCCTGTAATTTCCAAACCAACCAAACCACATGGACGATTTTTGCAATTTACTCTTATTTTTCGTAAACCCAATGCTTTTGGGTGACTTTTTTTTTTTTTCTTTGCGCATGCAGCAGGCTTGGGCGACTACACCCGATGCTCTTAATCTCAATCTTATCCACTTTGTACCATTTTACTTTGTACCATTTTACCATCTAGAAACAAATGAAAACTTTATCTACTTTGTACCATTTTACCATCTAGATACACTGTCTTTTCTATTTTCAGTCAAATTTATAACCAACACCAAAAATGATACTTAATGTCTAAATTCAGATAACAACATAGTTAATTCCTGTTCCATCAAAAGCGGAAACGAATTTATTACACATCCAATTCCTAAACATGTCTCATCAAAATACACAAGGTACAACTCCTTAATGCACAAAAAGTCATTAAAAAAATGGGATGTGTTAATCAAGCCCCCTCTATGGGATGGGTTCCACCTATTTTTAGTCAAATGTACAAGCATTTAAAGCAGACAGTACAGGCGGCGGCAGCACAAACCTTCCACACACCCTCCCTATGGGAGGGTGCGGTTAACTCACCCCTAAAAAAATATGTAAGAAAATAGCAGTCACAAATCTCCCCATCTTCCTGCATTTACTTCAAATAGCCTATAAATACACACACATTACATTTGTCACATATATCTATACATTTTCATTTTCATGTGCAAAGAAATAAATAAATAATGCAATCACTAGCTGCTGTTTCATTCCGATCAACTCCATCGTACCACCTCCGTATATCTCCGCCCGGTCGTACTAATACTAAAACTAAGGTTTCTTCTGTACGATGTGTTCTTCAATCTTCGCCGTCGGTATTAGGTAACACACACATTGTGTTTTTTTTGTTTTTATTAGAATGTGTGATGTGATTTGATGTTGGGGGTGTTTGTTTAAGCTTAGCTTATTTGTTTTTGGGCTTATATTTCGTAAGCCCAAATTTTTCGGCTTAATTTGAGATTTGTGGCCTTATATAAGTTTATTATTATAGGATAAACTTATATAAGTTTATTATGATACGATAAATTTATATAAGCCCGTAACTCTCAAAATAAGCCGAAAAATTATGACTTATGAAATATAAACCAAGGTTATAAATAGCGTGAGGTGTGGCGTGGCGGCGAAGCCAAGCCTCAAGCTATACGAGCTATAGCGAAGCTATAGCGTTTTTTGAGGCGTGACCAAGGCGGCATAATTTTTTATAGATTTATATATTTATATCATATTTCATATATATATATATATATATATATATATATATATACACACACACACACACACACACATCAAGTTTACAAAACGCGTTATACATAAAAAATAAACTCAAAAAGCTAAACTATTATTGCATTTTTCGTCATTTCTTTAAATAAAACCTTATCCGTGAGAGTAAACTACTAAAAGATAAAATGTAAAAACCTAAAAACTACGGTATAAAACATCACATTCACATATTCACATTCACTTGTTATATTATCTTTTAGCATTTGATTTATAAAGTTACCCCAAGCCCGAGTTCCTTCTAGCCCAATAATAGTAAATCACTAAATCCTACAAAAGCTTCAAAATAAAGCGCCACGCTTCACGCTATAGCACGCCTTACCACGCTTTTTCGCGCTTCATAACACGCTACGTCTTAAGAAGACGCCTTGGCCTGTTTCGTAACGTGGAGGCCACGCCTCGCGCTATGGCGCCGCTATAGCGCCGCTATGGCGCGCTATTTAGAACCCTGATATAAACCGATATCAAATAAAGCTCGTAAGCTTAAACAAACACCCCTATTGATGTGATATGTTTACGAGGTTTATTTATTTCGTAAAATGTTGATAACTGACAACGCTGACTGGCAGTGGCACTGCTTATGTTTTGGAAATAGTGTTTGGATTTTCTTATTTTTTTAACAAAAAATGCAAAAAAAAAAAAAAAAAGTTTGTAATCAAAATTTATATAAAAAAAAGTTTTAACTTGATTATTATGAGAGTAAAAGTACAATTTTTATATCGATCAAAATAAACAATATGAAATAAGCAGCTTGTTACATGTTTATCATAAATTGCTCATGTGCTAAAAATAAGCACATAAGCATAAACTGTCTTGATTAAAAAACAATCAAGTAATTCCAAACTACTTTCGATTTGTTTTGGTGTTAAATGATTATTTATTGTGTGTAGTTTCGGAAGAAAGTGAATTTGTTAAGGCTTCAAGGAAAGGAAATTTGGTGCCGCTTCATAAATGTATTTTTGCTGATCATTTAACGCCAGTGTTGGCGTATCGGTGTTTGGTTAAAGAGGATGATCGAGAAGCTCCTAGTTTTTTATTCGAGTCGGTTGAGCCTGGTTTTCGGAGTTCACAAGTTGTAAGATCATTTTTAGCACTAGTAGTTATTAGTTACTATTTTGGGAAATATACTTAAAACGGTAATGATATAATTTTTTTTAGAAATAACTAGAAGCGTGCCGAATCTCAGTTGTTTATTGTAGATAAAAAAAAATCTATTATGATATGTTGGTGATACTTTTGGCAGGGTCGATACAGTGTGGTTGGGTCTGAACCGACAATCGAGATTATTGCTAAAGAAAATAATGTTACTATAGTTGATCATGAGAAAGGGAGCTTGATTGAGAAAGTGGTTGACGATCCTTTGGAAATTCCAAAAAGTTTATCAGAAGGATGGAAACCTCAGCTTCTTGATGACCTTCCAGATACATTTTGTGGTATGTATTTTGAATAGAAAATGAACGTTTGTTTTTAAAAACTTTTATTGATTTTTATATGTGTTTATGATATGAAGTGTAAGTTGCACGATTCATATCGCCCCCGTCTTTTATTAGTAAGATAAGATAAGCATGAGAACTTGCAGAGAATTGAATATAGTTGCTATAGTTCATAAATGTTGCTACACGTGTCGTGATGAAGGGAAGGTATGATTTAAGCGTCAAGCGGTCTGGTAGGTGAAAGAAGTACAGGGAATTTGAAACCTTGTCAGTGATCTAGATTTTAATCTGTTTTATTGCAGATGAATATGTGGATTCCTTTTGCGTGGTTTTTGACCATGTCAGTGATCTAGAATATAGTTACAAATTTATTATGATAAATTTTTGTGTCGGTTGGTAAAGCAGTAATTGCTCCTTTAAAACAAGCCTCCTTATTTAAACTGGAATCCTTGAGGAAGGGTAATTGACCGAATCAGTGATCTTTTGATTCAGTTTACCTATATTACTGAATTATAATAAGAAACAAGATATCCCCTTGGTTTTAAATCCTTATAGAGGTTGAGTACTCTTATCATTATAAGCGTGAGTGAAGTTTTAACGAATCTTGTATATGTAGGATAAGCATGACTGCTGAGCAATAGCAGAGAACTTAATATAGCTGATATAGTTAGTAAATGTTGCTCCTTATGATCATGATGAAGCGACAGTATGATTTAATCATCATCTGGTGCGGTAGTTGAAAGAAATATAGTCAGGATGTAGCCTTCTTGAGTATAGTTATGTTTTCATCTGTTTTTAGTGTACACGTAAATAAATATGTTAGACTCATGCATGTAGATTCATGCTGCCATACTTTTGACCAAGTACAATGTTTAATGTAGTCATGGCTACATATATAGTTACTATGATAAATTTCAGTCTTGGTTGTTGAACATTTATAGTATTTTTTGTAAGTATACCATGGTCTGGTAGATAAGCATGACAACACCTAAAATTTGTTAACCGCTATCATGAAACAGGTGGGTGGGTTGGTTACTTTTCATATGACACAGTTCGCTATGTAGAAAAAAAGAAACTCTTGTTCATAGACGCACCAAAAGATGACAGAAATTTACCAGACGTTCATCTTGGACTATATGAAGACGTGATTGTGTTCGATCACGTGCAGAAGGTACTCATACCATAACCATATATTTTTTTTTTTCCACTTATCATTTTTATCCTGATTATGGCTCTTTTGGTAAATATTGTCATCTTCAGAAAGCATATATTATTCACTGGGTGAGGCTTGATCAATATACTTCTATTGAAGAAGCTTATAAAGATGGAATCAAAAAGTTGGAGACATTGGTGTCTAAAGTACATGATGTTGATCCGTAAGTGGCTGTCTTTAAAATTTAGCATGTAGTTGGTTCTAGGGTCCACCTTTTACTGACATCAATTTCTCAATCGTTAGCCCAAAGTTGCTTCCAGGTTCAGTGGAATTAAGCACCCACCAATTCGGGACTCCTTTGACCGAGTCAAGCATGACCAATGAAGAATATAAGGCGGCAGTTTTGGAAGCAAAAGAACACATTCTTGCTGGTGATATTTTCCAGATTGTTTTAAGTCAACGCTTTGAGCGACGGACATTTGCAGATCCCTTTGAGATCTATAGAGCATTAAGAGTTGTGAATCCAAGTCCGTACATGACTTATCTGCAGGTGCTTTATTCAATAATAATCGTTTTCCAATCAATTTTTTCATATGAGTTGTTTTTTACTCAACTTGTAAGTTATCGCATTGTCAGGCTCGAGGGTGTATCATGGTTGGTTCAAGCCCAGAAATTCTTACCCGTGTGAAATCGGTAATTTTCTTATTTTACTTTTAGATATTCATTTGTTACCTATATTCTTGTGACATAAACAAATATTTGACATTTTATATCTCTTGGCAGAATAAGGTTTATAATCGTCCTTTAGCTGGAACTGCAAGAAGAGGAAGGACTCCTGAAGAGGATGAAGAGTTAGAGAAGCAGTTGCTAAGTGATGAAAAGCAATGTGCAGAACACATCATGCTGGTTGACTTGGGGAGGAATGATGTTGGAAAGGTTATTTTGACTTTTATAACAAACGACCGTTTCCACGGTTCATACTTTACCTTCTTAACGCCCATGCTGACTTTGTTATCGGATGCAGGTTACAAAATCTGGTTCAGTTAACGTGGAAAAACTCATGACCATTGAGCGGTACTCCCATGTGATGCACATCAGTTCTACAGTAAGCACCACTACTTGTCCATTAAATCTAAAGGTGGCAATTCCCACCAATATATTATGAGTAGATTGCTTTAGGTTGTGTTTTCTCTCAAAACCGGGCAAATAAAAAAAATAGCTAAAGGGGGAATAGGTTAAATGGGTCAAAGAAGTTGAAAGTCGCTCACAGCCTGTTATTAATGCATACAACCGCCTTAGGTCAGTTTATCTAAACATTAAGATTATAATTGCACAAATATGGCATTTGTAATCATTTTGAACATATTTGTTTTAATGAAAGGACAAAAAAATGTTTGTAGGTCAAACAAACCCACGTGTCTACATATACGGAAAAATGACCTGTTTTGACTCGTCAACCCACCTGCCCGTCCTGCCACCTCTATTTAGTTTGATCAAACAGTAAATCCGGGGGAATGGTCAATTGTCTCTACATTTTTGCATGAACAGATAGTTTTGCACAAAAGTTGCAACTACAGTTTTTTTTTTTTTTTTTTTTTTTTTTTTTTTTTTTTTTTTTTTTTTCCCTCCTGAACTTACATTTCTAGCGTTTGTGAAAAGCTGCCCAATATTTCAAGTTATAATGCCTTTTTACAACTGTATTATGACAATTTCTGGTGATGATGCTGAGTCATTGTTGCTTCATTTTGGTGCTTGAAGGTGACTGGGGAATTGCTGGATGATCTCACTTGCTGGGATGCCCTTCGTTCTGCACTTCCTGTTGGAACAGTTAGTGGTGCTCCAAAGGTTTGCTCTTCATCCTTTATTACACCATTCTGATGGTAATCGATTGATATTTTATTAGAGAAACAAAAATATGAAGAAAATACAATATCAGCCTACTTTTAAAAGAGACGGTCATCTGTCCAAGATGACCTACTTTTATAAAATCCAACATACTTAGCCATCACATTATCTCTATTTATGGAGCTTATCTCATTATTAATATACCTAGATACAATAAGGTCATAATTCTATTTACAATCTTATACAGGTGAAGGCTATGGAACTAATAGATAAACTTGAAGTTACAAGACGTGGGCCCTACAGTGGGGGGTTCGGGTGGATTTCCTTTTCTGGTGAAATGGACATCGCCCTTTCTCTCAGGACCATGGTGTTCCCAACCGGTGCCCGTTTTGACACAATGTACAAGTACAAGGAAGACACAAAGCGGAAGCAGTGGGTGGCTTACCTTCAAGCTGGTGCTGGTATTGTTGCTGATAGTGTACCAGATGATGAGCAACAGGAGTGTGAAAACAAAGCAGCCGGTCTCGCTCGTGCCATTGATCTGGCTGAGTCGGCTTTTTGCAAATAAGTCAACATTGTTTGCGTGTCTTTAGGATATCGAAAGTTGAAAACAGTAGGTAAAAATGAGATAGGATTGTATCTTGTTGAAACATGGGTTGTTGCAAATGCAATTATGTTGTTGGTGTAGAATCAAAAGGTAATTTATAGATGGTGGTTGGCAAGCTTTATATCAGATGTTCCAATATTAGTTATTCAAATATGTCATCTTCCATTATATGCAACAAACTAACAAAGATATCAAATATATTTATGAGCTGAAGCGTATTTCCCACCATATTTGGTGACGATATATTTGAAAATCTGCGTTACCTTTTTCCCTTTTCACACGATTAAGCTAGTTAACTTTTCCTGGTTTTGAAGATTAATATTGTTTCATCTGAAATTAACTGGATTTTATCTATTGAGTCTGGAAATGATTGAATATAATATATCGTATTGTAGTAGGGATGCACAGTTTTGAACTGAACCATTTAGAGTAAAACCATTTGGTATTCAGTTCGAGACTGAACCTGAACAGCCCAAACTGGCTCAACATTGGAAGCTATCCGAATTAATAAATTCGGTTGGTTTTACAATCGTTTTGTCCCTCAACAGACAGACGAAAACATAAAATTTTAATAATCCTAAGCTTGAGTTGACATTTTTACATCAATATCGTCTTGGATAACGTTGAGACCTTGATCAATAACTATTAAAGATACTAGACTATTAGAAATGTTAATCATATGTTAGACAAGAACAACTGTCAAAATACTTGAAAGTTTGAAACACCAGTTACTTAAGATATCTAATCATCAAGTTGGGGGGGCAGAATATATGCAGAAAACCATATTGTTCTAACCTGAACAATGATGGAAGATAAATACATGATAACCGCCATATGCCATTAACCATTGGAAGACGAATCAAGAACGTGACATAAGAAAGTTAAGATCTTGGCGTGGTTCCCACTTACGGGAAGATAATAGCATATTTGTTGAAGAGTGTTGAATGGAATAAAGACAGGCGCATAACAACCACAGGGTGTGATTCTTATAGGATAAGATGCAAAACAAACAATCACTTTCAAAAAAATCTAATATAATGAAACACCATCTGAGACAAAATACTTGAATCGCCTTCTGGAAAACCACAAGTTAAAGATTTAATCTTGCTTCTCAAAGCTTGCGGTTTGCTATCAAAATGGAGAACCCCATAAAGCATGAAATCAGTGCGGAAAATATCACTGAAATAACCTTCACAAACAATACAACCCTAAACAAAACAAGAGGTAAACCTGTGAACCCCTTAGGCCTTAGGGTTCTAGCAAGCAATCCTGTCTAAGAACTCATATAACATGCTCACAGAACTCGAAATGATATTGATCATAGGACTAACAGTACATTTAACAGTCACGCAGATATTATTGGTTGAAATGGTAAGAACACGCTAAAACAGTACATTTTAGCCACAACAAAGAAGTTGGCAAAACACCTTTTTTGGCAATCGGAGCGCAAATTTGTGCAAGAAATCTAAACCAATAAACAAGTGCTACTATTAGAATTAATCAATCAAGAACAATCGCAATCTGTGAAAAGATTCTATATCAATTATCAAAAACCGTAATGACCAACAAAATTACACAATCAGGATCATGTTGAACCAATTAAACCTAATTTCTAACTTCGACAACACCAACAAAGAAACAAGTATTCCAATCCATACTGCACAAACAAAGCATCAAATTTCGCATACGCTTAATCATCAAACAGAAAGAAAAGAACAATTCTTTTTCCAATTCATATTCAAACAAACAAACCACCAAACACAATAAAAAAAACAACACCATTATCATCATCCAACAAAACCGTACAAAACGGTCAAAACAAACGAGGTTTTCCTAGTTCAAGTTACCCGTGGTGGCCCACTTTTTAACTCAGATATACGCGGCCTAACCAGGTTAATTATTCCCCTAACCGTTTTCGACCCTTCCCCTTCCCCTTCCCCTTCCCCTCCCTACCTATGATGATGATGATGATTTAATACTACCATGATCATAATCAAGAACCTCATTCCCATCATGCACAACAGATCTAGAACACTGCACAATAGCCCTCCCAATAGAATTAATCCAGTCTTCTTTCTCCTTCTCACTATCAGCTATAAAATACATAGTTTCAGTCTTAGTACTCAACTCAAAGGCAAACTCTTTATGTATAACATCTTCAGCGCCTTTAACAGTTAAACATGACCCAACTGGAATAACCCCACGTGGGTTTGATCCACGTGTCACTGTTGACTCCTTAAACCAGAATATATGTCCTTGTTTTAATATGAAGTAGCGACGACGCCATGTTTTTATGTATTCGCCTTGTTTGGTTAAGAAGCCTGTTCTTTCTGGGTTGGTCCAGAACTCGATGTTGTTGTATTCGTTTGGGGTTGGTTGTGACCCTGTGAGGGTTTGCCATAAGGTGTTCATTGTGTTTGTGTGTGTGTGATTGGAACAAAGATGTGTTTGTGACAGATGATGATGATTGGTCATTGGTGTGTTATGTTTTTCTAGCAAATAATTGAGTCATCATTTTTAAAGGGTAAATTACATAGATTAGCAACATATTTTCCCAATTTTATAGTGTTAGGTAACAAACTATTTTTATTACCAATTTAGTATGTAGAACTTGCTAATTTTCGACAATTTAGTCATTATCCTCACAGGCTACCGTTTGCTTAATTAAAATGACCGGCACGTTATTTTATTTATTTATTTATTTATTTATTTTTTTACTGAGGTGGATATACCACGTGGATTATATTTAGGTATGAATAGAATACGATAGTGTGGTTAACCACATTATAACGTTCATATTCACACACTTATCTCTCACACGAAACCCTAATTATGATTGTTGTTTAATTAATGATCTAAAAGTTGAAGATGGTAAAAGGTAACATTGTAAATGTTAATTATATATGACAAATGGTGTTTCCCCTATGTTAATTTTAGTTAGAACATTAATTTTCAGAAACCCTAATTTTTACGAACCCTAACTCTTTTCTTGTTTTACAATTGCAGATAGAGTTTTCACTGTCAATTTACACCACGATGGGGCGTTTGTTCCTAGCCCTTTAAGATACTTGGAAGGTTATGAAAAGCAAATCACTGATATTGACTTCGAAGGTATGAGCTTTACTGATTTTCGTGAGATTATCAAGCATTATGTTCATGGGATTGTGTATAGGTTATATTACTGTCCCCTTGGAACACCTTTGAATGTTGGTATTAAAGAAATTAAGACAGATAATGATGTTCAAGAGTTTCTAAGGGTTGGGTATGACAACAAATGGTATATTGACCTGTATGTGGAACACTTTGACTATGATATCATGGATTTTATAAATGAGGAAGCAAATGGGATCTTAAGTAGTGGCTCTAGTGATGAATACTACAGTAGTGATGAGTGTGAGGATTTCCCTGATGTTGATTTTCATAATGAAGGGGAAGACAATGTAGTTATAAAGAACCTAACCACTAAAGACCCATTTCTAAACAAAATGTGCCCCAACAGTGACATGTATGTTGACTATCATGATCACTCAGTCCCTCAAGCAGAATGTGAGGCTTTAGATGACCCTGAAGCTGATAACATTGACCCTATTTTTCAAGCTAAAAAAGGTGTTTGTTATCCCAAACATGACCCTAAAACTCCTTGGAACCAAATGACACCTGTCTTAGGTATGAGGTATGAACATCCTGACCAATTAAAGCTAGCCTTAGCCAACTATGGAGTAGCAAATGGTTACCAATTATGGTTTGAAAGAAATGATTGGAAGACTCTACTAGTGTTTTGTGGTAGGAGTGTTGAGGATGGTAGGTCTGCTGGGAGGTACATTAACAAAAAAAGGAAGATACAAAAGTCTTTGTTTAATGACGCTGAGGCTAGTACCAGCAACTCCAAGACTCCTAAAAAAACAAACAAGGCTGCTAAGCCTAGTCAGTGTACTAAGTCTAGTAAGTCTGCCAAGTCTCCAAAGACAACAAAAAGTTACAAAAAATTGCCAAAGAAAAATGTTGGTTCTAAGTCTCCTAGGACATTAAGGGTTAGAAAAAGGGGGGAGGGATGTAGCACTGATGTTGAGGGAACAAGTTCACCAGTGGTTAACCCAAATACCAACTCACCCAAACCACCTGAAACACCTAGGGCTAAAAGGAAGAGGTTAAGAGATGATAAGAATAAGCTTCCTGTTTGTGGTTTTAGACTATGGGCTTCATGGATGAGCACTGAGCACTCATTCCAGATCTAAACATTGAAACCAGACCATAACTGTTCTTGAAACTATAATCTTGGTTCCCTGGTAACTTACAAATGGATTGCATACCACATGTCTAAAGAGATCCTTAATGATCCATTCATTCCTTATATTAAGATGAAAAGTTTAATAAGGGAGAAGTTTCTCATTGAGGTTTCTTTAGGACAGTGCAAGAGGGCCAAGCAAAGGGCATTGTTTAACCATGAGGGAGGCTTAATTGAGCATTATGGTAGGTTGTGGGACTATAGGAGGGCATTGTTAGATTCAAACCCTGGTTCAACTTGTGAACTAGATGTAGAGGAAACCAGTTCTAGGAATGTCTATTTCAAAAGGTTCTATATCTGTTTCAAGAGTGTTAAAGAAGGGTGGTTGCAAGGTTGTAGGAGAATCATTGGTTTAGATGGATGTTTTTTGAAGCATACATGCAAAGGTGAGTTGCTGACAGCTATGGGGAGAGATGCCAACAATCAGATGTACCCCATTGCTTGGGCTGTTGTCAGGGTTGAAAACTATATGAATTGGACCTGGTTCCTTTCACTGCTTCATGATGATCTCAACCTGCAACTAGGCACAGGATTAACACTGATTTCAGATTCACATAAGGTAAGTATGTTTACTAACTTTAATTATTTATACTATTTAACTGTTTTATAACATAATTTATTGTATACATGGTCTGTCAGATGCTGTTGCTGATTGGTTGCCTCATGCAGAGCATAGAAAATGCACAAGGCATGTCTATGCTAACTTCAAAAAGAAGTATACTGGTTTGGCATTACAAAGCCTTTTTTGGAGGTCAGCATCAAGTACTATGGAGCAACAATTTCATGCAAGGATGGATGAACTGAAGACAGAGAACAATGAGGCTTATGAGTACCTGATCCAAAGAAATCCAAATACATGGTGTAGAGCATTCTTCAATCTTAATGTCAAGTGTGCTGCTTTTGAGAATGGGATTTCTGAGAGTTATCATAGGGCTATCCTGTTACAAAGATCAAAGCCGATTATCACTATGTTGGAAGACATTAGGATATACATCATGCAGAGGTTACTGGCAATGCACAAGTTAGCTGTTAACTTAGAAGACAGCATAACCCCAACTATTAGGAAGAAACTTGAATACTTCAAGAGAGAGTCAAGGTTTGTGTTCTCTAACTTACTTTACATGTCTACCTTTTTAGGTTGTTTGACTGACTTGTATTGTGTAACTTGCAGGCATTGGGATGTTCTAGCAAGTACTTATGATGTCTTGGAAGTGAGATCTGGAGCTCAGGCATTTGCTATCAACTTGACTAACCAAACCTGTTCATGTAGGTTATGGCAATTAAGTGGATTTCCCTGCATACATGCAGTTGCAGCCTATATGCATTTAAGTAGAGATGCAGATGAGGGGGTTTGCCATTGGTATAGTCAAGAAATGTGGGCCAATGCATACCAATTCTCCATTAGGCCAGTATTGGGATCTCTCTTCTGGATTAGGACCAACAATGACCCCCCATTACCCCCAATTGTGAGGAAAATGCCTGGAAGACCCAAAAAAGCAAGAGTCAAAGGACCTGATGAGAATAACTCACAAGTGAGTAGAAGGGGAAAGCAGATGAGATGTTCAAACTGCCAAAAAGTTGGTCACAATAAGACAACTTGTGACAAACCAAGTGTTCCTAAACCACCAATAGTTAGGAGACCAGTAGGTAGAAAGAGAGAGCCACAACATAGACCTGCCTCAGCAAGGATAAGGGGCAGAGGTAACAAAGGTGGTAGAGGTTCTGGTAGTGGTGGGAGGGGAGAAGAAAGTGGTGGTAGAGGTTCTGATAGTGGTGGCAGAGGGCAAGGTAGTGGTGGTAGAGGTTCCAGAGGTGGTGGGAGAGGTTCTAGAGGTGGTGCTAGAGGTTCTAGAGGTGGTGGCAGAGGCAATGGTCATGGTGGCAGAGGCAATGGTCATGGTGGCAGTGCTGAAAAGGTAATACAAGCATATTTAAATGTCTTATGTAAATGTTATATCAATACAAGGAATACTTACTAACCATATTTCTGTTTGTAGACCATGGATGAAGAAGACATTAGGCAAGCAATGGAACATGAATACCTGCAAGGACTATTGGATGAACAAGAAGAACAAATGCAAAACTATGAAAGAGAGGAATCTGAAAGACTTGGTGAAGAAGCTTTAAAGCAGTTCATGAAAGAGGAAAAGATGTATGCAAGAATGGATGAGGAAAGAGAAAGAAAAGAACAAGAATGGGAAGCAATGATGGATCCTTCGTTTGATTTCAATTTCCCTGAGAGATTCCCAGAGGATGATCCTGATATTATAGAATACAGGGCCATGAAAGCTTCCATTAAGTTTGTTCATCCAACCCAAGAGTCATAAGTTCAACCTGAGTCTGCTATTGAACAATCAGATCCAAATACTGCTAGTGTTGTTGAAGCCACACAAGTTGAAGGTTCTAGTGGTATTAAAGAATCAGATCTCCAAACTGAAGGTTCTAGTGCAGGCAAAAAAAAGGCAACAAAACAAAAAAAAAATTGCTGTTAGTCAAGAAAACAGGATCTATTATAAATAGAGGGGAAGATCAGAGAGGATCAAGATGATGCAGGGAAAGAACTTCAAGTTTGATGCACAAGGTTCAGGTTCAACACCTGATAAAGCATTTGATGTTAGTCCTGATGCTACCCCTTGAAGGATTCTCTTTTTAGAAGTAATATTGATCCATTCATGGATGTAAAACAATTAACCTTATCTTTTGTGCTAGAAGTTATTTGTAGTCATGTATGCTTGACAAACCCTAAACCTTATCTTTTTGTGTTGGTAGCATGCTTGTATTAAACAATGGATGTGTTCCCCACTTGTACTGATTTCAGATCTACTTTAATGAATGGTGTCTCGTTGACTGTATCAAAGGGCCTTGTTTAATTCAATGTTTTGTCTTTGTCTTTGGTCTTTAGTCATTTGTCATGTGGCCCTTTGCAGTAATATGTGAAAAAATGCAGTTTGGTAGATATGCTGTAAATGCTATTGGCATCTGTCAAATGCATGTGCATAAAGCATTTCAATGCACTTTTTACACATGTTTACTTTTTGGTACAACCACAACACATCCATTCACTATACTACTTGCCTTTTGATACAACCAAAACAGTATATTCAATGCCTGTTAGGCTGTATAAATTGTGTATGTAGATACCAAAACAAACCATTCCATAGATGAAAGCAAAGTACTTGATACACAACACTGATACAACCAAACTACATCATACATAACCTATTTTCATTGCCCTAACACTTCTACTTCACTGCAAATATCAAACACATACATACTGCAAATGCAAAGAAAGTTGACTTCCAAAAAGTCAAGTTGCTCAAACTTTTCTGCAATTCCATCTTTTTTTCACACATCTCAGCTTCAAGTTGTCCAATCCTCCATTGACGGTTGCCTTCTTGTCCCAAATTTGTTCTTTGTTGTGGAGTCAAAAGGGTGTACATCTCGTACAACTGCATCCTGTACCAATCACTATCCATCTCTGGGTCGTACCAATCCCAAAACGCACACTTCTTCCTCATGGGTTTGTAACGATTTGGACAAACAAGAAACTTTCTAGCTGGATTAGTGTGTCTCCAAGATGTTAAAACCATTACGGGCAGGTCACAATCACATGTTCGATCATGGAGGTAGATGGACATGATTTGGTTTCAATTAAATTAGGGTTACAAATTGGGGATTTAGGGAAATTTGTTGTGTCGTGTAAATGAAAGGGTAATTAGGGTAACTGAATTTAGGGTAAAATAAATGTAACAATTCACAATTTCAGGTTAATTACCATTCCCGGAAAATTTCACTATTCACTTTTACTATTCATTTTTTTTCCAAAACTTTCCCGAAAGTTGATTTTTATTTGATTTTATCGAGTGATAAATCATTTCCATGGCAAATTAAAAGTTTAACTTTCATAAGCTCATTTTCGTGAAAGTTATTAAGGAATTACACGGAATTACACGTTTTAGGGTAAAACGTCAATCAGAAATTCTACGCACAACGAAATTCAACCCCGTCAGGTGACCCCACATCAGTAAAATATTTTACACACTCATGATTTATTTGAGAATTAATTGTGACTGAGAAAAATATGACCAAAAACTTCCCAGCAGGTCACCCATGCCTGTACTACTCTCGCATGAGCACGCTTAACCATTTGGGCGATTAACCGTGAGACCACAAAACGCGTTTCTAAGACTTTTTGAGTTTTCAACTTATTAGAAAAAGTCAACATATTCTTTCCCTCCTCCATTGACCAAAAATGATCCCTTGATGTTATAAGTCATTTCGTGATTTTTAGGCTTACGGTTTGATGTCTAAAAGACATTTAATACCAACCGACACTAGACTGAGCCCAGTCTAGACATTATAAGTCATTTTAAATCATTTTTATAACATTAGAAAAGTAACATTTTACTTTTCTCAATTTTACGCAATATTCAGCGTTTTACGCGAATTACGCGTTTTAGACCCGTGTTTCCAGTTTTTAGCAGGGTTTTACACCCAAATGGAACCTACCACTCATTTTATATTTTATTATGGAACATATGGACATGTTTATCAAAACTTTCAAATTCCATAATTTTACGACACCCGGTTTTACGTTTTGAGGCTTAATCATTTACGATTGGCATTTCCCGGAGTCAAAACTAACTAGATATCTTGGATAATATCATCCAAAAGCCAACCCTTGCTCTCCAAGTCCATATGAACCGCCATAGGGGGGGGTTTTCACACTAGGTGGCTTGATCTCAAGCTTAATGGCCTTAGATTTCATCCATGTGTTCACCTTGGCCTCCAAGGTTGGACTAGTCAACATTTGTAACCTCCTTAAGACCCTATAAAAGCCCCCCATTCCCTTGTTTGCCGTCCACTTCCACACACACAAACACTCTCATCTTAGCTTAATTCCTTCCAAGTTTCATGCAAGATTCAAGTGCTAGTTCAAGGTTGAAACTCTAGTTAGGTTATCATTCATCAAACACTTCCATAACCTTATATACTTGGTGATTTCTCTTGAGTTTGAATCCACTCAAGTCACCTAAACCTTCATCATCCATCTTTCAAGAATACCAAGGGTAGAAAGATTGCATGAAGAGAAGTGGGTTGAAGCAAGTCTATCAATGTCCTATCCTTACATGTTAACTTCCTTTCATCTTTGAAAGCCAAAAGTTGTGAGCCAAACCCTAACTTGATTCTTGTTAAATAATCATGTTCATGTTATTTACATATTATTCATGCTATATATTGTCTTGTTATCATGTCTATGATGTATAAAAATGACCAAAACAAGTTATTGTTATTGATTGTTACAACAAGTTACTAAAACAAGTAAACTAGTGACTTTCTTGGTAAGACCTGATCAAAATGGTAAAAATATGATGTTGGATCATTACATATTACAGTAGAGGACTTAACAAGGAAACCATAGCAATTTGAACCACCCAAAACGAGTATACGAGTCAAAAGTTATGACGATTTGAAATTACCAAAGATTTCCGGCAAAACTGCCAAATAGCTTCCTGATCAAATTTGGGTTTTGAAAGTCCCACTTCTGGTCCGATTCATCAAAAAGTTAAAACACGAAAGTTGTCCGAAACGACGTTTTCGTTCAGGAACAAAGAAGCTCGAGCCCTAAAAACGCTTTCCGAGTGATAAAATTCTTCAAATTCTAAACAGCCCATTTTTAGGCGAAAGTCACTAGATTATGGTTATACTTTGAAAGGAACAAGAGGTCTTATGACCTATAATCAAGACCACAAACATGACTAGAACCAAGGTTGAGTCTCATGACCTTGGAACAAGGACCAAAGGTCATGGCTAGGCCATGACGAAATGACCATAATAACTTACATAGGCGTAAACATGAAACAATGAGTTAGGCGATAACTTGAACAAGCAATTTGGATCTACTTCACTTAAAAGGAAACCATGAGATTTTACCAAGAGAACATGGTCATTTAAGGCTTATGAAGCTACCCCTAATAACAATCTTCATGTACAAATAAACTTTCCTAAGTTTATTCAAATATCGGACATGTAACCTTTCGGATCAAAACTTATATCTATATATTTCATCAACTACTACAATAGTAGGGAGCCTCATGTGAGGAGTTCATTATGTAAGCCGTCGAGTTGAGTTGTGGATTTACGAGTTAAAGTGTCCTGGCTCCTCGAACGCTTACTAACATGACTTCTGAATTATGTCGGCCCGAACGGTAGTGAACGATATACAAAACATACATGTTTCATGAATCATTTCTTTCAAAGACTTACATTATACATCATACCACATCATGGACTAAATGCAAGATATATATATAGGCACTACTTCATATTCTTTACTCCGATCCTAAGTCGCGACATTCTATTATAGGTTGCTCGTAGAAACCTTCACGATTCGACCGTTACATTCATTACTTGCTATCTTACTTAAGGTGAGTTCATAGCCCCACTTTCCATTACTTAATTGTTTTACAATTCCTTGGGGGGAATACATGCTATCTCTAAAATCGAACACAATGCTTTCTACTGTATGTTATTCGACTATGTTTTATTATCACTAAGTAACATCCTTGCCAAACCAAGATCCCTTAGTATGAACCATTTAATCACTTGCGAGGGTTACTTGCAAGTGAGCGCGAATATTGTGAATAGGCCTATTGGGATTGACGAATCCCATTTGTTTTGATTAGTTCAAACAAATGCATTAATATTTGAGACATTAGGTATGACGGCAAAGTACCTACCGGGATAAATCTGCCAATCGATATTGGTACACGTTAACGTTTTGGTTTCATAAGCTTAGTGTATAATACATTTTATGGGCGTATAATAACGTAGCCTACCTGTTTTCTTTTCCAAACATTGGTGGGAGTCTACAGCTCACACTACGATTATTGTGTTCAAACGATTTACCTACAAACACTACGATTATTGTGTTCAAACGATTTACCTACAAACACTACGATTATTGTGTTCAAACAATTTACCTACAAACACTACGATTATGGTGTTCAAACGATTTAACTACCAACACATTGTGTTCAAACGATTTAACAAACTCTATGAATATCACTCAACCTTTGTGTTGACCTCTCAAGCATGTATTTCAGGTTCATGACGATCAAGGATGGCACGGAAGGACACGGATACTCAAGAGGGCTATAAATTTTATTATCATTCAAAACTCATTTATTATACATTGTAAACATGGAACCAATTGGGACCTCATTTTGTATCTCTGATATTTATACAATTTGAATGATAAATCTTTTAAAACGACTCAATTGGAGTTCGTTTTCTATTATTGTGTCTATTGTGCCGTCAAGTAACACCCAGTTCGAATTCCGCTGCGTCCATGAATTGGGGGTGTTACAATAAATAAGGGTGGGTCGGGTTATAGGTTTATAAAAGTTACACGGGTCGAGTTTATTATCTAGGTGGCATTCTTAAAAAATAAATAATACACGTGGAAATTTAAATTGGGTATTTAGGTTGTGGCCAGTAATAATGACTAAATTGTCGAAAATTAGCAGGTTCTACATACTAAATTGGTAATAAAAATAATTTGTTACCTAACTCTGTAAAACTGAGAAAGTATGTTGCTAATTTATGGACTTTATCTACTTTTGTTTTTAAAAAAATTACACATTTTTTTTAACATCGATTTTGTATTAAAACTACTAAGAAGCTAGATAGAGTACAAGATTACAAATTAATACAACAGTTGATTTATGATTAACAATCCAATCCAACTAAACAAGATAAAGTTTACTATTCCTATTAGAAATCCAAATGTGTGAATGGATTATGATGTCGTTTCCATTTGTGTCTTTCGTTGAGGGCTTTGAGTCAAAACAAGTTCGGTTATGAAAACTCCAAATCAACCACAATCATTGCGTCAAAATAGGTCTTCATAATGCTAGGAAGGTCGGTCGAGTCAGCCCATGAAATAAGATTAGATAAGGATTTCGGATAGTCATCAAAGCCCCACCATTTTGTTACACTTCTTTTAGAACTTTTATATTCGTAATATTATATAATTTCAAAAACTATGAAACCACGAGTATGTTGCAATTTTTTTTTCAAGTAATGTTTTCCATATACCAGTGAACCACCATCAGTCCATCACCACAAAACCATCGTCACCAATTGTTACCATCGCTACAAAATGTTTAATCTGACCTGTGAACTACCACCATCACCACAAAACCGGTGGGCAAGGGCGTGGGGTGCCGACTAGAAAGGGTGAGTTGAAGAGCTAGGGATAAGCATAGCTATAAAAAGAATAGTGGGATGTTGATGCTCATCTAGTTTGTTGTAATATACGAACAAAATTGATGGGTAGAAAACTATGAGGTTCGATCGTATATAACAGTAATAAATTAAGGCACCGTTTGGTTTGTTGTAATTTAGCGTAATTGGATATAATTGTAATCTTATTACATTAGTTGACTACTACTTTTGTCTCACAAAAATTGTCCATCATACTATTTATGTTTTTCTAAAAAAAAAAAAAAAAAAAAAAAAAAAAAAAAAAAAAAATCCAGTTTTTGTATATCAATAATAACGATAACTATTTTTCTTATTTTGTCATTCTAATCAAAACTTGCATTGGTTGCTTATTTTGTAATTTTTATAATAAGTGTGAGTGTAAAAATGAGTTTTTTTATCAATCAAAACTTGCATTAGTTGCGCATGTCTTTTTTCTTTTTTTTTTTTTCTTTTTTTTTTTTTTTGGAAGTGGAGAAAATTAAACTTATAAAATTTCCTATGAAAGATATGTATCGATATCAAAGTTGAAGAACATATTAATGTTTCTTAACTATTAGTCTCTTGATGTAACTTTTGTATAGATAAAGGACTATAGATGTAAATATTTAAGTGTTGTTAGTAAGGCGGTTAAGGTTTGTGTAACCCGCCTATAAGTAATCATTACTTTCCTCTTTTACATGTAACAAAATTCATTTGAATCATAATTATTTTTTCATCTTTTCCCTCATTATCATTACGTGTTCATATGGTACCACAGCCTAAAAAGCCTAAAAAGCTCGATATAAACCCTAATTTTTGATTCAATTGATTGTTTATCGATTGATTCTTGATTCATTTCAATCAATTTGGTTAATTGATTTGTAATTCTTCTCAAGATTCAACAATTAGGGTTTTTCCACAAAAATTAGGGTTTCTTTCACCTTTCATCAATGGCTTCCTCAACTCCTTCAGTTACAACTGTTAATCATGATAATCGTGATAATTCGATCAATGATCCGTTGTGTATTAGTAATTCTGATAATCCAAGCATGGGGTTGACGACTACATCTTTTAATGGGGGTAATTTCCTTGGTTGGAGCAGGAATGTTAAGATGGTTTTAGGAGCAAAGTTGAAATTGGGGTTTATTGATGGGACTTGTGCAAGACCTGCAGTGACTGATGTGAATTATCAAAGGTGGATAAGGTGTGATTACATGGTAACTTGTTGGATATTGAATTCCATGGTGACTGAGTTATCTGATGCCTTCCTTTATACACAGTCTGCACAAGAGTTGTGGAAAGAGATAACTGAGAGGTATGGTCAAAGCAATGGACCACTCATCTATCAATTAGAAAGGGAGTTAAGTCATATTTCTCAAGGTAATCTCAGTATTGCGTCTTATTTCAATAAGCTAAAAAGGTGTTGGGATGAGTTGCAGAATGTAACACCCCCAATTTTTAAATATTTGCAGCGGAATAAAGATTGAGTGTTACTTCACAGCTCACAGTTTTTCAGTAGAAAATGATTTTTCTAAAACATTTATCATTCGAAATTTTATAAATATCAGAGTTTTCAAAATGAAGTCTCAGTGGTTTCAAAATTTGTTAAATAGGTTTTCGAATGATAGTAAAAATTTATAGCCTTTGTAAGAATTTCGTGCTCCTCCGTCCCCTCCTTGCTCATTATAGACCTGAGATAAACATGCTAAAAATCAACAAAAGTTGAGTGATATTCATAGGTTTTAATTTAATAGTTGAACACAAGTTATAAGTGATAATTGCACCGTCATACAATTATAAGTTAAAAATTAGTTATTATTGCATTAAGCTCATGACACTCATCCGATTAAAAGATCTCATCATAAATGATGGATTATAGTAACAGTGGCCCTCGGGATAGGTTCTTGCCAGTAACCTATTAGATTTCGAATAAAGTGCTTTTGGTAGTTTTCTCCAACACCCAAACGGGGATTGTCAATCCCTAATAGATCTATCCACAATTATTTACGTTCACCCTACGAGTGACTAAGGCTCATGATATGAGGGACTTTTGGCAATAAGGGACTTAAGCAATAATGATATCAGGTAAAGCATACCAAGAAAAATACTTGTGTTCAGTTTGTAAAAACTAGCATGTATCCCCCTCGCGAGGTTTATAAAACATTTAAATAAGGATGGCGAGGCTATGAACTCACCTTAGTGGTATAGTGGTAAAAATATCGATACTCAGTTTGCAATAAGGGAACGGCTCCACACACGACCTAGATAATTATATGGCAAGTTTTAGTATTTGATAGTCTTAATGTTTTAATCGCGAATAGTTTTTGAATACGTGAATTGTTAATTTAACGATAGTAAAACTTGTGGTTTTATAATATATCGTAAGTTCAGTTAAGTTATATATATATATATATATATATATATATATATATATATATATATATATATATATATATATATATATAGCGTAAAGTTTAATAATAATAATAATAATAGTTTGAAATAAAATGTAACGTCGTGATTGTGAAATCGTAAAAACGGGATGTAAAAATAAAAATATTAATTATATTATACGGCCCTTGTCTTTTCCAAGTTTTTTACACTTTTTACCCTAACGGTGTTAGCGTTACGTCGTTAGTCCAAAGTTAAATATTTTTACGTTTTACGTCCAAAACTTTATGATTTTTACATTTTTCATCCAAAAGTTTATAAAATCAATTTTTCATCCTCAAGTTTGTAAAATGACAATTTTTACCTAAAGTTTATAAAAATGACATTTTTAACCCAAAAGTTATAATTTTTGCAAACTTAGTCCAAAATTCACCAAATTCAAAACTTAGTGTTTTTATTTCTTAAATAAGTTAAAAATAGTTTATTGAACTTTTCAAAACTGCTTATTTATCGAAAATAGCTTATTATAGCTTAATGGGCTTTTTAACGAAAAAGACTAGGCCCGTTAAGCTTTTAAAATCCATTGGGCTTACGAAAGTTTTGGGCTTGGTTACGAGCTTATTTTTGGATACTAAAAACATTATGAAACAGCTTATTTGGACTGCTTATCTCGTTAGCTTATTTTCAAAGGATTGGGCCTTAAGGCCCAATCGATGTTTATTAGTTTTTCAGAAATGGTTTCCAAGTCGCGATGCTTTGCTTTATTTAAAGGGTCGAGACGCGGGTATTGTTACAAACGTTACATATGAAAACGATAGTTTGCTAGGTGGTTAATTAGTTTGTGAAATAAAATTATGTGCTTGTTAAGTTAAATTTGAAGATATACGTTTGTTTCTTGGGTTGCTTGGGACGAGTGTTTGGGTAAAAGACCTAGAAAATTTTTAAGAGTTTTGCATGGGTCGATGTTACGTACAAACGTGTTTCAAAAATCGCTTATACGTGACTTTATGATTTAAATCTTTATATATGATGATTATTAGCGTAGTAAATATATAGGTGAGATAATAATACGTAAGTGTTGTATATATAGATTTCGAGAAATTTGGTGCAAGTGAAAATGATTTATACGTAAAAATCAAAGAGTACGTTTTAAGTAAAAATGGAAAAAGTTGTGTGAGACTTACTACACCAAAATGGTGGGGTAAAATGAGATGTAGAGTCGAGGGGAAAAGAGTACGAGAGTGGAACTTAATTTTTGACTCGACCAAGGTTCACAAACAAAGACTTGTTTCTTTTAGACCCGATTTGAAAAGCTTGTGTTTTTGCCAAAGCGATTTGAAGTAGAAACTAACACTAGGACTTTGTATATTTTTGAAGTTGATTTGGATGATTGTAGAAATGAGTACATGCATGCAAGGTGATATATATATGAAATTTTGGAGTGTCCTAGTGACTATAATTTATGTGATGAGATGTTGGAGTGTGGCAGGAGGTTTCCAAAAGTTTTGTAAAGAGAAAGTAACATGGTTTTTGTTTCTAGCATGTGGACATGCTATCTAGTTCACAAGAAAACGTGGGTTTTGATTATAATATAGAATGGTACTTGTGAAATTGGTTTTAAAATTCATGTAGTCCTTTGCCTAGGTGCATAAAATATGCAAGTGTGTGTGCATGAAATAGGGAAGTACCATCTTTGTTTTAAAATGTATGTCGACATGCCATTTATTATGTAAACGATTTTGAAACTTTGGCTAGGCTCGGTGATGGTTGATAGAATGTAATATTTAAACTTGAGTTTGAATTGAGAAATGGTTTTAGAACTTGGTAGAAGCAAACGGGGTTCAAAACGGTTTAGTTTTGGATTAGTTGTAAAACGTATGAAATTGTTTTTGGACAAATACTTTGCCTCGTAAAAATGCACTTAGACTCGACATGGGAAGTTGAAACTTGACATACTTGAAGTCGACTAGGAGAGGAATGAGGTAGTGTAAAAATATAGAGGCATCGTGTGTAAGAATAAAGCGTACGAGGTGTGTTTTTGGCTTGTGTTAGTCGAGTATTTCAAAACAATTATAGGAGGTTTGGGCTTAAAAATTGTGGGCTGTGAATAGTAACAGGCCGGTTTCATAGTTGGGCTTAGAATGAAATTAAGGGTCCGGTTGAAGGTAATTAGGATTAGTATAAATTAATTTGTGATTAGTGAAAGTTTAGTTAATTATTTAGTGAAACGTTTACGTGAGTCCGAGAGTGAATAGTGTTTTGTAAATAGTGTATCGTGAATAGTAAAACTTTTGAAAAACATCTCAATATCATTAACCGACTCCAAAAACGATAAATAGTGAATGATGAATAGTGTTTGGTGAATAGTAACCGATGAATAGTAAATTTGAAAAATGTCCTGAAAATGCAGGCTCGTAACGAATAAAAGAAAATTTTAATATTCTCACGATTTTAGACTATAGTGGTACATGTGTGAGCATCGTTCCAAGCAAAATGAGATCATGAATATCGTAGTGATTTTTAAGTATCATAGCATAATTGATAAAACAAAATATATATAATAATAAAAAAAAATTGTTATTGGTAAAAACGTTATTAATTAACGAATGATATATTAGTCTTTGATTTACTTTTACTATTTATAGGGAAATTTACGGGAGATTACAGTACCTACCCCTCATTCTGAATTCCATCCCGGAATTCAAGTTTAACATAATTCCTGTATTAGGAAATTTCGATCAGAGGGTTGTTGAGAGATTTTTATTATTAAGATTTAGGAGACGTGGTTTAGTTAGACTTATTTGTGCAAGACCGGATCTAGTAACTGGTGTATTTAAGGGTTGTGAATATTGAAGGTAAAGGTTATGAATAGTAAATTAACGGTTAGGTGTACCGTGTCCAATGGTCGTGAATAGTAAATCCCAACGGTCCTAAATAGTGTCTAACGGCTAGTTTTCCACCTACATATACCCCTTTCAAATTTCCATTTCTTTCACCAACCATTTGCTTCTCATTTCCCATCTTCAAAATGCCGCACCTCATCACTATACTAGCAATTGTGTATGTCGTCCTTGCCGCTATCTACTTAGCGTATGTTCCAGACGAAGACTTTGGTTTCTTGGTTGCGATCTTGTTGTTTGTCGTACCCCTCGCAGTTCTAGCCATTACCGTGGACAAGATATGGGGGTAATAATCTTGAGCTAGGGTTGTTTTAAATTAATTCCTTGTCGTGTTTCTATGTATTGTTAACGAATAATGAATAAAACTTGTTTTGTTTTTAGGAATTTGTCTTGTTATTATTTTTAATGATTTGTTTATATTTATCCTTTAGCATAATTAAGGTGATTCATCATGTGGTGTCTCTTGCTATGGTTATGTTGGTGGGGGGTTTTGTTGTCATAGCGGATCAACCTATTGAAGATTCTATGGTTTATATTGTAATTATTGTGACGTTAGCACTTCCGATGCTAATTATTTGTTTATTTATTAATTTCTATGGATTCGGATAAATTTTTTGTTATTGGAGTTTTCTGTTAGTCTTTAGGGTTTTTTTCTATTTGTACTTTTGTTGGTTTCTCATCATAATGACGAGGGAATAAGATAGGTATTTATTGTAGTTTGTAATATTTATGAATAGTTCAGTTTATCTCTATTTGTTGCTTTTACATGAAGATTGTTATTTAGAAAATTTGACATTATGATTATTCCTTCATAACATGATTCTTCCTAAATTAGACATAGTTGATCAGGCTATGTATAATTGAGGACTAAACGATGTGATGTTTGGCTCAGTTACGGTGGTGTTTATGCTTTTTCTTTAAGTTGTTTTAGATGGTGTTCAACGTGTTGTTTTTATAATATAACACGTAATTTCTTTTAAGAATAAAGTAGGAATTTTTTGTTCGTACTATGATGATGAGTAAGAAATTTCTAGTTAGAAATTTCTAGTGTAATAACAGTATACTGTTAATTGGTAAATGGAATAGGAATTGGAATTGACGTAGATTATAATTATTTCGGAAATATTACAAGGTAGATTTTTCGATACGGTAGAAGGATAGTTGTTATACTTAAGTTACATCCATCGTAACTTAAAGTAAAATACGGGGAAGAGATACAATCTCAGGAAATTGTCGAACTAGGATTTATTTATTTACAACCGGAATTTATTCATCTGCTTCAATCTAGTCATCATTCCTTTGATACTATCGAAGTCTTTAAAGGTTCCTCATTTCTAAGAGTTTTCGCTTTTGTTTATTTCCTTTAGGTATAACTCCTTGCCTAATTCCTTGGTTATGGGTGATGGTAGGGTTAGCCATTCCTTCTGGCATTTTAAAGTGGGTTGGCCTATATTCCATGTAGTTTTCCTGGTTATGCTTGTCAGACGTATCCGACTCTCCTCTTGGATAAACTATGTTGGCCACTTTAAGTACTACTGACATGATGTTGCTCACCAATTCCCTGACATCTTCAGTAGTCATGGTGATTTTTGATGATGATGGAGTACATGTATTGTTTACGTTGTCCATCTTCTGAAATCATTAATGAAACTTAACTTAGAATCCTTCTGATGTCAGAATAATTTAAATAATGAATTCTAATTATTTCATTGATGATAGACTGAATTGGCTCCTTACTGTAATCTAATCTCAAGATATGTCTGTGTTGTATCATAGATAGATAATCAACTCTTGATATGGGATTACTAAGGAACAAACCGATTCGTCCACTAAAATAAATTTTCTCTCCATTTTTCAAGTTCTCTCTTGAAAATTTATTTTTAGACAATTCTTTGGTTTCTGGTGAATTATAGTACGTTTAAGAATTTCTTACAATTGTTAAGACTTCTTATGGTAGATTTGAATAGTATTGTAGAAGTCATCATAATATTAATAACTTGACTAATCGTCTTCGTAAAACGATTAGTACAAGGTCTCTTATTAATATGTCATGGATCTACGTGGAGTTATTTGTTTATCTAGGGAGATAACAAAATTATGAGATTTTTGCATGAAGGTATGAGGATTCATAGTATGCATGCTTGATACGAAAGAAACGATTGATTCATAACAGAGAGATGTAACGGAAGAGGAGATTATTATATATTATGATTCGATTACAAATTCTGAAAGGTTCAGATTTATTGAACATTATATGGAATACTAACCAAGTCTGTCTGGTTTAGTAGTTGCAATAGGAATACTTGTAAACTTAAAATTAGTTACGCCTCTGACGTAAATATCTAATCTTTTTCTCAAGTTCAAGTTGTGCTGCATCCATGTTTGAGAAACGTTCCTTACACATGTTCATTTGATTAGCCAGCATAGTCTCTAATGCGGCAATCCTTTGACTCTGGTTTCATGCTGTGTCCCTGGTCATCCATAGGGTCCTTTCAATGTCTTCAGTTCTGCCATGGGTATGACCGTGTTCTCTTCTTACAGAACGGACCCTGGAATCCAAACTTCCAAGTTCCTGGTTGGTGTTGTCCTTTATCTCATTAATATTTATTCCTAATTCACATATTGCTCGTCTTTCAGCATCCGCTCTTTTGAACAATGCGTCAAGGTTACGGTCGTACCATTCAAATTTTGTTGGTCGTAAACCTTTTAGCTGTTCAGTGTGAGTCTCTAATATGCTGGCTTGTCGATAAACAAGAGTCCATATTGAATCAGGTGTGCTTATATTGTAGTTGGGGGAATTAGGTGAGGATAACTTATTTGGGATATATGGTATTGGGGAATCTGAAGTGTAGGGTAACGGAGAATTTGGCTCAACATTCTTCCACGACCTCTCTTGACGTGAACTTTGTCCAACTTCGAATGTTGCCTGACCACCAATCACATCTTCATATGATTCAGTAGTTCTTCTAAGTTTTTGACGTAGAGGTGAACGAATAGGTGACGATGGGAGTGATTTTTGAGTGGTTCCTATATTAAGTTGGGGCTGTGATATTTGTACGTAGGGATCTTCAGTATTCGGAGAATTTTGTTTGATAGGTGAGGTATTAGTATTACGGAGAGTAGTTTTGACGTTCACGAAAGTTTTTGGAGACATGTTACTGTAGTAACCGAGAATAGTATTTTATAAGTAACTTTTTACGTTAAAGATATAGTAGTACGGATGAAATAATAATTGTGTAAGCGCAATTTCTAAACATGCAGAATAATCTTAACAGGTAATGTACTGAGCAAGGTAGTCTGCAGACACGGAAGGCACGAAGAGTGTAAGGCTATAAAATGTTTTGGTTTGTAAAAACGGTTATAATTCGGATCTGTATTAGACCCGTTTCGCTATAACTAAAGCTCTGATGCCAATCTGTAACACCCCCAATTTTAAAATATTTGCAGCGGAATAAAGATTGGGTGTTACTTCACAGTTCACAGTTTTTCAGTAGAAAATGATTTTTCTAAAACATTTATCATTCGAAATTTTAAAAATATCAGAGTTTTCAAAATGAGGTCCCAGTGGTTTTAAAATTTGTTAAATAGGTTTTCGAATGATAGTAAAAATTTATAGCCTTTGTAAGAATTTCGTGCTCCTCCGTCCCTTCCTTGCTCGTTATAGACCTGAGATAAACATGCTAAAAATCAACAAAAGTTGAGTGATATTCATAGGTTTTAATTTAATAGTTGAACACAAGTTATAAGTGATAATTGCACCGTCATACAATTATAAGTTAAAAATAAGTTGTTATTGCATTAAGCTCATGGCACTCATCCGATTAACAGATCTCATCATAAATGATGGATTATAGTAACAGTGGCCCTCGGGATAGGTTTTTGCCAGTAACCGATTAGATTTCAAATAAAGTGCGTTTGGTAGTTTTCTCCAACGCCCAAACGGGGATTGTCAATCCCTAATAGATCTATCCACAATTATTTACGTTCACCCTACGAGTGACTAAAGCTCATGATATGAGGGACTTTTGGCAATAAGGGACTTAAGCAATAACGATATCAGGTAAAGCATACCAAGAAAAATACTTGTGTTCAGTTTGTAAAAACTAGCATGTATCCCCCTCGCGAGGTTTATAAAACATTTAAATAAGGAAGGCAAGGCTATGAACTCACCTTAGTGGTATAGTGGTAAAAATATCGATACTCAGTTTGCAATAAGGGAACGGCTCCACACACGACCTAGATAATTATATGACAAGTTTTAGTGTTTGATAGTCTTAATGTTTTAATCGCGAGTAGTTTTTGAATACGTGAATTGTTAATTTAACGATAGTAAAACTTGTGGTTTTATAATATATCGTAAGTTCAGTTAAGTTATATATATATATATATATATATATATATATATATATATATATATATATATATATATATATACACTAGTTTTCGAAGCCCGCCCGATGGGCGGGCATGACTTATAATTATTCTTTTGATGATATTAATAACGGAAAATAATATTTAAGTTTGGTGAGCATGATGTGTAATCATTGTTGGAAGGTATTAGTTATCGTTTAATAATATTTTTGGAAATTATCGTTGATTATCAATAGTTGAATTGTAAATAGGGTTATTTTTTTATTTAAGAACATATAGATGCTTGTGTTTGTCTTGATATTTCTTTAAGATTGAAAAATACTTCTATTGTTTTGATATTTCTTTAAGATTGAAAAATACTTATCTTGATATTTTTTTATTAGATAGTAAATGATTTTTAAAGACGGTCATTGAGTACTGAAGAAATGCACGCATCACCAGCCACTGATGGGTTGTTCGTATGTGTTGTTTTGTTCTTTGTTATTGTGGCCTTAAGAAACACAATAAATTTTCCGATATAGTTGTTGTTGAATTATGATTATAACTGTATACTCAAGTAAGGGTTCATTGATATATTTTTGTATAGTGTTAGAAGGGTGGTAAAAAATGGCTGGAGAAGTTAACGTGGAAATTTGACTTGCTCGATGGGCGGGCTAGACATCGGTGGAAAAATTAAAGCCAAACAATGATCTTTCATAGTTTCCATCTTCCATAGTAGCCTGTTTGGTGAATAGAGCTTAGGAATATAAAAAAGAATTTAGTTATTATGATTTTTTAGTTTGTTAGTAAGTAAGTATAGAAACACATGAATTTAAAACAGACATACCCTAGATCTACCCACTAATTGATATATTATATGGTACTTAAATTTTCTTATTTGATACATTAAAATAGTATTTTAGTTGCAAATACTCACCCTCACAATGTATCTTTGTTTACAGACATATATTAACCATAAATGAAACTGAAGAAAATAATAGAGACATATCTAATTACCTATCTTGCTAATTTATGTTATAAAACCCCTCCTTGAAGCGTCCATTCTTGTGTAACTGGGTACTTGGGCATAGTTGTTGTAAATCTAATATAATAAGCTCATTTTCCTTTAGTGTAAATTGTCCTATGCTCAGTCTTTTCATCATATATTCATAATAATGTTTAGAGAAAAGATTAGTAATACTCTTGATTTATATATGATCCGGCTTAGTTGAATAACAGAATGAACTTACTTTAAAACTGAGATTTTGCAGTCCCGAGATCACCTAACAATACATTAATGACTCCACGCAATCCATGCTTTCCTTGCACACTTTTCTCCTAATCTCCGAACATTGCAAGAGCTATTACAATATTTATGTCCTCGTGACCTGGAACACAAATGGGTCCATCCATGCATGTAAGTAGAAAAACCCATAAGGGAGAATAAAACCATATATGTCTATAAATCTATAATATGTGAAAGATTCCATGTCACATTTAATCAAAATGTATATATCCCACAAAAAAGATCAGATATAATGTGTATTTCTTTATTATAATTTCTAAATTAGCTGATTCCTGAAACTTGAAAGGCATTTTACACTGTGTACAATTAATGTAATTATCTTTTAAACACTTCAGTTAGAGCAGGGGATAGGTCAGCCATTTCAATTTCCAATGCCACGGAAGGAGTACTTAAATAATTCTAAGTCAAACATTGGGACAATGTGATAAGAATTATAGTTACCTCTCAAGGTTTTTAATGAGTCGTTGCAAGCATTTTCTCTGTTCTAGATGATATGCATCATTTCATTTTGCTTGCTTTGTATATGATAGATACCCATCTCTTTAACAGTAACTACACCATCCTCACAAACATCAAACATCCATGTATTAAATAAAACTCTAAATCAGATAATAAGATATAAAAAGAGGTTTCGAACATACCAATAAGGTCTCAATTATCATGTATCAATAAATGGAATAACTTACAGTTCCCGTGAAAAGAAATAGCAAATATGTATACAAAATAAATTTTAGAGAAGTGAGTTTACATGGGTCTGGGTCAAAATAGGTATATAACTGTAATATCAATAATGGTAATAACGTACATATCAAGTTTTGCCCACGAAACGTATACATATATACATGAGAACTTAAAACTTGGTACTATCTTTATCATGTTACAATTAGTATTTGTGTCACCTTGGGTGGTAGGCAGTGCACTTCTAGTTTTCTGATATGAGCTGGAGCACCTCGCCATTGATTGTCTACTTATGCCTACAATGATAGCAGTCACCATTGAGTTAGTATAAGGTATTTCAAAGTGGTTGTGCTATTTAAAATGGCACAGTAGTAAGTAAGAGTAACAAGAATATGTTATCCAAAGAATGTTACAAATCAATTCGCTTATTTTGTTAATCTTTTTCCTAAACGCTTATACACGATTATAATCTTTTCATCACCCATTGTGTCAAAATGACCTACAATAAGAGCTACAACTTCCGAAGCTGTTGGTAGATTATAATTCCTTCCATATTAATCTGTGTTTCATATTATCATCATCAGCGTTGGCAAATTGTTCACTGGCCATTCGGTATTTAACTACTAAAGGATTTGAGAGTGTGTATTCACTATTGGGATGCGAGTTGGAAGTACCTGATATTGTTTGTCATTGTGCACCTATAATAGTATTAATCCTAAGTGAGGCAATATAAGATATTTTAAAGCAGTAGCGTTACTTAAAAGAGAAAAGGGATTAAGTATTAAACATACATTAAGTTAACGGAAAGTTGAAGTATATGGTCGCTTGCCTATAACAGATGACTGTATGTGGTCTTTATGAGCATGTGGAGTTGTGCATATATTTTGCGGTGGAATATTTGTATCTGATGCGTGGGAATCGCAACAGGCTTTACCTCTCGAGGGATCTCGAGAAGCTTACAACCCCCACCAGGCAGTGTACCTGATCGTTGTAGTATAGTATAGTGACAAGTACCGGGGTTTTGATCGTTCAGCTAGGAATAATGTCGCTAGGATTAGAAAACCTAAATACTAGTTCTAAAGGTGAGGGATGATTATTTTTGTGTTTTTATATTTTTTTAGAAAGCAATTAAAAATCTCGGGTTTGAAAGATTTGGGCGGAATTAGTTGCTACTCAACTAACCCAATACTAAAGATGCAATCAAAATAAAATACAAGAAATAAAAATAAACTAAATTATACTAAAGTTGTGAGCAATAAGTGGAGAAAATGTGTTTACTTAGATTTCACTACTCCCTAGACATCTTTTACACGTTAATTACTTGTTATAATTGCATGGATGACGGATCGTATTCCTTAATACCATTCATGGGGTGACACACTTAACTCCCCAATTCTATGAGCTCTTATCTCCTCCTACACCATGCCCAGCACAACTATAGGGATTGTAAACAGTGGCTCATGCATTAAATACAACCAATAAAGACCTAGTGCGCATCGGTTCATGTTTCTTAAGACGTTCAAGCATGTTACCAATTGGAGATCTGCCAGTTTTCTTAAGCCTAACATATAAATCATTCATCCAAGACAAGTATAAACAAGTAATCAACACATAATTAACATCTAGGTTTCATTAGATCCAAGCAAACACAAGATAGATCTAGCCTAGCATGATGGAATTAAGACAAGAACAAGATATAGACAACCAACACATAGACATATTGATTGAATTGAAAGAACACTTATCTTAATTACACATGAAAGGTATCAAGGGCTTGGAACCCTTGAAAAACCTGTAAAATTCGCACCAAGTTCGTACTTAGGGTTTTTCTAAAACTTCTCTCTTTTAAATGTGAAAATTAGAAAACTATATATAGAAAAAGGGGTCTGACGGCGTCAAGACAAACATTGTGACGCCGTCACCTCGCCGCCAAAACTATTCTCGGACTGCCTTGATCTACATTTGACGCCGTCAAGACTTAATCATTTCTAGGCCGTCATGACTTTTACTCTTGACGCCCTACCTTCGTGACGCCGTCAAATCTTTACTGGATCGTCATGGAATTTTGCTCTTGACGCCGTCAGGGAGTTACTCTTGACGCCGTCACCTACTGTTCCCAGCATGGAAAATTAAGACTTTGGAGTTTTCTTCACTTTTAAGCTCCAAAAATGTCCGAATTGCTTCCTTTTCCAGATTTCACTCCCAAAGTACCTAAAATCACAAAAGGAATGATTTAGGGCAATATTTGATCAAATAAATTCGAATTCGGGCTTAAATGACCCCCTAAAAACGGATCATTTTTCGCCTCATCATATACCTTTACACTTGAGATTTGCTTGTCCTCAAGCAAATGCGCTTTTATTCTACTCAAAAGACAAGTTAGGGGTCATTTAACACTAATATAAAAGTAATTACAACAAATAATCGTTCCACTAAAGACCAATAGACAAGCACGGAGGTCATACACAAGCACCTCACAAATAGTGTTTAGATACTCACATCTCTCGGGTGTAATAAAGTGTAAATTACAATATGGAAACGGAAGATATCTCTCACTACCTGTCATAGCAAAATAGATTACCATAGGCTTGGGAAAGGATCAAACCTCCACCACATGGCGTAAGCACCTAGGATAAACTATCAAAGAGGTCTTTTAAAGGGTTGTAACGTTAGGTGTAGGGATATGAAATACACGGTTTTGTTGGATAAAGGAAGTTTTACTGGTGGCGAGTTAAAAATCTTGGTTAATTACATGTACAATATGGCGTTGCTAAGCCAAGACTAGACTTGACTTAAGCTAATAAATGAAAAATAACAAAAACATAAAATGAACATAGAATGAAAAAGGATGGTAGTCCGTATGTTTTTTCTCTTTTTCCTTTTTCTATTTTTTTTTTCTTTTTCTTGATTTTTTCGATTTTTTTTTTTTTTTTTTTTTTTTTTTTTTTTGGCATACACTCTTACCCTACCATCCAAAATAATACATCATAGGGAATGAACATTCCCCTTACACTTGAATCTTTACATACTTTACATTAAACTAATCTAATGACTCGAATTAAGAAAATCAAAACACTTGGAGTACTTTTAAGATTAACGCACATATGGGGGTAATATATGATGTTCTTCCCCATTACTCCATAAAATAAGTACTTACCCATGAGTCCCAATCGTCCCAAAACAATATGTACAAAGATATGACTCGACTTAGCAACCATGTAATCAATTAGAAAGTTAACTTAGGATTTAACAAATAATAATAATGCACTAAAAATGAGCGCATAAACGGAAGGCTAAGGCGATTTGGTTGTATATTTAAGTGGGGTGTAACAAATTCTTCCTTTAAGTAAGATGCTTAAAGTTAGAAACGAAAAGATAGGCTCGGAGGGGTGTACTAGGGGTATCGTGTACTAAAAATGAGTACAACGCTAAGGGTGTAGGAAAATTAGTTGACTTAACTAGCCAAGTAATATGACTTAAATGGTCAAGTAATTATAATACGGGTTTAACACAAGGGTGATCCTAATGCCTCTTATCATGTAGTAAATCCTACTACACGAATGTAGTCTCACTAGCGGTCTCGGGATGCATCACTAACGCAAGTTCTAAAATCTAAATGCTACCGGTACACTCATAAGCACTAATAATAAATGCTTTTCCTATCAAATCTAAAGGCGAACCTCACATATTTGGGTGGAAATTTTTTCTGAATATACGGTTATGTGCTAATCATACAATCTCCTATCCATGAGACGCTTGCTATGGCTAAAGTTTCACTCCTAAATGTTGTAAAAAAATTTAAATTTGGCGCTAAAATTGCACTAACAAGTATTTCTCATAGTTTTATTACACATCTACCATTAAACAAAACAAACTCAAGCGAAAATGCATATGTAAGGTATCATCTTTTTACCCTCCCCTTACACTTAATATGAACATTGTCCCCAATGTAATGTAAAAGTGAAAAAGTAAAGAGAATGAAATCAAATACTCCCCTGATTCGCTCGGTATGGATAATAAGGTGGCCAGGTTAAATCTTCCTCCAAGAAAATGAACAATCAAAGCTTCCCTTCCAGAATATAAATCATCTTCTTGTCATACATAACCTGTAAAACCTGATAAAATAGACAAGACAACCTCGCGTAAAATCGGCGGCATCCTATATAAGTTACTAAATCCTAGAAAACAAGATAAGATATAATGCTTGTGGAATGAAGTTTGCAGATTTCCTGGAGATTATAAAACTTAATAATTCACAAAAACCATAAGACTCTGTTAGAAAAACAAAACTGGTAAAATTTCCAGATTTTTACACTTGACGCCGTCAAGAGTAAACTTGTGACGCCGTCAGAAGTGACCTGCAGAAATTCTTATGTTAAGTTTCCGGAAAATTTCTGGAAAAACTTGGTCCTACTTCCTGGAAAATCCTGCCAAACTTCATTATGACTCAATACAAGCATTTGACTCTAACAAATACGAATATACATGTTCATTTAATATTGTGGAGAATCATGATCTATTTGTTTCTTAAAAAACATATTTGGGGTTTCCCCTTACACTTATCTTTTGCAAAAATACTTTTAGGTGGAGTTAAGACTAGGCCAAAACAACAAAGTAAAGTATTTCCACTATTTAGTTTAGAAACATGATCTACCAACAATAAAAATAAAGCATGCATACGGAAGCAAATAACAAACAAACAAAATAAAATCACACAAAACATGGGTTGCCTCCCAAGAAGCGCTTTTCTTTATTTACGAGTCTTGTAGCTAGACTCAAGGTCATGGGTTATTACGTGATCTCATCGTTGGTTCCACTCTCTAGCAGAGTTTTAAAAATCGCGCCTAAGGCGCGCCTAGGCGCTAAATCGCACGAGGCTCTAGCCTTAGGGATTTTTTTTAATCGAGGCTCACGACATGCATGAATCCCACAAAAATCGCGCGACTTGGGGATTTTTGCGCCTTTGCGCCTTAGGGATTTTTGCGCCTCGGAGATGTAACGGGTTTTTGGGCTTTTTTCTAAATATTAAGATAAGATACACGGGCCTTATAAGTTATATGCATGGGCCTTTTAAGTCATATGGTGAGTACTTGTATGATTTGTAAATTTGAATTGATTTTATGTTTATTTTATTGATTGAAATTTTATTTAAGAAGTTACTTTGTTTCATTAAATATTTTCTTTACGACATATTATCATGAAAACGTGGCATTGTGCCTTGAATATTAATATGTTGCTTGCTTGATATTTTGGGTTAAATTGTGAGCTTTGTTAGATGTAAGTCTACAAGTGTAGGATACAAGCATATTTAGTCTGATATGGATTTTAATCTCTATATAAGTCATCAAATGAAAGAGTTGATCTGTTTGAGAAGTGACATATGATCCATTTTAATCTTTATAATGGCAATATATGTCATGTATTAGTATTTTAATGTTATTTTGTATTATTTAATCTACATAAATGGTCACATATGTTATAAAAACCTTAATGTATTTAGTGCGCCTCGCATTTATGAATCCCGCGCCTTAGAATGCGCCTCGACTTGAGGCTCTTTGCCCCCCTTTGCGCCTTAGTGCACCTTGAGCCTTTCAGAACATTGCTCTCTAGGTCGTCTTCTAAACCAGTATCGCTTTCATAGTGTAAGTACTTCGGGTCTTCGAACTCGAAGATATCTTTTCGATACTTAGAACCAAGCTTACTAACATCCTTAAAGAATCCACATGATAGATCAGAAGTGTTCTTACATCCTCTCCGAACATCTTCATCGCACAAAATAAGTTGGGAGCTTATCTTATCAAGCCCGTCACAATCGATTTCCTTAAGGTCTCTTCTCTTGTAAGGTGTTTGGTATGAAGCCCTCCTAATCCCATCAGCGAAGGTCATAATACCGTTCCGATCATCAATTATCAGATTAGTGATCTCGCAAAATGGCGCTCCAAAAACAATTTGTGATAATCTAGGGTCGACATAGTCTTCGATGTTGTCCATGATCGTAAATTCCATAGTAAATGCCATATTTCCTACAAACACCTGGATTTCATGATCCTTACCAACCACTTTCTCTCCCTTGTAAATCATTCCCCATCTACAGATATTGTTATAATGGAATAAGGACATAAAATTCTTCGGCAGGGATACGTTAATGTAGACGTTATCGAAGTACTTATGACCAATCATGCAGGGGATTTTGAGATTATTCGGATTACGCCGTCTTATCTTCTCCGACTCCCCATCCTTCGACCCATATATATTCCCCTCAAGGGAAGGATGATACTCGTACACCTCCTCATTACCCCTACGAAAAATTACCTTCTTAACACCATTGGTGAATAATGCACTACCATCTTTCTCATCAAGAATCACTCCCGATTCATTTATAAATGGCTTCCCAAGAACAAGGTTGGTTAACGTTTGATTGGTGAGAGGGTCTACGTCATCGACCACGGCGAGGTTAGTATTGTAAACAAGCTCTCCGACCCTGATTGATAAATTATTCATTGCCCTTTCGCACGCAATGCGTTTTGGGAAGGTCTCATGGTATAAGGAAAGGGGGATTAGGTTGACTGGGGAGCTAGGATCTATATGACTATCGGTTAAGAGCTTTTCCTTGATGGTGCAGAAGATCTTGAAAACTTTAGGATTACTTTCCTTAGTCCTATCGTTATTCCCACTAGTAATATCCTCCATTTTTCTCTCGGGTTCTTCTATAATAGACTTACCCCAAATGGTTGGATTTCTCTCATGCTCTTCAGATCTCTCTTTCCCTTCATTCGATTTGCCAGATTCTTGCGCGGTGTATTGCTCGGATGAGTTGGTAGGTTTTCTGGCTAAATCATGGTCTACCCTTAAGGTCTCATCTTTAGCTGTCTGACTGAATTTGTCAGTTTGTTGTTGGGTTGGGTTGGGTGTAGAAGCAGATATCGTGGTGATGGTGTTTACGAAATGGATTGGTCCTAAGTGGTTGACAGGTTCTTTTCCTTTGGGGGATAGATGTTTGAATAACTTTCTAGGACTTTTTATTTTCACAAGGGAGGTTGGTGGACTCATGACGGTAACAGATTTAACCTCATCAACATGAACGGGCTTGTTAACAACATGTTCTTTGATAGCAGTTAACAGATTACTAATCTTGTTGTTCACATCAGCCTGCTGTTGTTTAAATTTAGCCTTTAGCGCAGAGAGCTATAATTCTTGAGATAGAATGAATTTTTTTAGGGCATCTTCACAGCTTTGCCTGGGAATGCCTTGTGACGGAAAATGCTCGGACCAAGTGAGTGGTGAGGAGTCATTGAAAGATACGCTCCGCGTTTGGTACCTTTTGAAATTAGGTTTATCCTTCCATGCTTCATAGGCCTCGCCAGAAGTCCGAGGACCTTGACCCACGTGTGATGACGTGAATTCGTTATAAGCATGTTTTGGAAGCTCCATGCAGTTATGAGTCTCGTGAGGGCCACTACATAATTTACATGTAGAAGCGATTCTGCTAACTTGGCTTAAGGATTTTGGAGCTTCGTAAGATTTCATAAGAGACTTGACTCGACCTTCAAGTTCCATGATCCTACGGTCGGGAGTGCTAGAATTGTTCGAAGGCAAAGATATTGCCTTGGCCGTTTTATTCAAATCACGGGGATCATTCCAACTTTCGTTGTCATAGAGAGCAAGATCTTCTATGAGTTCCCATGATTGTTCCACACTTAGATCACGTAGCTTACCGCCGGCCGATTGGTCAATGGCTCGCCTCGTGGAGATGTCGATATGGTCATAAAAGATTTGGACTTGGAGCCAAAGATCTATGCCATGATGAGGGACTTTTTGGAGTAAGTCCTTGAAACGAGTCCATGCTTCATAAAGAGATTCATTTTGACGTTGTTGGAACATCATGATGTCATTTCTAAGCTTAGTAGTTCTCCCCGGTAGGAAAAATTGAGCAAGGAAACGAGTGGTGAGATCATCCCATGTGGTGATGGATCCCGCGGGTAAACGCTCAAGCCATTGACTAGCTTGATCCCGTAGAGAGAATTGGAATAGGCGTAATCGGGTTGTCTCTCTAGTTGCAACATCTAGGTCTATGGAATCTACGATTTTGAGGAAGTCCTTAAGATGTTGGTTTGGATCTTCGAAACGAAGTCCATGGAATGCACATCCGCTTTGCACCAACCGGATGGTGTCGGATCGCAAGGGGGTCACATTGGCTCTGGTGAGCTCAATGGTGTTTCGGTAGCCTTGGTGGCTAGGTCGGGAATACTCTCCTAAGGTTCGGGGCCTAAGGGGTTCTAATGGTGGGTTTTGTTGTGGTGGGATGACGGGTTCAAAGATATTCCCGTTGTCCATGATGTCGGGTGGTTACGAACAAAGGCACAAAGAAATAGATAGACTAAAGAAACCTAAAAATAAAAATAAAAATCTTACTAGAAAGGAATCTAGCAAGTAGACCTAATAAAAAGAAATTCTAACCTAGACAATAACTATTCCCCGGCAATGGCGCCAAAAACTTGATGCGTGGGAATCGCAACAGGCTTTACCTCTCGAGGGATCTCGAGAAGCTCACAACCCCCACCAGGCAGTGTACCTGATCGTTGTAGTATAGTATAGTGACAAGTACCGGGGGATTGATCGTTCAGCTAGGAATAGTGTCGCTAGGATTAGAAAACCTAAATACTAGTTCTAAAGGTGAGGGATGATTATTTTTGTGTTTTTATATTTTTTTAGAAAGCAATTAAAAATCTCGGGTTTGAAGGATTTGGGCGGAATTAGTTGCTACTCAACTAACCCAATACTAAAGATGCAATCAAAATAAAATACAAGAAATAAAAATAAACTAAATTATACTAAAGTTGTGAGCAATAAGTGGAGAAAATGTGTTTACTTAGATTTCACTACTCCCTAGACATCTTTTACACGTTAATTACTTGTTATAATTGCATGGATGACGGATCGTATTCCTTAATACCATTCATGGGGTGGCACACTTAACTCCCCAATTCTATGAGCTCTTATCTCCTCCTACACCATGCCCAGCACAACTATAGGGATTGTAAACAGTGGCTCATGCATTAAATACAACCAATAAAGACCTAGTGCGCGTCGGTTCATGTTTCTTAAGACGTTCAAGCATGTTACCAATTGGAGATCTGCCAGTTTTCTTAAGCCTAACATATAAATCATTCATCCAAGACAAGTATAAACAAGTAATCAACACATAATTAACATCTAGGTTTCATTAGATCCAAGCAAACACAAGATAGATCTAGCCTAGCATGATGGAATTAAGACAAGAACAAGATTTAGACAACCAACACATAGACATATTGATTTAATTGAAAGAACACTTATCTTAATTACACATGAAAGGTATCAAGGGCTTGGAACCCTTGAAAAACTTGTAAAATTCGCACCAAGTTCGTACTTAGGGTTTCTCCAAAACTTCTCTCTTTTAAATGTGAAAATTAGAAAACTATATATAGAAAAAGGGGTCTGACGGCGTCAAGACAAACATTGTGACGCCGTCACCTCGCCGCCAAAACTATTCTCGGACTGCCTTGATCTACATTTGACGCCGTCAAGACTTAATCATTTCCAGGCCGTCATGACTTTTACTCTTGACGCCCTACCTTCGTGACGCCGTCAAATCTTTACTGGATCGTCATGGAATTTTGCTCTTGACGCCATCAGGGAGTTACTCTTGACGCCGTCACCTACTGTTCCCAGCATGGAAAATTAAGACTTTGGCGTTTTCTTCACTTTTAAGCTCCAAAAACGTCCGAATTGCTTCCTTTTCCAGATTTCACTCCCAAAGTACCTAAAATCACAAAAGGAACGATTTAGGGCAATATTTGATCAAATAAATTCGAATTCGGGCTTAAATGACCCCCTAAAAACGGATCATTTTTCGCCTCATCAGTATCCAACGAATAGCTTGCCTGTACAGCTAAAAAAAAGTGCAGAGGTTATTAAATAAGATCTTATACCCGTTTTCCAACCCATGATAGAAATAAGTATCTGGATGACCTGATGGGGTTACAGGTGCTTGTGAGATAAGCAATCATGAGGTACCCTCTTAGTATATATTAATATTATGTGATATCCGTCATTAATCTTCTATACATGGTACAATCAGTTTGAATATCTACTCACTATAAAACAACTGAGCTTTCTGTTCTAGGGTACTATAGATTTAGGACCAAAGCACCATGTTATTTTTTATAATCAATGAATAATTTTAGCAACAATGAAGCAACTTTCTGGATTATACGTCCATGTACTGTGTTTTAAGTTCATGGACTAAGATTTTAGGATCAAGGTTCTATAGCTCTTTAGGTAAATAAATTCAAAAGTCAACATAAACATCTTAGTATTGGAAGAGTCAGAGAGAGGGGAGCTCTTTTTCATTTTCCTTTTCACTAAAAATCAAAAGCGGTAGAGCGTTGACAAATGTACTAGCTTAAAGTGCTCCAAGTTCATCATCCTTTAATTGGTAGACATTCATTCTTTTTAGTGCGACGGGTATTAGGCATAGCTTCAATGGAGTGAATGTGGGTTTTAAGTCTATGCATATCTACTCCCAGTCTCTTACTTGTACCACCACGTGACATCCAAGATCCCTTTTTCCAGATTTTTCGATTCATTGGGATAGCTGATCATGGTCATACCTTCAAGTAACAATAATCAGATACTCATAAAAAGTGGATGCATGACAGCATGAAAATTGACAAACCATGAACCATCCAATTGCTGCTCGTTTTCGATGAACACAACGGCTTTGTCAATGCATCTATGCACTTCATCTCTTCTATGATTAGGGTATAATTTTTTAAATGCTAACAAAGCTTAATCTGCAGATGAGGTACACTCCAAGCATCTGAAAATTAATATCACAGTGGTAAGTAGCAAAAACGATTCAAAATATAAAAAACAATAGAGTACAGGTAGTTAATAACAATGTTACCAAATGTTTCAATGGGTAGTTGGATCACACCTGCCTTTCAACTTAAAAAAAGTTGAGTCGATATCAACAATGTCTAAGACATGTACACATTACATCATGCTGCAGAAACTTTTTACGCTCAATAATTAGACACATCAGGTCATGGCGTTAATTAGGGATTATTAGTTCAGTAAGTGAAATTGAGGAATTAGCTGCTAAAGTGGACTCAACTGGTGGGGTTTACTTTGTTCCAGCTTTAATGCATTATTTGCACCATGGTGGCGTGATGATGCTCATGGTGTATTAATTTGGATCTCCCGGTTTACAAATAAGTTTAATATAGCTCGGGCCATGCTTGAAAGTATGTGTTTTCGAGTAAAAGATGTGGTTTGAGAATATGTTTACCTTTTAGTAAGTAATATAATAGAATTTCATTGAATGTTTTCACTGCACCGCATAGAGTGCCATCTCCTCCAATTGTATTCTCCTGTACGCATTTATACCAATTAAGTACCCAGCTACAACATTATAAAAAGATCATAAAACAACTATTTGATACCCAAGCATTAAAAAAACTATATGCAATAATCATTTATGCATGCATCATCTTTTTATAAAAAAAAGTATATGGAGCATCTTTGGCTGACATACATAAGCAACAAACAAGTATTATTTCTCAGTGATGTTTTTTTAACATGTATCAGAATTGAGTGAACATGGATATGCAGTAAATGAACAGAAAAAGGGACGTACTTGTGGAAAGCTTTCTGAATTTGTTTATGATTTGCATCCTTTTTGACTCCTAATTACACATGTTCAATTTAAGTAAAGAAACATGTAAAATACCGTTAGAAATGGATTTTGGTGTTTATAATTGTAATAATCAGACTGGTGGATAAAGAACCCGAGTCCAGACGCTTGGAGACTACTATTAAAGTTGAGGTGAAAATAGTTTACATAGTGATTTAACCTGACAAAATAACATGTTATAAATTTTTACACACCGGTTAGAGTTAATATAGGGCAGACAGCTTATCAATCTCACTTGGAAAAGCCAATTCAGCCCTGGCGAATTCATTCCTTTTGAGGAAGTCAAGTATTACATCAACCCTCGAGTCTTCCATATCCAAACTGCAATAAAAGG